>CM076575.1:538694418-539160020 GCA_034641835.2 Pinus albicaulis | reverse complement strand
TAAATGGGTTGAGTATCTCCAAGGTTTTAATTTTGTTTTGAAACATATAAGTGGTCAAGCCAATAAAGTAGCTGATGCTTTGAGTAGGAGGCACATGCTTGTTCAAGAAAATAATTTTGAAGTTGTAGGATTTGATTTTCTGAAAGAATTGTATAAAACAGATCCAGATTTTAAGGAAGCATTCGAGGCATGTAGTAACCCTATTTTAATAGATAGAAGCCAGTGGCTGGACTATTTCTTGCAGGAGGACTTGTTATTCAGAAGAAGCCAACTATGTGTACCAAAATGTTCCATGAGAGAAAATTTGATCAAAGAGAAGCATAGTGGAGGACTTGCTGGACACTTTGGTACTGATAAGACTTATGAGCAGCTGAGTCACTTTTATTTCTGGCCCAAGATGAGAACATAAGTGGATAAGTTTGTGAAGAACTGCAAAATCACAAGATAAGCAAAGGAAGGAGTCGAATGCTCGGGATTGTACACTCCCGTCTATTCTGCATGTGCCTTGGGACATGGTGAGTATGGATTTTATTCTAGGTAGTTAGGTCTCTGTAACAAGCAAGATTGGCAAAGTCCGATCACAGAGTTAACATCATTTCAACCAATTTTGGGATTCTAGGATCTAGCCCTCCTGAATCCGGAGAGGGATCTCTCCAATATGTACAAAGATGGATATTGTCTTTGAAGTTTGGGGTGATGATATTAGGCTAGTTATGAAGGCCAAGGGTTTTGTTTGGTTTTCTTGGATGGTTGAACATAGTTGTTGCCTGAGGCGGAAAGATCTATATGCAAATAGGTTCAAAGGTGAGAAGTTGCAAGCAAGCAGAGTAAGCTTTGATTCTAAAGAGAGATGATGGCAAGTTTTCAATCCATTGGACTATGGAGTCATAAGAGAATTTAATTGAAACATCCAGGTTCAAGCGTAATCTATGGGGAAAGTCATCTAGGCCTAAGGATCTCTTTAAAGTTTGATTTATGGAATGGGGTGATACAACAAGAAAGGGAATTAACAGATGCAGAACAAAGAGCAGCCCAGGATCTGGTAAGTACTTTGAAACTAGCCAGCCTTTGACCAGGCATTTAAGAAAAACATAGAAGCAAACTAGGATCTGGTAAGTACTTTGAAACTAGCCAGCCTTTGATACACTTCTTAGAGAACACAGATTAAAAACAGAGGGAAACTTGAAGGCAACCTTTGGAGCAGAAACTAGTGGGCAGGGCTCACCTTTCTCCTCATATTAGTTCTTCTTTACTTAGTTACTTCTAGGACAATCACCGAGATAACACAGAATGGCCCAAGATCTGATAAGTACTTCGAAACTAGTCAGCTTTTGACACATCCTAAGGGAAACAGACAAATAGTTGAGCAAACAAGAAAGGGACTCAGGGCTAACCTTTGATTTCCTCAATTCATTCCTTACACAACATATATGAAAGTAACATTTAAAAATAACATTCAACAGTGACGAAAAGATGAGGGAACGCCAACATCTCTGTGCTTAGACTGAATTAAATCATTTCTAAATAACACAATTAGAAGAAAACATTGGGATAAATATTTTTCAGCCAGAGAAGGTCACTGATATACAGCAAGCTCTAACACTGTTTAAACTGTTCTTTATAGTGGAAAATGAAAACAAATTGAAAACATAAATAAAATGACAAGTTACAGTGAGAATAACATCACCATCAGCATAGACCAGGATCCCATAAATCAGCTTGTATTGATTGCTTCAAACCGGTTACAATCTTCAAATCCAATGTTTTAATCCATCTCTCTTCACAACCTAACCTATCTGTTACAAGCAGAGCTCCAAGAGCCCATGAAACCACTATTTACAGTCAAGAGTTTCCCACTCAAAAACAGCTACAACACTTCAGCAATTACATTGACAACCAACTAATCCAACCCCTCACTCATCTTCTTCTGGAGTATTTATAGAAGGATGAGGAGGTGAGACCTAATAAAAAGATCTCAAATACAATCAATGCAGAATTAATGTCTTCCCGGCCTGGGAGGCTCGATGAAGAAATTCTACAGGTGTTACATTGCATTAATGTGTTTCCACTTAAGAAGTAAGCTCGAAGGGAGCTTTTGTTGACCTTTGAGGCTCTGTGTACTGTTAGGGTTACTCTGCAAACATTCTGTCATTAAATCTGGTGCAGTAATAACTTCTTTGGTTGTTCCGAGGCATAATATCTGATCTTGTTCAATAAATTCATCCTCTGATTGAGCATTTGAGGCAATAGGTGGCACTGTGGTGGTTGAGGAATCAATTCGCCTCAAAGTATGGTGGTGGAGGCGATATGTCTGATGAACACTTTTAGTTTTTTCTTTAATCCGTGTTCTGAGCCGGGGATTAGGCTTTTGATAACCGTCTTAGCCGTAATCCCCGCCAATTTATTCATAAAACTGCTGCTCTGGTTCATTCTGTCTTCAAAATCTGATACTCTTTCTCTGCTCACATCGATGGCATTCTTCTGCTTTACAAAGGATGCCAAAGCAGAACCAAAGCTCATATGAAATTTTGTTGATATCTTTGTTCCTTTCTCAGATGATCGATTCCCTGGATTAATCGGAAGGACTGGAGTCGTCACTCTCATCCTTTAGATCTTCATAGAACACGAAGAAAAAACCTTAAAAACCTGCAAAAAACAAGAAAAATGAGGAAATCCTGCGTTATATGGATAGACTGCATCGGAGGGCGTGCGGGAAAAAGGAGCGATCAGAGCCGTTGATCGTATGGCGATCAACGGTTGGGAGCAATTTGAACAGTCAACGGGGAAAAAGGTGGACTGTACAATGGAATCGGGAGAGTGAATGTAAACCGTCGATCTACAGAGATCGACGGCGGGGATTGGCCCTTAAACGCGCCGGGGAAGATTTAACGAGCGGGCAGGAGAGGCGATTAATGACCGTCGGATGGGAGGGCCCAGATCCGACGGCGGGGGCGAATCCCGCTGCGGGGCCATAGGACGAGTTTTAACGCGCGGGCAATAGACATGGCACGGCGGTTTTGAGGATGAGGTGGAGGACACGCGTCGGCCAGCGTGTGGGATCGCTGGCCGACGGTATAAAACTGCCCCTGGACGAAAGGTGGTGCGGGCTGAAAACCGGTGGAACTGGAAAACAGCGCGGCGAAGGGGGGTCCACCAGACGAGGGGTATTCCGCTCCGTTGATCTGTGGGGTAGATCGACGGTTGGGAGGACTTGGCGCAGAGGAACACGTGGATTAATATTTCACGCCCGAACCTTATAAAGATGGGTCTTTCGAAGGTTTTGAAGAGAAAAGGGCAGAGCGGGACCACGCCTTGGTTTAGCACCTTTAGACTTGAGCGGCCGGTCGTGGCGCTCGGGTGTGTGAAGGAAGAAACGAAAAAGGTGCTTAGCCTGAGGGGCTAAAACCTAACGCATAGAAACGTATGTTTTTCTATGGTTTTTAACTGATTTTTGCAAAAGGAGAAAGGTTCTGATAGGTTAAGAAGTGGGTTTTTAACCTTAGGAAATGAGATTATTGGAGGGGTAAGGAATATAACAGGTTTTGGTGGGGTTTTTATGGATGAAAGGAGACTTGAAGAAATGAAGAAAAGATGGAAGAAGGGGAGAGGGAAAAGGAGGAGGATGCAACAATTTTGACTTGGATTTTCTTGGGGAATCAGAGGCTGGGAAGAAGGAAAAGTATGAAGAACCAACCAGCAGTTTGTGATCTTACTAACAGTCTTCAAGCACCAACAAGTTTCAGGATTGAATTTGTTTCTTGAAGGCTGCAAAGAATATTTAGCCACCAACTGATATAATTGAAAAATACAGGTGGCTAACAGTGGCTCCACTTGGGGATGGTGTCTTCTTGAAGGTATCAAGAATTCAGACTTGATTTCTCTGGGATGATGACTGGTGTCTGACCCATCACTTGCTCTTGCTTTTCTTCTGGACAAAATAATGTCAGTCATGAAAGAGAGATGAATTTCATCAATACAACTTCTACCTACCCCAATCCTACTGATCTAACATTTTTTCTTCATCAGAGTGCACTTGGATTGGCAAAATCTTAACACAACATTTTATTCTTTTGAAAGCAGGAAATCTAATCTACTTCTACTCCATATTTCTCCCTGAACTCAGATTAAACAGTTGAGCTCAGATATTCCTCTACCTATTCTACTGTCTGTTGGGATTAAACAGTCCAACAAACTTTTATTCACTAAATTCTACAGCGGAAATTTAAAAATAGCCAAGTCAAGATTGAGCTGTTTGACTTGCTATGATCTATGGCATAAAGACAAGCTGCACATAGATTATTATTTGCAGAAAAATTTAAATTAAAACAGAAGGCTTAAGATCTGAAAATTTCTCATTGTGGCCTTCTCTTATATTCACAGCTCTGTTTTTTCTTTTCAGTGAGTCGTCTTCATGTTTCCTCTGGTTCAAGTTTTGAGTGAATTAGAACCAGGTCTTTTCTCTCTGACTCGGAAATTGGCGTAGTTTGGAGTCATTTCTTTGGAAAATTTGGTTCATATTTTGAGTTTGTTTGAACCTTCATTTCTACCCTAATCTATCTACTGATAAGCCCAGATTAAACAGTTTGGCAAATCAAATTTGCTATCCTATCAGCAGAAAATTGAAAGCTAATTAGTCAAGATTAAACAGTTTGACCAATTAGAAGCGTGTTTCAAGGAGTGGCATTTAAGCTTGCACACTTTCAGATTCATTTCTCTTTTTTGGCATGGGGCTTTGCCTTTCTTGTTTTCATTTCTGCCCTCTTTTGATTTTTCTTTGTTTTTTTGTTTTGTATTTTCGAATTTTTCATAACTTTCAATACAAATGATGGATGGAGTATTTACAGTGGAAAAAGGCAAAAAGGCTTCAAAACACAGAATAGCTTAAGAAAGGTAATTCTTAAGCATCCTGCCATTGACAGGACCCCCAAACAATTCTGTTCCATTCATTTCTTGTAAGAAGAATGCATTGTTTCCAGCAACTGAATGAATGGAGTAAGGGCCAAGCCACAGATTGTCAAATTTACCATGCTTTCCCTTGTCTTCCCTCTTTGAGTCCCACTTTAAGACTTTGTCCCCAATTTTAAAATTGTTGGCCTTGGTTCTTCTGTCAAATATCTTCTTGATATTGTCTTGCTTCTGTAATGCTTTGTTGTACACTTCCTCTTTGGTCTGCTGAAGATGAATGGTCTGATTTATTCTTCTGATTATATCATTTTCTTCAGTTTGGAGCTCTTGAATTAACTTCATAACTGGTACACCAAGGCTGTTAGGAAAAATTGCCTCTGTACCATACACAAGCTGGAAGGGTGACATACCAATGGACTTCTTCAATGTTAATCTGTCAGCCCAAAGTGCATGATTCAGCTTTATGTGCCAAGACTTCTTGTTGTCCTCCAACAGTTTCTTTATTATGTTCACCAAGCTTTTGTTGGAAGATTCCGCAAGTCCATTACCTTGAGGGTAATAGGCCGTGGAGTGCCCCAATGTTATCTGATACTTGTGACATAATTCCACCATTCTCTTTGATCCAAATGCTGCTGCATTATCTGTAATGATCTTGGTAGGACAGCCAAATCTGGAGAGGATGTTGGTTTCTATGAACTTAATGATAACTAAGTCATTGGCTTGTCTACAAGGAATGGCTTCTATCCACTTAGTGAAATAGTCTGTGGCAATAAGAATCCACCTATGTTGAGCAGAGGATGGTGGGTGGATTTCTCCTATGAATTCAAGTCCCCACTGTTGAAAAGGGGCCTCAACAGTAATTGGATGCAGAGGAAGGGGTAGTAATTTTCTCTTGCCCTCGAACAATTGGAATTTATGGCAAGAGGTTGTCATTTTGTGTACATCAGGAAAAAGAGTAGGCCAATAGAAACCAGCCCTCAAAATTTTGTTGGCTGTTGACTTCCAGTACAAATGGCCTCCACACTCCCCTTCATGAAATTCCTGCTTAATCTTTTCTGCATCAAACTCAGGCAAACATTTAAGCAATATACCACTAGCATTTTTCCAATAAAGACATTTATCAATAATGCAATAGCTTACAGCTTTTAACTTTAGGAATCTTGCCTTTGTTTTGGATAAACCAGGAGGTGTGTTTAAATTAAGCAAAACATAAACAATATCAGTATACCAAGGAGAATTCGCAAAATAATCTTCAACAATGGGAGTTGAGAATTCTTCTTGGTTATCCAAAGCATTAATCATATTAATATCAAGAACTTCACAATTTGATTCAGCCATTAGCCTAGCTAGACCCTGACCTTTGATAAGCTTAGTGGGTTTAATCTCTAAATCATATTCAAGAATAACATCAATCCACTTACCTCTCTTACCATCTGGATCCTGGGTTAGAATGTCTTTTACAACCGAATTTGGGACAAAGGCAATGACTTGTGAGTGAAGGATGTATACCCTGAAGTCCTTTAAATCTTTTACCAAAGCAAAAGCCTGTTTTTCCATAATGTTATACCTCAAAGGGGCATCCCTTAATGCCTTGCTAAAGAATGCAATGGGCTGCTCTTGTCCTTGTGGGTTTCATAAGAGCCAATGACTACATCAATGCAGTACGAACGAAAGATATACAAAAATATTTTTGAAGAAATAAAGGACTTATAGCGACGGTGTTTTAGTTAACGCTTGTTGTGAGTTGAGATCTTCGCTATGAGGTCATTGCTGTCCTTTTTTAACATGTTTGTGATATTCTGAAGATCCTCGACCAAGTGAGGACGAACCTTCTCAAACATTTACTCTTTCAATGAAAATGCCAACTTTTTGATATTTAGAGATGAAATTTGCAATATGGCCCTCGAAAATCACCTCTGGGATCTATCATACTGTTAAGAATGATGTGCCCAAAAGTTTACCTTCTTGGAACCAAATAATCTTCTTGGGGTTTCCAGATATACAAACTGCACTTCTCGAAAACCTTCCTCAAATGTTCTAAATGTTCTTCATCTGTTTTTGAAAACACAGTTACATCATCGAGATAGATAATGATGAAGAAGCCCAATTCTTCCGAGAATGCTATGTCCATGGCTCTCTGAAAGGTTGCTCCAGCATTCATTAAACCAAAAGGAATTTTCACATACATGAAAGTGCCCCATGGTGTAGTAAAAGTTGTCTTTAATTGATCATCAGGGTGGACTAGGACTTGATTATACCCTGAATAGCCATCCAGCAAAGAAATTCTTTTAGACCCCACCACCCTTTGCAAAATATGATCCATTTTGGGTAAAGGGTAGTTGTCTTTCAATGAAGCTTTGTTTAAATTCCTGAATTCTATACAAAGCCTGATTTCTCCAGTCTTTTTCCTAACTGACACTAGATTAGATACCCACTCAGAATATCTAATAGGGACAATAATACCAGCATCGTGCATCTTCATGATTTCCTTCTTAACCAATGGCAATTGGACAGGGTTGATTCTGCGCAGTTTTTGTTTGAATAGTTTTTGGTTTTCTTTAAGAGGGATTTTGTGCTGTATTATTTCAGTGTCATAGGATTTAAGATCTTCGTAACTCCATGAAAAAACATCAGAGAATTCTTTAAACATCTCTAAGTATTTGAGTTTAATGTGAGCTGGTAAAGTTTTAGACAGTTTGATCAATCTCGGTTTTTCCTCACTGCCTATATTACATTCCTCCACTTCAGTTTCTACAGGTTCCAGTTTCAGTTTGCTGGCCACATCATCAAAATCAAACAGTTCTTCTAGAGGGGCCAAACCCTTGGGCAGACTATCATTATTAGAATGCAGAGTTTCCATTTCTTCTGTTTCAGATTTTGCACTTAATTTAGTTTGGTTTCTAGATATGATAGTCTGAAGGTTTATATCTACCAGCTGTGGAGATGGTTCTTCTTTGCCAAGAAAATTTTCTTCACTGCAGTCTGTATCATAGTCTGAATCTGAACTATGGGGTTCAAACTCATTTCTGAATTGCATGAAGTCTTCTATTTGTTTATCTCCATCAAATACCTGCCAATATTTCTTGTTATCTGGGATAGCTGGTCTAAATTTTATCTGAGAGGTGTCATCATACAGCATTGGACAGGTTCTAGCAGCAAAAGCTAAATTGTGGGCTGCAATGTTTCTTTTTCTTGGGACAAAAGATAAAGTGTACTCCTCAAATGTTTTTAGAAGATCAATGACATCATTCATGTAGGCCCTAAGTCTGGGGTGATTTGCATTATACTCCCCATTGGCTTGCCTAATGATTAATTCAGAATCCCCATATACATTTATTCTCTTGGCACCTAGCTTTTTCAAGAAATGCAAGCCTAAGAGAAGGGATTCATATTCTGCTATGTTGTTGGAACATTGAAAGTTTAATTTACATGAGATACATTCTGTATGATTATTTTCAGTGTTAGTGATCCAGACACCTGCACCTGCATTTGTTTTGGTGCATGACCCATCAAAATACATAGTCCAGAGAGGTTGATTTTCCGTTTGGTGAATGGACGTTGTAACATTTGATTCCTCAAGTTCTTCATTGGGTTGAGGACTGTCTTTCTGACTGTCAAGTTTTAAGTTCAACGGGTTGATGACTTGCAGTTTAAGATCTGTGTTTAATTTGCTCGGACCTTTAAATACAATAGACTGTTTCGGAAATTCAGCATTGTTTTCCTCCTCTTTTACTCCAGCCATGGATTCTTTTGAAACAATTTGTTCTGTGAGTGTTTCATTATTGAACATGATAAAAGAATCAAGGCTCGTGTTTATAGCATAGAGTGGGGAGTTTTGAGGCCGATCCTGACTTGTTACTGTGTACTGCATGTGAGATTCCCTATAAAGCCTCCTAGTTTGATTGAAGACAGGGATGGTTGCGTAGGTCATGTCCATTTGCATGGTCCCCTGTAACTTAGCCCCCCAAGATCGTGATAAAAGCATTCCATACTTTGGGGGGACATCAGCCACAACAACATCCATGACTAAACATTTAGCTGGAATTTGGGCTAGATTAACGCAGAGATCTTTAATCAATCCTAGACACTTAACTCTGCTTGAGTCAAAGGAGTACAGGTCTTTGTAAGGTCTGGTAATTTCAAGACCCAGGCCTTCCATTACAGCTTTTGGCATTAAATTATGGGAAGCACCTGAGTCATGCATAGCATTATGTAGAATTTTGTCATGAATGTGTAGGCTTACATAAAAGGGAGGGACAAGACCTTCTTGGAACTTCCCTTCAATCTTTGGACCAAAAATAAGCTCTGGTTGGTCATCATTAAGATTGAGAGTATCTTCGTTATCTTCTAAGTTTAAAGCCTTCAAAATTTTGGACCTATATACATGTTGGGCAGCTAACTCAGTCAAAGGAACAGAGATTTTGATCTTTGAGATTTCCTGTTCCAGGCTGAAAAGGTTTTGACTCTTCAAAGCATTGACTTCAGCCTTATTTACTGCCACTTTATCAGCAATAACAGCTTGCTGATTTGGTTTTTCTACAGTTGAAACAGTTGTTTTTCCAGGAGTACTAACTGAGGTGCTAGTACTACTAACGTTTGCACTCTGTTTTTCAATGTTCTGAGTGTCTTTCTCTTTATCCTTACCAGAATCAACAGCCACCGTTTTGTCCTTTTGTCTGATTGTTTTAGACTTGGTTGCAGCGCTGTTTTGAGAAGGTTTGTCAGAGGTTTTATTGTTGGGGGTTTGTTGATTAGATCTACTTCTGAGTTCATACTCCTTTAAAGGCTCTATGACAGCGTTCTCCATGTTTTGATAGTAATTCTGATTATCATCTCTTCTGTCATCATAAGGTGTATAAAGACCTTGTTTATTATCATAATGAACCTCAAATTCATCATCATCTACCCCAAATAAGTTTATATCATCTTCCTCTGTTATTTGATCTGTTTGTTCAACCTCACTTAAAAAGTTCTGATGAAAGGGAGGAATGACCTGCTGATCATCTTCCCTGGGTCTGTTTGGAAGCTGATTTCTTCTAAGATTCTGATTCTGGTTTTGGTTTCTGTTTTGAGGAGCGTTTTGATTTAGACTTGCTTGTGCTCTCTCTAGAATGCTCATTTTCTTCATCATTTCTTCCATCATTCTTTCCATCTTTGAGCTCGAAGTAGAAGGGGTGGATTCCTCTCTAAAAGATACTCTCTTTTTAGCTTTCATCCTTGCTCTTTTCTCCATGAGGTTCACCTCCACAGAAAGAGCACCTCTTTGCATATCTTCAAGGGTTGCAAAGACTCTTTCTCTGAGTGAATATGTCATGTCTGGATCAAACCCTTCCGGAAATTTGTTTAAGGCTGATCCCTGAGGAGGTTTCAGTTCAGGGGAAAGTGCGTTATACACACTGTTGAATCTAGTACAATAAGCTTGTACACTTTCCCCAGGGTTCCTATGGAGATTGTTATAGTCAGCAAGGACTTGGAGAGGGTTTTTCCTTACTTCCCATTTGTTTAAAAATGTTTGATGGAAGGCTTGAAGGTCGTTAATACTATGGGGGGTTAAACCTTTAAACCATTTTCTCACATCTCCCCCCAAACTTTGAGCAAACAATCTGATTTTGACAGATTCATTATCAATTTCATTTCTGTCAAAGTAGTCATTCATCTTATCCACATGTTGAGATGTTGTTATGGTATTATTAGCATCATATAATGGAATTTTGGACTGATAATCTTGTGGAAGATTGACTAATGGTACAGGAAGGACTAAGGGAGCATACCATGCTGCCATGATATGTGGTGGGGGTGGATTTACAAGAGGATGTGTGGGTTGAAGTGGAGTGGTTTGAACAGTGGATGAAGAATGAACAGAAGTGGATGGAACAGCAGTAGATCTCTGAGCTGATCTTGGATGAGGGACACCTAGATTATGTAAGAAATATAAATCAGGAGGTGTTGATTCTCTATTTTCAAGAGTTTCACCTGTTTCAGGAGATGAAAGTGTAAGCTCGGAATCTAACTGATCCAAATCACCAAATGACCTAGTTCTGAATGGGTTTAATAATTCAATTTGTGATTCACGAAGAGCTGAAAGGTTTTCAGGGACTGAATTGGCTCTTAGGGGTGGTCTGAAGGTAGTTGAGGAGTGTGTCCTAGGAGACTTCCTAAGAATTCTTTCTGGGTTATCAACTATTTCAGGAGGATCTGGGTTAGGATGGGCTCTAGTGTGAATCTTTTTAGGAGCCACAATGTTTATATGTTTAGACCCACCTAAACAAGAGAAGTTCAACCAGATATGACAATCTTTAGACGGTTAACTAATCTGTTTTCTCAATTCGAATCTGTGAGTCTCTAGCGAATTGCATTGATTTATAATAGTGAGGTCCCCTTTCCGATGGGTCTTAAGAAGTACGGTAGGGATAGGTGAGTCACGGTGCAGAAGGTTGATGTTTTAAAGAGGGACACGCTCCACCACGGTGTTTGTAGAAACATTCATGTCAAAAGTGTCTGCTTCTTGTCTTTCTTGTCTAACAGTTGGTGTTAGGGCATTCACTAGATATGTCACCCCCAAAAGAGGATGAGATCCAGAGGCTACCTGGCCCTTTCCAGACTCTGTCTAAGAGTATAGGGTAAAACACATCAAAGACGTATACAAGTATCAAAACTAGTGTTTTACTACCAATCTGAAATGTTTTTGGTATTTTCTGGACTGTTTATATTTGTGGTTTAAAAGAATGTCCTAACTTTGCCTCAAAACTTAGCTACGGTTATGAAACAAAGACAGTCTATCCTTATGGCTAAGATAGCTGATTTTCCAAGGTTAGATAAAGACTTAAAAGAATCCTGGGGTTGACCTAGTTTGTCACTGATTCAATTGATCTTTATCTTAATTACCATTTTCTTGGTAGTGCTTGAAAAGGCTGCTTTTGACTCTCAAGGTGTTAGGAGTTTATAGGTTTGCAACGCAAGATTTTTATGAATAGATTTGAAATGGATTTGAATGTAAAAGACTCTAAGTTGTTCCCCAGCGGAGTCGCCAGAAATGTTAGGTCTCTGTAACAAGCAAGATTGGCAAAGTCCGATCACAGAGTTAACATCATTTCAACCAACTTTTGGATTCTAGGATCTAGCCCTCCTGAATCCGGAGAGGGATATCTCCAATATGTACAAAGATGGATATTGTCTTTGAAGTTTAGGGGGACGATATTAGGCTAGTTATGAAGACCAAGGGTTTTGTTTGGTTTTCTCAGATGGTTGAACATAGTTGCTGTCTGAGACGGAAAGATCTATATGCAAATAGGTTCAAAGGTGAGGAGTTGCAAGTGAACAAAATAAGCTTTGATTATAAAGAAAGATGATGGCAAGTTTTCAATCCATTGGGCTATGGAGTCATAAGATAATTTAATTGAAACATCCAGGTTCAAGAGTAATCTATGGGGCAAGTCATCTAGGCCTAAGGATCTCTTTGAAGTTTGATTTATGGAATGGGGTGATACAAAAAGAAAGGGAATTAACAGATGTAGAACAAAGAGCAGCCCAGGATCTGGTAAGTACTTTGAAACTAACCAGCCTTTGACCAGGCACTTAAGAAAAACATAGAAGCAAACTAGGATCTGGTAAGTACTTTGAAACTATCCAGCCTTTGATACACTTCTAATAGAACACAGATTAAAAACAAAGGGAAACTTGAAGGCAACCTTTGGAGCAGAGACTAGCGGGCAGGGCTCACCTTTCTCCTCATCTTAGTTCTTCTTTACTTAGTTGCTTCCAAGACAATCACCAAGATAACACAGAATGGCCCAAGATCTGATAAGTACTTTGAAACTAGTCATCTTTTGACACATCCTAAGGGAAACAGAGAAATAGTTGAGCAAACAAGAAAGGGACTCAGGGCTAACCTTTGATTTCCTCAATTCATTCCTCACACAACATATATGAAAGTAACATTTAAAAATAACATTCAGCAGTGACGAAAAGATGAGGGAACGCCAGCATCTTTGTGCTTAGACTGAATTAAATCATTTCTAAATAACACAATAAGAAGAAAACATTGGGATAAAGATTTTTCAGCCAGAGAAGGTCACTGGTGTACAACAAACTCTAACGCTGTTTAAACTGTTCTTTATAGTGGAAAATGAAACAAATTGAAAACAGAAATAAAATGACAAGTTACAGCGAGAATAACATCACCATCGGCATAGACCAGGATCCCATAAATCAGCTTGTATTGATTGCTTCAAACCGGTTACAATCTTCAAATCCAATGTTTTAATCCATCTCTTTTCACAATCTAACCTATCTGTTACAAGCAGAGCTCCAAGAGCCTATGAAACCACTATTTACAGTCAAGAGTTTCCACTCAGAAATAGCTACAGCGCTTCAGCAATTACATAGACAACCAACTAATCCAACCCCTCACTCATCTTCTTCTGGAGTATTTATAGAAGGATGAGGAGGTGAGATCTAATAAAAAGATCTCAAATACAATTAATGCAGAATTGATGTCTTCCTGGCCTGGGAGGCTCGATGAAGAATTTGTACAGGTGTTCCACTGCATTTATGCGTTTATACTGATGAAGTAAGCTCGAAGAGAGCTTTTGTTGACCTTTGAGGCTCTGCGTACTATTAGGGTTACTCTGCAAACATTCTGTCATTAAATCTGGTGCAGTAATAACTTCTTGGTTGTTCCGAGGCATAATATCTGATCTTGTTCAATAAATTCATCCTCTGTTCGAGCATTCTGAGGCAATAGGTGGCACTGTGGTGGTTGAGGAATCAATTCGCCTCAAAGTATGGCGGTGGAGGCAATTGTCTGATGAACACTTTTAGGTTTTTCTTTAATCCGTGTTCTGAGCAGGGGATTAGGCTTTTGATAACCGTCTTAGCCGTAATCCCCGCCAATCTACGCATAAAACTACCGCTCTGGTTCGCTCTGTCTTCAATCTAATACTCTTTCTCTGCTCTGATACTGACGGCATTCTTCAAGCTTTACAGGGATGTGCGGCAACCAAAGCTCATGAAAATTTGTAGATGTCATTGTTCTTCTCCGTATGATCGATTCTCTGGATAAATCAGAAGGACTAGAGTCGTCACCCTTATCCTTTAGATTTTCATAGAATACGAAGAAAAAACCTTAAAAACCTGCAAAATACAAGAAAAATGAGGAAATCCTGCGTTATATGGATAGACTGCATCGGAAGTCGTGCGGGAAAATGGAGAGATCGGAACCATTGATCGTATCGCGATCAACGGTTGGGAGCAAATTGAACAGTCAACGGGGAAAAAGGTGGACTGTACAACGGAATCGGGAGAACAAATGAGAGCCGTTGATCTGCGAAGATCGACGGTGGGGATCGGCTCTTGAATGCGCCGGGGAAGATTTAACGGGCGGGCGAGTTCGTTAAAGGGTGAGCGGAAAAGGTGATCAGGGACCGTTGGATGGGAGGGCCCAGATCCGACGGTGGGGATGAATCCCGCTGCGGGGCCATAGGACGAGGTTTAACGCGCGGGAAATAGACATGGCACGGCGGTTTTGGGGTGAGGTGGAGAACACGTATCGGCCAGCGTGTGGGATCGCTGGCCAACGGTATAAAACCGCCCCTGGACGAAAAGTGGTGCGGGCTGAAACCGGTGGAACTGGAAAACAGCGCGGCGAAGGGGGGTCCACCAGACGAGGGGTATTCCGCTTCGTTGATCTGTGGGACAGATCGACGGCTGGGAGGACTCGGCGCAGAGGAACACGTGGATTAATATTTCACGCCCGAACCTTATAAAGATGGGTCTTTCGAAGGTTTTGAAGGGAAAAGGGCAGAGCAGGACCACGCCTTGGTTCAACGCCTTTAGACTTGAGCGGCCGGTCGTGGCGCTCGGGTATGTGAAGGAAGAAACGAAAAGGTGCTTAGCCTGAGGGGCTAAAACCTAACGCATAGAAACGCATGTTTTTCTATGGTTTTTAACTGATTTTTGCGAAAGGAGAAAGGTTCCGATAGGTTAAGAAGTGGGTTTTTAACCTTAGGAAATGAGATTATTGGAGGGGTAAGGAATATAACGGGTTTTAGTGGGGTTTTTATGGATGAAAGGAGACTTGAAGAAATGAAGGAAAGATGGAAGAAGGGGAGAGGAAAGAGGAGGAGGATGCAGCAATACTTGACTTGGATTTTCTTGGGGAATCAGAGGCTGGGAAGAAGAAAAAGTATGAAGAACCGACCATCAGTTTGTGATCTTACTAACAGTCTTCAAGCACCAACAAGTTTCAGGATTGAATTTGTTTCTTGAAGGCTGCAAAGAATATTTAGCCACCAACTGATATAATTGAAAAATATAGGTGGCTAACACTTCCTACCACCCTCAGGCACCAAGTGGAAGTGACTAACAGAGCCTTGGAGAGTATCCTCACCAAGGTTGTGAGTAGAAGCACGAAAGATTGGGTGGACATATTGGTAGAAGATACTTGGGCCTACAAAACTACTTGGAAAACAACAATAAGATTCACTCCTTATGACCTATTCTGTGGCAAGAAATCTCTGCTTTCAGTTGAATTTGAATTCAACACCTTAAGGATGGGAGTTGAGATAGACTTGGATATATCAAATGCCAAAAAAAAGAGGTTGTTGCAATTAAATGGATTGGATGAGTTCAGGATGCAAGCACTCCTTCACACAGAGGTAGTTAAGTTGCAAAGGAAGGTCTGTCATGACAAGAACATTAAGGAAAAGACCTTTCAAGAAGGAGAATGGGCATTGTTGTATGACTCAAGGTTTAAGGACTTCAAAGGAAAAATGATGACAAGATGGTTGGGACCCTACAAAGTGTACACATTTTAAGATAATGGTGGAGTTTATATCAGAACCATAGATGAGGAATGAATTCCCCTACTTTTTAATTGTTACAGACTAAAAGTTTACAAGAAGCCCCTGTCTAGGGCAGAATTTATAAATTCCATAAACAAGGAGGTATATGTCATGGGAAACTCCATAGTTTCTAGTTCCTCCTAGAGATAAATAAATAAAATAAAGGGACATGGGTGAAAACCTCTCTGAGGTGTGCTAGGCCAACTCCAAGGTTTGAAAACCTCCATGAGGCAGTCCTGGAGCAAGAAAAAGAAAAAAAAAAAGAAAAAAACAGAGAATAAAATATCCTTGGGTCAAAATCTCTCTGAGGCGCCCAAGGCAGGCCTCCGGGTTGAAAACCTTTATGGAGTCATCCCACTTGCCTTCAAGAAAAAAAGAGAAAAAGAGAAAAATAAAGAAAAAAAGAAAAAAGAAATACCTATGCATTTATGTGTTTTTATGTTTTGCAGGTTAAAAATTGAAGATGGATTTTAGGATCTAGAGGAGAAATTTATCTTCATTATTTCTTCTACTCTACTTGCACACTCTATAATACACTCCATAATCCACCCCTTCACCCATTTCACCCATCATATTGGCAACAATTTCGTTTTTTTCCCTAATCTGTAATTTCCACATGAAAATCACGCAGCAACAAGATTCCTGTAGCACTACAAGAAACTCTTGTAAATGCTACATGAAACTCATTTGTGAAGAAAATAGGTTGAATAAGGGTTTGCGAACCTAAGTTAGGGTATGATAATTCATGTTTCTCCTATACCACCATTCCCAAACCTCTATTTCACTCCATGCACAAGGTTTCCCTATCTAAACCTTATGTTGCACCTTGGGCAGCTAAATAATTGAAAACTTGGCATAGGAACCCTTTCTCTTGCCTATCCTCCACTCCATTCACTCCATGCCCTCCTCCATAGCTTCCATAAACCATATCCCTCCAATTATTAACAAATTTAAACAAGAAGAGGCAATAATACTATTGCTATAGGTATCAGAAAGTTTCTTGTAGAAAATCTATGTGTGGCACAGCAAGGCCAAAAGATGAAGGAAATATGATGTAGATGACTCTAAGAGACCACTAGCAGACTCCAGAGGGATAATCACACCAACCATGAAATCTAAAGCCCTCCATGGAGTACCTAAAAAATAAATAAAACAAGAAAAGGGTAAGAAGCTTACTCAGAAAAGATAAGAAGCTCACTCAGAAAAAGTTGGTCACTCAGAAAACAAATAATAAAATGAAGACAAAACAAATTAAAGACTCGGGCTACCACCACCAGCTCCAACTCCTTGAACTAGCTCCTTCAGCACCTCACTAACACTAGATAAGCTCGGGTATGGCCTCTCACCCCTCAATGTGCATCCATAATGGCCAAAATAGTTAAATGTCAAGATTTATAAGTTTAAAAGGAAAAAAGGTGGCCAGTTAATTCGGCCACCTTCGTAAAGTGAAACTGGAGGAAAAGTAAAAATGTATGCCACCTGGGCAAGTCAAATCAAGTCAAGAAAGAGTGGATGAGTATGAATGGAAGTGATCATGAGGTCATAATGATTAAATTAAGTGGGGGCCAATGGTCTCTAAGAGGAAACTCGAGTTAAGTACGAGTCACCACAATGCTCCAAAATTGTTTAAAGATCAAATAAAGGTAAGTTTTGTCTCATTTCCACCATTTCGTTGAGAATTTCAAAGAGCAAGAAGAGTAGGAGAGTAGTGGGAGCCATCATAAGAGCAACATCAAAGTTTTGGCTACATGAAACAATGTTTTTCTACAGGAAAATTCAGTAGTAGACCAACATAGACTTAGAGGGAAACACAGAGTCACCTATGGGTGAATTGGCCTCCCAAAGCCTCTATCTATCAAAAAAAAATAGCAGAGGACCAAGGCAAGTGGATTTTCATCTTCTAGAACTAAAATTTCTCCATACAATTCACATTCAGCAAAAGTAAATCTGACAGTTAAATGCTAAAAAACAAATCTTGCATTTTTCTTCAAGGCCTCCATCTCCAAGACATGCCTCTAAAAACCTCTCACCACCTTCATCTCATGGCATTAAAATTGGAGGGGGATTCAATAGAATGGAGCCTACAGACATTAAGAGAATTAGGAAGCACCCTCGGGTAATGGAAATCTTCCGAAATCACCAATGGCTAGGGTTATTTGAGCTATTGAAAGGTTCTGATGATGAAATAGATAAATAATTTGTAGTGGCTTTGCAGTTACATTCAGAAGAAAGAGGCACTATTGTGATTAGAGCACTAGATTCCACTCTATCTCCTAAACTCATAAGCATAGTTAACACCTTGCCCTTAGGATTCAAGTGGGTCAAGGAAATAATGCCTAGCACTGCAGCCAAAAATAATTTCTTCCTACCAAGAGAGGACTAATTGAAGATAAAAATGGTGTGAGGAGAGAGAGCCTTCCATACCCCTAGGATGAAGCTTCCTTCCACATCATCAAATTCATCTCTTGTGAAGGCAGATTGAGTGTGGTATATATGTACCATTTCATATTGTTAAATGAACTTAGGTTCCAAGGAGAGCTCCCACTTTAACATAGATTAAGCGTCCCTCACTTCCGCCTAAAATCCATGACTTACATGAGCCATAAAGTGCAGCAAAGGAAATATCAACACTTGGCCCATCATGGCCTAATAAAATTAATTGTAAATGATTCTTTGAGAAGGCTAAAACTACCTATATCCTGGTCTTATTTCATAGACATGGATAGGGAAGCTTTTATATATACCCAAACAGGGAAAACCTCTGCTTCTAGCCATAGAGAAGAAGAAGTAGAAAAATAAGTAGAAGAGGAGGTAGAAGCTGAGGAAGAAGAAGAGGCAGAAAATAGAGAAGAAAAGGAAGGGATGGAAATTGAGACAGAAAACATAGAGACAATAGAAATAAAGGAAGAAGAAGATGATGGAAAGGAGGAAGAAAATACTGAGGAAAAATAAGATGTGGACCCTATATTAGGCCATGAATCCTCCCCTCAAGACACAAGCATGTCACCTGACATCACAAACCAAGAGGTAGCTGCCACTCTAACTACTTTGAGCACACCTGTCAAAAAAAAAAGAAAGAGGTAGACACCTATGTACTTCAGAACTAGGAAGAGTCAGAGGGTGATACAAGGAAAAATAAAAACTCCCACCAAGAGCCCTATCACCATTGAAGAATCACTAAAGAAGGAGGAAGAAATAATATTAGAGTAAGGAAGGGTGCAAGAAGTCACTTCACCCATAAGGACCACTATAACATATATTAGAATACATTCAGCTAGATTGGCAACCCATACACCTCATGCAACCTCCACAGGCCCTCCAAGGAGTGAAAAGAGTTAAAAACAAGGAGAAGAGAGTATTTAGCATGCAAAACATATTTTTCTACAATAAACTCTGTTTTTTCTACAGGAAAATCCAACAAGCACAGATTTGGAGAGAAATTCCTTGGTTGAAGAGGAAAAGACAACCACAGAAGGGCAAGAGGTAAAGGAAGCCAGGGGAAATACACAAGAGGAAAAGCATGATGAATAAAAATGGGGAAAATATGATAAAGAAGAGGCCACCTCGCCAAAATCAATCCCAAAATATGTTGCAATGGTTCCAAACCCTAGCCCTCAACCCAATCTCAACTCTTACTACACATACATTGAGGGAGGTATATTAATTCCTCAAAAATTCACAATTCCTTTGTTTTATCAGTTTGAGGAAGAGAGGGCACGCACTCATCATTGGATGAAGCTTGACACATATAAAGGAGTGTATGACACAGGGGTCATGGAAGGAAATGTAGCTGAGTTGGGGAAGGATTTATCTGTTGTGAAGCCCAGAGAGTCAGTTTTGAAGGAGCTACTTTAGAAATCATAGGCAGAGAATGTAGCACTACAAGAGCAGCTTTAGAAAAAAGGTAAACAAGTGGCCACCATGGCAGATTTATGCATGGAGGACATTCAACACAGGTTTCCTTTAGATTCATATGCAATTTACCTCAAGGAGTAGTGGCTCCTCTTTCAAATTAAAAATTTAGCCTCCCATGGATCCTTACCTTTCCAAAATTATAAACAATTCATTGATTTTTGAAATCAAGCTAGCATGGCTTACAAGGCAAAAATGGCAGAGTTTTATATGGATGATCTTGTGTTAATATATTTAAATATTTGGGACCCCAATCCTAGGATGGGGGATATGAAATTAATGGCTTTGGCATCATGGATGGTGAATGAGGAAATAATATCACAAGAGATGAGAATGGTTATGAGAAGAGAAAACAAAGAACCCTTACATGTTAGGGCTGAAATTTTTGGCCCTAGAGGAGTCATCAATAAGCATCTAAAGATTGAAAAGGATCCTGAACTAGCTGAAAGATACCTCCATACACAAGCTCAAGAAATGACCCACTTTGATGTTGTTTCTAGGTAGATGGGACATAAGTGCATTATGACTAGCCAAAGAAGATGGAACAACCTCCCTCACAACCTTAGAAACATGGAGTACCATACACTAGAAAGATTGAGGGTTTCCTTGGAGAGAGCACCATTGTACAAGAGAGCCATGCAGGCCAAAAATATTCAGTGGCTTGGTCTAAATCTCAGTCCACCCTTACTGCTGGGGCTGAGTGATGGGATGGACCAAGATGAGAAGAACAAAGAATGGCTGGAAGCATAAAATAATGATGGGTTTTACCCTCCTGAAGGGACTCCCACACTTCTTCCTTGGGAATTCAGAGGGTCCATCAAAGCCTTAGAGGAAATGCAGAAGGATGATTAGTTTCTCAGAGGATGAGAAACCATTTAGTAGGGGGTTGATGATGAGCTCCATAATTAGGTACATTTGGAGGGGTTAATGGTCACCTTTTTTCCTTATTAAGTCTCCTTTCCTTGCATTTTAATTATATTATGGTACTTATGATGCTACTGTAGGTGGTAATTGAGGCTTAACATACTTCGACTACCTAACATAAGATTAAATGCAGGAAAATCATGTAGATATGGAATTTTTGTGGAGATTTTGTCATAAAGGCTAAAAGTAGACAACAAGGAGAGATTATAGGGGGTTTTCCAACCTCCTTAACTCCCAAAGGAAGCCAAGGGATCCTTGGGATTCCCTCCAACATCTTGAAATCAAAGGCAACCAAGCAAACTCAAGATAAAGTTCACTCAAGCCATACTTCAATTGGAGTCAAGTGGACACATCACCTATTTTATAGGGAGTTGTTGGTAGCTACCCTTTAGGTTAAATAGAGTTGAGCAAGAGCTCATTAGGATTCGAACTTTGAAGAAAGTCATTAGGATTTTTGTTCTTAAAATAAGTTTTTCAAGACTTTTATATTGAAGTAATGAGAATATAATGAGAGTATTCAAACTTTGCCTTACTGATATAGTTTCAGAGAGCTAGGCTTATGGTTAGGGCCCAATCCATGTCCCTCAACCTCTCTTGTGTAATAATTATTTACTTTCATGTCATTTAGCTAGCTTTTCTTATGAATATCTAGTTAGTTTGTTGGTATTTCCATTTAATGTCTTTATTTTGATTCCATTTGTCTTTTGTTGTAGATTTAGTCTACTTACATGAGTGGTGGAATAGGTGATAACTTCATAAAGTTGTGAGTTTAGCCTCCCCCTCTCATCTCTGTCAATAGAGCTTGAGGAGGGTAGACCTTCCCTACAGACCAAAAATGATTCTTATTTTATTTTTTCTTGGAATGGATGAGACTAGTTGTTGTGATTCCATGAATACGTTTAGTATGTTGTGGTAGATATCTGTTTGTAGATTAGAGTAGATTTTATTTACATATTCAAGTCATATTTTCCATTGTCTTTATCATGAATTTTTCCATTTTTATTGCATGAATAGGTATTTTGATTGAAGGTGCAGGTAGAACGGCCAAGGAGAACTTCACCAACACCTATAGCTTCATCTCTCAACTTCCATCAACACTCTGTTTATCAAAATCACTATTAGCCCTATTTTCGGATGTCTCATCCCTACACCGTGAGAAAACCCTAGGGGTGTAAGACATGCCTCCCAAGAGGTTTTGAGCTTGGCCAACGGGTGAGCCACCTTACACTCATCCTAATCCACCTTCACACAACCTTCCCTACTCTTTTTCCACCTATTTTTGGCCTCAGATTTCCCTCATATTTTTTCCTATAGCAATTCAGAACTTTCCTGTAGCACTACATGAAACCTATAGCAGCACTTTAAATAGCACATGTGGGACCCTCCTTAAGCCCAGAAACCACCATCAATATCTTCTAAACCTAAAAAAACCACTCATACACTTCCACCTTTTCCCCATGTGTTCAAGTCTTCCATAAGCCACCTTAACACTTTCTTCTCCTAGCTGTAAACAACACATTTTCAAGCATAGTTAGGTCATCAATAGTTGCATGAATAAAAGCATAATATATAGAGAATAGGGTAAGTAGAGTATGTTTAGCTATTTGGCCTAGAAAAGTGTGATTAGATTAGTTTCCTTTATGCCATTTCAATTCAACAATTTACTTCATGCAAGATACCTAGGTTTCTTTTCAATTATTATCATAGTCTAATAAGTAGATTTATTTCATTGCATAATAGTTATATGTACTTGTTTTTTATATTATAGTTCTGTACTTGCTGATAGTACCATGGCTTTGAATCGGTTGTATCCCTAGGCCTAATTTCACAGGTGTGACAGAATTCACCTAGAAACCCTAGAAGTAGCACCCTTTCGTAAAGCTCAGAAGAGGATGACATGAGTAGAATGAATATGATGTGTATATAGCATTGTCACCTCCGAGTTTGTACAAACCCCAGGTTGATAAATTAAAGTAGGGAAACCTCTATGAGTTGCAGCATTCTTGGTGCAATACCAGGGCTCACCACCGTCTGAAAATTACCAATTCTAAATACTTATGATGTGCATGAGGAATGTATAGAAATTTTTGTGTAGAGCCTCAATCACACCCAAAAAACTAGTAAATATTGGCTAAAAAAAATAGTTGCCACAAAACATTGGAAAATATTGGCTAAATGATTTCAGCCGCACACATGACACTCCTTCGCAGCGGTTGAGACACGACATTAGAGAAAACAAGGGACCTTCAGCTCAGAACCTCTGCCAATTGATTGCACACCTTATCCAACATATGTATACACCTCCAAACCTATTCCAATCTCTATTAAACCTCTGCAAAAAGGTTAAAAATCACAACCAAGTTCCAACACTAATTTGACCTAGAAGCCAACAAGACAAGGGTTTAAAGGAGCGCCACTAGCCATCTACTCTCCTCAGACACCTACAAAAGATGAAACACCTCTCCAAAAATATGTAGCACATGAACAACATCATCATGAATCCAAACATCAATGCAACAGGTATGAACATGAACATGAATACCTACATGCATACCTTGTCTGCCACACTCATTAACATAGATCAACGCATCTAACACTTGTAGCAAGTTTTCAAAATACCTAAAACACCTATAGCAGCATATCCATCATTCAGATCTTGCACTAGGAAGGCATATCCAACACATATATACTCAACCTTTAGTTCCTGCACTAGGTAGGCATATCTTGCACTACGTCATAACCATGTTGACAACAATGCATCAACTAGACCATCACAAGGTTGAAATAAATTCATCATGAGGCCAACACAAATTTGACATCAATGCTAACACTGGATCATCATAACTCATTCATAACCATCAATATGGAACAGATGCTACCTACAACCAATTGAACATATGCATGGCTAATCATCAATTTATACACATGATACAAGGTTGACATCAATCCCAACACAAACAACCTGCAATCATGAAAACCATAATGAAAACATAGATATATTATTAGTCACTTTACATCAAAGTATCAACAGGAAATACATTGAACAATAACATGCAGAAAGCTCCATTTCTCCTAGAACCCTCTTCCTTTTATAGAAGGTTTTAGTGGAGCCAATTGGATCATCATGCAATTATGAGTATTTCCTTTAATAAAAAAAATTGATTTCTCACCCTTGCAAGTGTCAGGATTTGATCAATACTATCATGAAATTATTTTTCTTATTTCTTAAAAGGGATATTTTCCTCACCCATGAATGTTTCCCTATTTCTTCTCCTAGTTGTCCCTTGATATGAATTTAGACTCCCCATTTTGTGTATTAGGTGCTTAATTAAGTCAACTTGTAGGTTTCAGATTCATGTCCCCTAAGTACTCCATAATTTTTCCCAAATTAAAAGATTATTTGGAGATCCTCTCATGAAATTTATTTTCTCTAATCTTTAAATTAACACTCTCTAATTTCTTGAACAACCCCTTTTCTTATTTACTTGAGTAAATTTTCATTGAATTAATGTTTATATTTTGACATTATTTCCCCTTTTCTAGTTGGCATTAGGATAATTTAGATACTTAGGAACTATTTATTCTAAAGGTTTTCCAAGTGTGAGGATTATTGGTAGGAATATTTATTAGGTTCAACTTTTACATCTACACCTATTCTTCCCGTCCCAAATATTTTAAGTTATAAACTAAATTTTTCTCAATGGATTTTTGTTTATATTGTGTATGTTAGTCATTATTAATGCATGACCATGAACCATCATTTACCTCTTAGATTTTCCTGAAGCTAAGGGTTCCAATTCGGTTGTTCCCTTCAAGAACTTCAAGTCAAAG
The DNA here is from genome assembly GCA_034641835.2 of Pinus albicaulis. Lineage (NCBI taxonomy): Eukaryota > Viridiplantae > Streptophyta > Pinopsida > Pinales > Pinaceae > Pinus > Pinus albicaulis. The sequence goes on along the minus strand of CM076575.1, from coordinate 539,135,607 downwards.
TTCCAAGGGTGCCATGTCGCTTGCCATTTAGGAATTTGTGACTAAAGAGGGGAACATGGGGATGATGATGGAGACTACTCTCATCTCCTATGTTTCCTTATGTTGTGAGACTAATGATGTAAAGGATCAAGGAATCCATATTGATTTTCACCCCTTAGTAAATATTTTTGAGTGACCCAATCTTGGGTCCACTCTTATGGCATCATGAGCATGAAGGAGAAGGCATACCAATACCTTCCACACCAAGCCACAATGGGAGTGGTAGCGAGTGGAATAAGGGGCATTGTACCACCCCTCCCATGAACTTCCATCCTTCTTATATAACCCCATTACCCATGTGTGAATTTTTCAACCAAGAAATTGACCTATGCATGTAGCCACTAACATGATATTAGTAATCATAGCATGATATTATCTAAAAATTAAATTATAGTATAAATAATATGGAATTGATCAAACCATAGGTTGATGACTCATCACATGCATGTTCATCTAGGTGGCCTCCTACAACACTTAAATAGCCTTAGTAACATATTTTCATAAGGTTAGTCATTGATATATTTGCACATGTAATAATATCAGTATCGAAATCATCATGACTACACATAACATAATATTCAACATATTTCTAACTGAAATCAAGTATTTAGTCATTAGAATATATAAATGTGGCAACATATAATGAAATCATCGTTATGATTACACATAGTCATCAAATAGGTACATCACAGTCATTATCACAATCAATAATAAAATTGATTTCGTACATCACAACCATCATCGCATCCACTAACAATAATAGTAAAAATAATTGAATCCTTGACCGAAGGTCCTCAATGAATAACTTATGTGCCATAAGGCTATATCAAGGTTAAGATAATGTAAAAGCTAGAGTGGAGCACTACACCATGTACAAGAAGTGACTCATGAAGCGTACAACACTTCATATCTCATCCCAAGAACAATTGATTAAGTTACACCACTACTAATATGGATGATGAATATAGTCTACTCAAATGATCATAAGGAAGTAGACAAGTGAGATATGATATTTCAATTATTTTCAAGTTCCACTATTATTTTTTCAATGTATTTACAAATGAGTACAATTTTGTTTTTTTCAATAAGAATTTCAAAATTGTTATTCCACGTGCCCATGTTATATAAGTAATTTTATTCATGTGAAAGTATTTATAAAAATATTGATGTATTTAGGTGTCACAACTCTAATTATTGAAAAAAAAAATGCCATATTTCAAACCTCATGATCTAAATTAATAATTTCCAAATTTTTCCCAGAATGCAAAATTTGCATTGGTAGTCCCTATGCAACACCATAGTTCCAACAATTGTAAAAAAAAATGTGCATATTCAACTATGGGACCCATGGAAATAGGCTTTCCATATTGTTGATATATGTCATGAGTCTAAAAGAAATGATTTGACAATTCATCTATCTCAGGTCTAATTTTGCTTTAACTATGAGGCTCCACTTGTGGCCCAGAGTGACTTAAAGACACATGGAAGAGTATAATTAGGTGAAATATACCACAAAAATAATTAGAATTACAATTCATTATATTTTAATAATGTGCTTTGGAAAGCCCAACTCGAACATGCAACCTTGAAGTATCCATGAAAGTGATTTCTAGGTTTGATCCTATAATTGAGTTATTGCATCTTCTCTCACTTAGAAGGTTGTATATCTATAAATTGTTAGAAAAATAACCTGCTAGTTGTCCAATATCAATGAAAAAAGGTATCCCTACCAATACTCCATTTTTATGAGTCTAAATTAACCAAAAATTCATCAAGACAAGGCCTAATTTTCTTTTTATTGTGAGTTACAGTTTGTCGCAGAAAGCCATTTAAGGAGACGTAACATAGTATTCCCATGGGAAGAAACACAACATTAAAATTTTGTGTTATCCCATTTAAAAAACTTTCTTTTTCAAGTTATAGTTCGACATTTCCTAGAGGATTTTAGAATTATGATTTCCAAAGTTAACCCTAAATATAATTGTTTATCATCTCTAATGAGGAAAAACCTAGTTCTAGAAATCAAAGTAAAAAACATGTATTCAATAATGAGACTCATGGGAGAAGGGTTACACTAGTTGTACTCCACTATCAAGAGGTCAACAAAACTGCTTGTTCATCAAATAAAAACCCAATTTTATATTTATTATGAGATGAAAACAACAAAAAATAATAATTTAAAAACATATAAAAATGTGTACTCAATGTTTCTATAAACAACACTAAGCATTATAATTATGTATATTTAACTATGGAAAGTGTTTTTGGGCAAGCTCGAGGAAGACACCTTCCCTAAAGAATTGTAAGAAACAAATTTGCAAATTTATTTACTAAATGCAATTATTTTATCTCCCATTATAAGAAAAAAAACCTAGATCTAAATATATTTGAAAAAGAAGTATGAAATCATGAAACATTGGGAAGAAAGGCACACCTACCACCATGTTACTGCCACACCTTTAATGGATCTAATGTTTAACTTCTCTAAGTTACAACTCATAAACCGAAGCCAATCACGAAGACATGGAAATGCCGTTTCAAATTGAAATTGCATGTTGTCAACATTGACAAGTTTGTTTGGTCAAGAAACCTACCAACCAACTACCAAGGTATTGAGAGAAAAATCCTTCCCATATTTTTCATATAAATGTAATATTTGTATAATTTCTTATTTCTTACTGAATAAAAAATCATAAATTTCTTTTTTCTCTTCAAAACGTAATGATTTATAATGATGTTTGCAAGTCCTACCCAGATAATCAATACACCAATAAGTACCTATCAAAACGGTTTCAAGTTTCTATTAAAAAATGATGATTGTCTTTATTGTACATGAGGTTGAAAAACTTAGTATCTTTACACGCCATCAAAGAACATTTCAAAGTATGTAACATACCCTATTACTTTATATATGTATATTTCATTATCATGACGATAGCTAATAGTGTACAATTTAAATCTCTTTGTTTCAATTTGATTCCTTCAATTAAGGCGTATTTAATTGTTTATAATCCCTCTATTAAGTCCCAGATACATCCCGGGGACTTAGATTAACATTTAGGCCATGTGTATATAATTTCCTAGGGACTTAGATTAGCCTTTAGGCCATCTGTATATACTTCATTAGTATTATAATAGGAAAGCAACTAAACACATGGATAGAGAGAATAATTAGATAAGGAAGTGATAATTTTGTTTGCAAGCAAATAAAATTTAATATACAAAAAATTTATCCTTCTCCCCACTTAGCATAGAGTTTCAGCCTTGAACTAACTGTTACTACCATTACATCTGAATATTCATGATTATTATTTGTGTAGTTATGGCACTAGTCATGGCTAATCTAGCCATGAACAAATTTAAAAATATATTTTATCTGCTGATATTTTAGATGATCATCTCTAAAGGTAAGAATGGGATGTTATTGTGAGGTAAGAATGTGATATTATTGTGATAATAAGAAAATTTGCAATTTATTTAACCACCAAATTCATGTCAGCAATTTATAACGCATATCATCTTATCATTAAATATAATTTATTTATTTTTCATATAATTTAAATAAATTAATAATTTTAAAAATTTTCATAATTAAAATAAAGCATAATATTTTTTTATACAATATGAATACATTAATAAAATTTTAAAAGAAATACAAGGTTTGAATGTTGCTCACTTAAATGGAAAACAATATTAAAAAGCACAAACTATAATATGCAATGCATATGAAATTTGATAAAATATTTAAGGGATAAATTAGAAATGGTATTAGAAAGTATAAATCATAACATGCAATGAATATGCATATAAAATTTGATGAGTTATGTTTGGAGTAAATATATAAATAGTAATTTGATGAGTTATGTTTGGAGTAAATATATAGATAGTTCAACATATATGTATATTAGCAATTGCATTGAGAGGTGCAAAGGAACATTGATAAGAGGAATGTAGAAGGTAATAATTAAGAAAAATATATCGACAATGAAATATAACTAGAGGTCTGTAGGATTTGGAGGTAGAAAACACAAACTAGGAAGAGTTTGTACTTTGTAATACAATGAATGTAGAAGGTAATAATCGAGCAAAATATATCAACAATGAAATATAATGAGAGTGTGTGAGATTTGGAGATAGAAAACACGAACCAGAAAGAGATTGCACTTTGTAATATCCCAAAATGGGAGAAACATGAATATAGAACATATGCATAATTCCAACTACGGTAAAATAAGAATAAAACATGTAGAACTGGAAAAATGCTGGAATACATAAAAACATCATACATATGAGCTGATTCAGTTGAGCCATATCATTATGTATAAACAACAATGTAAGTACACAGTGCCCCAAAAGGAATGCACTCATGCCACAATATGGTTGAAATACACTAATGAAACTTAGCGCTTGAAAGTATAAACTACTGATGCTGGAAACTACTACTGCTGGGAAGAAGATCTATATGCGAGAGGTTACTGGAGTGCTTAGAAAGATCTGATATTTTAACAACGGACTCTACTCGAAAAACCAAAAAATCCCAGAAACAGTTTGGCCAGATTTTGAGTTTGGAATTTCGGCCCTTTTTGGGTTGCACATTGCACCCCTGCTAGCTGAGTTACACACTCCCTGGAGACAACTACTGATATGGGGCTGAAATAATGATCTATCTGCTACAATAGCATCCACTCAGCTCACTAACTAAAGGGTTGGCCCCTTCTCCCGATTCCCAAGCTCAAAACCTGAGATCTAGCTCCTCCATTGAATATGCAGCTGCTGCATGCACAACTGCTGGGAAATACTACGTTGTCTAGGAGGGATGATGATGTAGCCTGCTAATAGATAACACAATTCTGATCCCAGGCTGCTGAAGTGATCCTCGGAGTGAAGGATTAATCCCTCATAGGATTCCAAGCTAAGTTGCTTAGAACTTCCTCTTCTCCTCAAACCCTCACTACAGAATTATACAATTCCTACAGGAAATGTTGCTGCATAGGAGAATAGATGGATGGCCTAATGCCGGATATGAAAATGGAACTCTCGGAAGACTGCAATGGATCCACAGTGTGAAGGGTTGATCCCTCCACAGGTTTCTCAGCTGAAGTACTGAGAACAACCTTCTAACTCTCAAACCCAAGTTCAGGAATGCGTAATTCTTATAGCTGAAAGTGCAAATGAGAGTGGATGAAAGTGGTACTAATTGTCGGATGATGAATGTTGCGCAAGAAAAAATTCACAGAGTAGGCACTCGAAATACCCCGTGGGTAAGGGTGGGATTCCCACTCGATAACACTCGGTGCTAAACAACACAATAGAATTAGCTAAACAGCTGAAGTGTGCAAATAAATGTCTTACAACACTCAATAATAAAAATTCTGACCCCCTCCTTTGCTGCCCTCATCTTCCTTTTATGGTTGTGAGCCTTCCCTGGCCTTGGCCCACCTCATAACTGCGCTACACATGTGGCCACTAGTCTCCATAAATATTGTGTTGTCCTCCATGATATCCATCATTACTACAATTACTCTCCACTTCCTCCATCATGTGTGCAATCACTCCTTCACTATCTCCATCATCTTCCTCATTAATGCTCTATGACCTCCACTCTTTCTTCATTATTATACTGCTCCATAATGCTACTCCACTACTCAATTAACCCACATTAACACTATAGAAGTAGATTTTATTCATCTACTGGGTTTATGGATCCCTCCACCCTTTTATTTACTTAACTAAATAAGAAAAGTAAGAACTCTAGTATTCCAATTAGTTGATGGAAAATTTGGGATATTACAGTCCTCCTCGCCAAAATGTTGCTTGTCCTTAAGCAACTGCAAAAGTGGATGTTGCAGAAATCCATCTTCCTCCCAAGTGGCATCCTCATATGGAAGGTTTCCCCATCTGCTCCAATGTGTTATGGAGCTTCCTCTCTAGAATTTCTAGAATGGCCTCCAACTGTGTAGCTATATGTCTCTCCTCATCAATGAATCCCCAAGTGGCAACCATTTGTTGTCCAAGAGCCTCTTCTCTGCATGAGATATGTGAAGTGTAGTGGGTCCCTCCTTGTTACACTGAAAATTGTCATCCTGACATTCTGCTACGTGTATGAGCTCATTATTACTCATACTTCCTCCTTTGCAAGTCTAACATATTAGTTCCTCATGTCAAGCCTTGAAAAACAAGAGGAAAAACCCTAAAAAATCTCTGAAACTTTGGGTACGCAGGTAACATGAAGCCTGCCTACATTCCTAGCTTGGGTACGTAGGTAATACACTACTTACCTGCGTTCTAGAATGAAGTTTTCCTTTTCAATGCCTACGTACCCTCCTCAAAGTCAAAAAAGCGAGAAAGTAAAGTCAAAAAACTGATTTGAGGTCAATTCTAGAAGGTTCTAGATGAGAATTTTTGGGGATGAGTACGCTTTAGTAAGGTGCATGTATCCCACACCTTAAGGAACTAATCCCTTGATGTGAGGAGCCTATCCCTTTGAAGGAGGATTCTATCCCTTCATAGGTGGAACCCTAACCTCCTCATCTACTCTATAAAAGGAGGCATTTGGTAGCCTCAAGGGGAGTTCAAGCTTTATGGGTGATTGAGTTGAAGTGCTGTTGAGATTTAGACTTCTTTCTGTTGAGCTTTTGAGAGGAAAGATCACATACCTCTTTATGCTCCTGGAGGAAGAGTGCAAGACTTATCAAAGTAGAGGAGACTCCTCCTTCGGACCCTGGGAAGGTCTTTTCAAACATCAAGGCTAAGGTTGTAAGGTTCTTCTGTTATTTTAAGATTAATACAATCAAGTTTTGTTTTTCTCAATAAATTGTCGTTCGATTGTTTATTTCAATAAGTTGTCGTTTGATCATTTATTTCATAGATTCCTTGATCACTATGATAGGTATGTTTTATAATTATTTTTTATACAGGTGATATTTAATATTTGTTTGTTTGTGATTGCAGGTCGACAAAAGACGACACTTTGTTGCGACAAAAGATGACACTTTCTTGCGACAAAAGAACTCTTGTTGCGACAGAAGGATTATTGATGAGACGGAAGCACTACGACCGCAAATAAGCATTTGGATCTAAGGTAGGATCGACACCTTTATAGCATTTATTTGTAAAATGAATATATTTAGAGAAAGACAAACTTATTTGTTCGTTTTTTGCTAGATTGTCTTCTCACACTAGGGAGATCGATCTTGTCCGCAAGATCGATTTATTCGGCCAACAAATTGGCGACTCCGCTGGGGAAAGAACTTGTTGTTTTTGGTTCTCTTTTATTTTGGTTTGAGAAAATGATTTTTTATGATTTTTGATTGATTTGTACGGGCTTGGGTAACTTAGATTTACTTTGCTTTCAAATTTTTGAAGTATTTTTTGTTTTTCTTGAACTTTTCTAGGGACCGCACATTGTTGCAGACCCTGTTAAAAGTCTTGAAAAACTTAGATTTATTCTTTCAATTTAGTTTAGATTTGATTTAGGATTCTTAGTATCTGCCCAAATCTGTATGTTTTCTGTCGAAAATCTCTTGTTTATGAATTTCTTTCAGCAAATTTTTCATCTCATCAATCTCCATTAAGTTAATTGGGTATTTTGAGTCTCTTTTTTGAGAAATTCTTAATTTGATTTCCTTTGGTCATTAATTGTAGGTTTGTCTCAGTCTTTTCACAATTTTGGTTTGAGAAAATTATTTTTTCTGATTTTTGATTGATTTTTACGGGCTTGGGTAACTTAGATTTACTTTTCTTTCAAAGTTTTGAAGTATTTTTTATTTTGAGAGATCACATACCTCTATCTGTCTCGGTTGGAGGAGTGCAAAGCTTATCAGAGTAGAGGATATTCTTGCTTCGGACCCCGGGAAGGCCTATTCAAACATCAAGGCTAAGGTTGTAAGGTTCTTATGTTATTTTAAGATTAATACAATCAAGTTTTGTTTTTCTCAATAAATTGTCATTCGATTGTTTATTTCAATAAGCTGTCGTTTGATCATTTATTTCATAGATTCCTTGATCACTATGATAGGTATGTTTTATAATTATTTTTTATACAGGTGCTATTTAATATTTGTTTGTTTGTGATTGCAGGTCGACAAAAGACGACACTTTGTTGCGATAAAAGACGACACGTTCTTGCGACGAAAGAACTCTTGTTGCGACGGAAGGATTATTGATGCAACGAAAGCACTATGACCACAAATAAGAATTTGGATCTAAGGTAGGATCGACACCTTTATAGCATTTATTTGTAAAAAAAATATATTTAGAGAAAGACAAACTTAGTTGTTCATTTTTTGCTAGATTGTCTTCTGACACTAGGGAGATCGATCTTGTTTGCAAGATCGATTTATCCAACCAACACTCCGCAAGTGGAAAGTCCCAACTCATAAAATATTTGTCCAACCCATGCTACATGTAGTATTTTGTGTCTCTCCATGCTCCAATCCTTAGCACTGGTGGCCTTGCTTGCTTTAAGCATCATCTCAACATTGTGAAAAGTAGGAAATAGAGACATATGGATTGACATGTTAAATGTCGAACCATACTCTCCCAATATCAATCACTGTAGCAATTCCTCTTGCTGCCACACCACCTCATCATCATACCAAGTATGGTGGCCATACTCTCCTAACAGAAGCCAAAGCAGCAAGGCTTCTTGTTTCCATCCCACATCATCATTATGCAAGGTATGGGAGAATGTCAATCCATATTCTCCCAATAGTAACTAGTGTAACAATGACTCTTTCTGTCGCCCCACATCATCATAATTAAAAGCATGAAGCAATGATATGTTGATTGACATGTAGAATGTCACACCGAACTCTCCTAATAGAAACCAACATTGTCAGGCTTCCTGCTACCACATCATATGAGTATCATGCAAAGTCCCAAGCAATAGCACACCCATTGACATGTGATATGTCATTTGATGGCCAAACTCTCTCAAAAGTAACCAGTGCAACCATGCCTCCAGCTGTTGCATCTCATCACTACGGTGCAAGGTAGGAAACAATGATATACCAATGGGCATATAAAATGAAATCTCTTTGCCATACTCTCCCAAGAGTAGCGAGAGAATCCATGCCTCCTGCTGCTGCATCACCTCAATTTTGTGCAAGGCATGGAACATACCAATTTGAAATTGTTGAGATTGCAACAAGATGATGAGCTTTGTGGAAAGGATTTGCCTTCACTAAGTGGGCCCGCAGGTATTTTTGGCGCAAAGTCTATTTTTAGACTATGTCTATTTTTAGACATATGGATCATGTTCTATGCGTTGCAGGATGCTATTTGTGGATGGTTGGTCAAGTCGGAAAAAATATATGGACTTCTATTTTTAGACATATTGGGTGGAATCTATTTTTAGATTGCCAGACTAAAAATAGATATGTCGAATATTATTAGCTCTTAATAATATTTAGACTCTAAACATTATCTTATTCTCTTGGAGCACTTCAGTTAAGTGCACAGATGTGGCACAGGAGCTGACAGAAGGAATTATGCTATTCCTGAGGGTTATGTGAAGCTATTGCATGGATACTTCGGTTAGAACTCATGTGACAGAGTTTGGTGGAGTTGATTGAGGAAGTTAGTGGAGTTGTATTCAGTTTAACTAATCTAAACATAGTTGAGCTATTTGTATTCAGTTTAACTAATTTATACAATTAGTGAGAGTGGTGTGAATTAATTGTTAATTAATTCACTAATTATAAACTCATTAATCAACTAAAGAATGCATCAGTTAACTTCAGTGCATGGACAGTTTCAGTGGAGACCAGTTCAGAGATAGGTGAAAGAGCAGGTTAACTATCAGTTGTGACTATACTGTTGCTATTTGCAACACACAGATAGGTGGAGTAGCCCATGAGGATTGCACAGTTCAAGCCAGGTGGTTTATCTATTTAATGAAGCCATCCCATAGCATTAATTACGCAATAGAGGCTGGCTATCAAGTGGAAAAAGATTGGAGCATGTGTTTTGCTAGATCTAGCTTGATAGTGTGTAGCAATTGAGGGTGTGCATGAGAGCTTGTGAGGAGATTTTGTACTATGATTGTTACATGATCTCCATGACATATAATATATAGATATTTGGGGTTTTCAACTTTAAGCTTTCCCATTAAATACTGTTTTCATATGTGTGATTGTTTGTGGTTTTAATGTATGCATGCAATTGATTTTATTTCCGCATGCGATGATCAATAGTAGAAGAGATTTTGTATTATGCATGAAGCTAAAATAGTGTGTGATCAGGAGAATCTCGGTGAATAATATCTCAGTTATTCAAATTTCTACAGAAATGTCATATGGTAACCATACTCACCCAAGAGCAGCCAGCGTAGCCATGCTTCTTGCTACCCTGTTTCATAGATTTGCAAGTGGTTTTCCAATCACTTGCTCATCATCTCCATCCATCCGTCCAACTATGGGTGATGACTCATATCATGCACCAGCTCAGTACCCACCCAATGGAGAAGCCCCCACCAAAAAATTCTCATACAATAACTATCCCCATCAATTTCTATGGCCTTGGGAAGAGCATGAAGCATGAAGACATCCCAGAAAGATAATCTAGTCACGAGTGAAGAGATGTACTGTGTGAAAATGTCGAAGAAATGTGCATACCTCGACAGCGGATCAATGTCAACAATACCATCCTCCACAATCTGTTGAAAGTATTTGCACTCCATGATATGTCGAAGTGCATCCTCCTTGAGGTCTCTCCATGAGAACCTCTCTCCGATGGCCCGGTAGAACCTATGAGGTTCTGAATATGCTGCATGAAGAAAATTCTCTTTGATTGGTGAGGTACTCATCAAGAAGGCTTTGTCTTGATAATGGAAGATGATATCCATTACATGATATCTACCATCTACCATCTACCCATCCAATGCTTCATAAGTGAAGCGGTTATTGGAATGCTCAAATAATAACTGGGCCCTCAAATCATCATTGCTCCTCAATGACACCGTTTCTGATCTCCATGATAGTGCATCTGTTGTATCATGGCCCTCTCCATACACAATGTTGAACTCATAGTATTGCATTGTACTGATCCATCGTTGCTTCCTCTTCTGTAGCTGTTGATCCTCCTCAAAAAGATGCCGGAGACTATGGTGGTTGGTCTTGACATGAAATATACTGCTAATAAAAAACTATCAGAATTTGACCAATGCATGCATAATGGCCAATATCTCTTTGTCATAAATAGAATATGACAGCTCATGTGACAGTAAATTTAGCTTCTCGAAAGCTATTGTATAACTTCCCTACATTAGAACTATGTTGATCCCATCCTCAGAAACTCCACACTCCAACACAAAGTGTTTTTTGCAGCTCAAAAATTTCAAATTGGGATAGCTACACATCTTCTCCTTGAACTGGTCAAGGGTCCTCTACGCATTGATAGTCTTTTGCTCCAAATCAATAATGTGTTGTAATTTTCCCAAATTTTAGCCTCAAGCTAAATGGAACATTATAGTTGGCATTAGATGAATAAGATGGGTAGGGAGGCCCATTAACCTCTTTAGGAGGAAAAATAGCATTCCTCATGTGAAAAGGGGAAGAATAAAGTAGTTGGATTGAGCACCTACAGGTGTGAACAAGATTTGATCATGTTGATTCAGTCATATTTGACCAATTCCACATGCACTGTCTAGATACATTGTATCTCCATGATGGACTGTGTAGTTTGAATGGAGGACAACTTGCATGGGCTAGGTGGCACATATGGATGGGACCCATTGTGGAGAGGAACACTTGCTATATATGGAAAGGAGGATAGCTTGTGTATTCATGTTTGGATTATTATTTGCTTTTTTCTGTTGAGACTTTTCTTCCTCTTGCTGTTTAGTAGGGTTGCAGTTCTGTTTAGCACAAGGGTGTTCCTGGTCGGGAATCCCTACCTCATCCTTAGGGAAGGAGAGGTTCTTGAGCTCCATTTCCTCATTTCGACATTTTGGCCAAGCTACCTCCTTCAGCTATAGCGCAGTTTCTGTTTAGAGCTGGGTTGTGTTGCAGGGCGTAGCAAAGGAGGATCTCCTTGAGCCATTTTTGGGCTTGTTTTTCAGTGGAGAGTTTGTCTATCCATTGGAGGATCAACAAGGGAGGCTCCCGGGCATATTTCCACATCTTGGCATTGGGCCAAAGCATATATGCAATTTTACAGTGCATTCCCTTGCAGGAATTGTGTCATTTTTCAGAGAGCAGCTGTAGCAAGGTTTAATACCTTGATTTTTGTCTAATTTCCTTGGGCAAGGGCCAACCCTTCCCCCGAAAAGCTAGGAAAAGGGATTCTAATATATATTGTACTTATTTCAGTCATATTCATGTAATTTTTCAGTAAAATGTGTTATTTTCCAGACTAAATATCCATATCTACTTCTCTTGTACTTAAGCTGTCAAGAAACCCTTTATCTTATTTTGTATAAAAGAGGCTAGATCTCTGTTTTTCTCCATGTATTGATGTAATAAACTCTATATCTGATATTTATATCATATTACATCTTAAACCCTCATAAAATCACGTATTTCAAGCTTCAGTAATTTCTGCATACCATAAGTCATGGGATTTGGGCCTTTTTGAGCTGTATCGAGATCGGGAGATATGTTTGACATAGCTAGAGTCATTTTTTTCTAATGAAATTTGGTATGTGAGTCCCACATGACCTAAGCTAAAGGATCCCACCATCAATTTCCCTCATTTTTATGCAAATCTCAGAAATTAACGTTTTTGGTGCTGGAAATGCTAATTTTCCCCACTTTTGATTGAGGGAATGGATCATATTTCTTGCTGCTATATATATTATTGATGGAAATGTGATATAAAACATTATATGAGCTATATTTCTGCATATCCAGCTTAATAATACCTTCATATATTCTTATTGTTGTAGAAATTCCCTATTTTGGGATATTACAGTGGTATCATAGCAGGAAGGGAGAGCAGCATCACTTGATGAGAGGCACACACCCTTCTCTATTTCAGGAAGTTAATGCAAGGAAGAGGTATACTGGTTTGTGCTATGAGGGAAAGGGCAAGGTTTCCCAACCATATGTACAGTCTACTCTTGACATTGATGTCTCACTACATGGGGGAATTCCACCTGGGAGGCCACCAAATATAGAGTTGATGAAAGACATATTGTCTTTGGATTCACCACTCTTGGATTTTGGAGAGGTGGAGAGGTTGGAGGAGAAATTTGGCATGGGGGATGTCAAAGTAGCAGGCAACAACATGAGGAGAGCTTCACATGTCGGATCACCAGTGCTATCTCTTAGGAGGATTGATCCATATTGTAGGTCTCAGCTCTTGGTAGAGTACTCCAAGGATCTAGGTGCTTGCATGATTCTAGATGACCTTTATGGTGATGATAGATACATGGTAGAGGATATGGTCATCTATTCTCATGGCGGAGTCTTCTTGACTAGAGCTTCTAAGCTCAAGGAGGAGCTGCTACATGCAGCACATGAGGACTTCTTTTCCAGGCACTTTGATGCATATCTTTCCTTGGAAGAGGAGTTTATTTGGGAGGGAATCTAGTATGATATATTTCAGCATATGGAGGGATGCATAGCCCGGATGGTGACAGAGAGGATGTCACAACCACCTTCCTACTCATTGGGAATGAGGGAGCATTTTCAGTTGAGCCATTTCAGCTCAAGGACCAAAGTACATGGTAAAGGAGGTATACATTTGCATTATGATTTGCCTTTCTCTACTTTATATGAGCAGCATATTGTAACAAGGAGGATCATTCCATCTTGCATATTGTATAATAATGTACTTGCAGCCTTTTGTAGCATTGAGATTGGCTATCTCATTGGTGGTTTGTGGGGGAAGCCACATGATTTTTGGTGTGCACCATTGACACCACTTTGTAATTTCATGATGCTATCTTGTAAAATGATTGTGGTAGAAAACAAGTCGCTGGAAAAGCACTTGTTATTGTTTGGTTTGATGTAGGCAAAGGATGCACTGCGCTGGTTCCATGAGAGGAACTATGATCCACTTTCCGGTTGTCATGTGACAACTTGTTTTCAATTGTTCTTGCTTCCATATATTGCTGATGTTTCTATGTTCATGGGAAGATTTTTTTGGAGAGTGGGATATGTGATGGAGATGCCAATTGGGAGTATGATTCTCCCTACTATTCATGTTGTATGTTTCAGGAGGAGAAATGGGCAAACCATGATTGCCACATCTCAACTCTTTTCTTCATATGGAGTGACCCATTTGAAGAACTTGACTTCTTGGAGGAGGCACTTCATGGTTGAGTTATGTGATGGGGTAGCTTGGCCCATACTTGGAGGCCATATTGTTTCAGCCCAAAGACATAAATAGCCCCACACTTATCATAAATGGAGAGAGAAACAAATGAAGGGAGGAAAACTAATCTCTCCATGCAGCCCCACTACGTCATTGCACAAACAAGGGGTTGATGATTGTTTCATTTGGATGATAGCATGGGTGATGGAATCACTAATTGGGAATAATATTCCCCATGTTGGTCATCATTCCTACCTTGAGGAGGCCATGAGACAACAAGGAGGTTTCCACTTACACCTTCCACCTTTTCATGATGTGAGCCATTTGGTCATGCATCTTTGGGAGGAGACATTGGAGGGCAGATTTGTTGCAGATTATCTTGAGTATTGGTGGGGAATATTGATGAAGAGGCCACAAGAGGAGAAGGGGGAGGAATTTTTCTCTCTCTATGTAGTTGCTTGAGGACAAGCAAAATTTTTTAGGGGAGGACTGTAATGTTCCCAAATTTTGGCCTCAAGCTAAAAGGAACATTATAGTTGGCATTAGATGAATAAGATGGGTAGGGAAGCCCATTAACCTATTTAGGAGGAAAAATAACATTTCTCATGTGAAAAGGGGAAGAATAAAGCAGCTGGATTAAGCACCTACAGGTGTGAAAAAGATTGGATCATGTTGATTCAATCATATTTGACCAAGTCCACATGCACTATCTAGATACATTGTATCTCCATGATGGACTACGTAGTTTGAATGGAGGACAACTTGCATGGGCTAGGTGGCACATATGGATGGGACCCATTATGGAGAGGAGAATTTGCTATTTATGGAGAGGAGGAAAACCTTTGTATTCATTCTTGTATTATCATTTTCTTTGGTCTGTTGAGACTTTTCTTCCTCTTGCTGTTTAGCAGGGTTGCAGTGCTGTTTAGCACAAGGGTGTTCTTGGTCAGGAATCCCTACCTCATCCTCAAGGAAGGAGAGGTTCTTGAGCTTCATTTCCTCATTCCGGAATTTTGGCCAAGATACCTCCTTCAGCTACAGCGCAGTTTATGTTTAGATTTGGGTTGTGTTACAGGTTGCAGCAAAGGAGGATCTCTTTGAGCCATTTCTGGGCTTGTTTTTCAGTGGAGAGTTTGTCTATCCATTGGAGGATCAACAAGGGAGGCTCCCGGGAATATTTCTACATCTTGGCATTGGGCCAAAGCATCTCTGCACTTTTACAGCACATTCCCTAGCAAGAACTGTCTCATTTTTCAGAGAGCAGCTACAACAAGGTTTAATACCTTGATTTTTGGCTAATTCCCTTGGGCAAGGGCCAACCCTTCCCCCGGAAAGCTAGGAAAAGGGATTCTAATCCCTATTTTACTTATTTCAGTCATATTCATGTAATGTTGCTGTAAACTACATTATTTTTCAGATTAAATATTTAGATCTACTTCTCTTGTACTCAAGCTGTCAAGAAACCCTTGTCGGGTTATCTCATTTTGTATAAAAGAGGCTAGATCTCTATTTTTATCCATGTATTGATGTAATAAACTCTATATCTGATATTTATATCATATTACATCTGAAACCCTCATAAAATCACGCAGTGCAAGCTTCATTAATTTCTGCATACCATAAGTCATGGGATTTGGGCCCTTTTGAGCTGTATCGGGATCGGGAGATCTGTTTAACATAGCTAGAGTCATTGTTTTCTGATGAAATTTAGTATGTGAGTCCCACATGACCTAAGATAAAGGATCCCACCGTCAATTTCCCTTATTTTTATGCAAATCTCAGAAATTAATGTTTTTGGTGCTGGAAATGCTAGTTTTCCCCACTTTTGATTGAGGGAATGGATCATATTTCTTGATGTTGTATATATTATTGATGTAAATGTGATCTAACACATTCTATGAGCTATATTTATACATATAAAACTTAATAATATCTTCATATATTCTTATTTTTGTAGAAATTCCCTATTTTGGGATATTACATGTGCTTTAACCCTTGGTCATGCAATTTCCCTGATGGCATGACCCAAAAAATATCCATCTGATGTGATGAATTAATATGGGGTGGAAATTTTTTCATACCTTGGATCAGTTGATGCTTGGGAACATCTTCCAAAGCTACAAGAGTTCCTCCAACCGGTGCAATTACTTCTCCAACTACTGGTGATGGTGATGGTTGCTCCTCTACTGCTAAACCAACGTTGGTATTTTCTTCCTCTTCCTCTTGCACCTCCTGAATCATGCCTTGGAATCTCAATGTCGAAGTCTTGGGAAAATCTTGCCAAAATGCAAGTGGTCCTCCCACTGATGCAAGTACCTCTAATGTAGATGGTGGTGGTGGTAGTTGCTCTTCTCCTAGAGTATCAGTGCTGACATCTTATTTTTGCTCCTCATGTACTTTCTCATCAATTTCAGAAAATGTCTCAATGGAAAGTGCCTCCAGTTTTCTTCTGTCAAACCTCTTTACCAATCTTTGAGTGAACTCCACATACATAGTCACTCATGCATGTTTCAATCTGCTGAACCACCAGTCATTTGCTTCACCCTCAAGGTGCAGTGCTACAATCTGAATAACTTCCTTTTTCCACTACTGGGTGTAGCTGGAAGAATGCATCTAACTTTTCCATCCAAGATTTTTCCGTGCTTCTGGATGACCCATCGAATGTAGGCAAAAATAATCTATTATGCATATGCCCTCTTCTTCTATTGCTACTGTGGGGTCTCTGGTTCTCTTTAATCCAGTAAAACTATTGGAAAGTCAGATTCTCTTTGAATGTTCTAGATTGAGATTTGTACTCTGCAAGATAATCACTAAGAGTCTCATGCTCCAAATATCCTCCATCTCCATGCCATTCATTTCCTTCTCCAAGGAAAGTGGGCATAGTAGGGTTTTCTGGAACTTTCTGCACCACTGGTTGCTTATACTGCTGATAGGAAGTGTTCGGACCTTCTCCATTCTAAAACCCTCTTTAGGTTTCCTTTTGCCTCCCCCTTATCATCTATTTGATCTCCATTGTGAGATCCTACATAGATCTAAAGAGAAGTGTGGAAAAACTCAATCCTTTCGTCATTGAATAATTATTATTTTTCTGCTTCTTCTTCTTATTCCTCTGATGTCCTGAAATGCCCACAAGTTGAGGCAAATATCATGCTATGATATCACTATAATATCCCAAAATGGGAGAAACAAGAATATAGAACATATGCATAATTCCAAGTACAGTAAAATAAGAATAAAACATGTAGAACTGGAAAAATGATGGAATACATGAAAACATCATACATATGAGCAGAAACAGCCAAGCCATAGCATTATTTATCAATAACAATGTAAGTACATAGTGCCCCAAAAGGAATTCACTCAAGCCATCCAAAGATGGTTGAAACAACTCTACTGAAAACTAGCACTGGAAAGTATAAACTGTTGCTGCTAGAAATTGTTGTTGTTGGGATGAAGGTCTATATGTGAGAGGCTGCTAGAGTGCTCCGAAAGATCCTGGATTTTAACCACAGACTATACTCGAAAAACCCATAAAAACCTAGAAATGGTTTGGCCAGATTTTGAGTCTGGAATTTTGGCCCTTTTTGGGTTGCACACTGCACCCTTGCTGGCTGAGTTACGCACTCCCTGGAGACAAATGCTGATATCAGGCTGAATTAATGATATATCTGCTGCAATAGCACCCACTCATCTCACTAACTGAAGGCCTGGCCCCTTCTCTCGATTCCCAAACTCAAAACTTGAGATCTAACTTCTCCACTGAATATGCAGTTGTTGTAGAACAACTGCTGGGAAATATTGTTTTGTCTAGGAGGGCTGATGATGTAGCCTACTGATAGATAATACAATTATGATCCCAGGCTGCTAAAGTGATCCCCGGAGTGAAGGATTAATCCCTCACAAGATTCCAAGTTGAGTTGCTTGGAACTTCCTCTTCTCCTCAAACCTTCACTGCCAAATTATGCAATTCCTGCACGAAATGTTGTTGCATAGGAGAATAGATGGATGTCTTGATGCCAGATATGACAATGGAACTCTCGAAAGACTGAAATGGATCCATAGTGTGAAGGGTTGATCCCTCAACAGGTTTCTCAGCTGAAGTACTGAGAACAACCTTCCAAATCTCAAACCCAAGTTCAGGAATGCATAATTCATGTTGTTGGAAGTGCAGATGAGAGTGGCTGAAAGTGGCACTGATTGTCAGATGAATGCTGCCCAAGAAAACCTTCCCAGAGTAGGCACTCGAAGTCCCCTATGGGTAAGGGTTGGATTTCCACTCGGGAACACCTGGTGCTAAACAACACAACAGACTTAACTAAACAGTTGAAGTGTGCAAAGAAATGTCTTACGAAATTCAATAATAAAAATTCAGACCCCCCTCCTTTGTTGCCCTCATCTTCCTTTTATGGTTGTGAGCCTTCCCTAGCCTTGGCCCACCTCATAACTATGCTACACATGTGGCCACTAGTCTCCATAAAGACTGTGTTGTCCTCCATGATCTCCATCATTGCTGCAATTAATCTCCACTTCCTCCATCATGTGTGCGCTCACTCCTCCACTATCTCTAACATCTTGCATTTATTCCTCCACTATCTCCATCATATTCCTCAATAATGCTCTATGAAATCCACTCTTTCTTCATTATTATGCTGCTCCACTACTCCATAATGCTACTCCACTACTCAATTAACCCACATTCACACTATAGAAGAGGATTTTATTCATCTACTGGGTTTATGGGTCCCTCCACCCTTTTATTTACTTAACTAGTTAAGAAAAGTAAGAACTCTAATATTCCAATTAGCTGATGACAAATTTGGAATATTACATACTTTGTAATACAATGATTGCTTCCAAATAAATGTATATCAATAATAATTATTAAAAAAAATATTACTTTTACTAATTACAATGATTATTATTAATTTAGATTTTATTTTATTTTAATATTAATTATAAACAATATTATTACTTTCAATTGTATCTATTTTATATAATAGTATTAAAAAATACAAATTTGATTATAATTAAATTATATATTTTTTTAATAAATTGTATATGTTTTATATAATAATAATAACCAATTATAAATGATTATAATAAAATTATAAATTTTTAATTTAAAAGGTTTTTTAACGTATTATTGTGAATTATAGTTTGTTAAATTTTATTTATATTAATTATATTAATTATATTTTATTTAATTTTTTCTTTATATAGTTTTCATTTTTAAATAGAAAAGATTCAATATAGATCATTTATAGATTTTTGTTTTAAAAGGATGAGAACATAATTAAGCATGAACTAGTTTAGATCTCTCTTAACTCTAGATCTACCAAGTGCGTAAAGGGATAAAATATTTTTTCACTCTAAAAGAGGTTTGCATCTCAAAAGATTTGATCTCTATCTGCCTTTGGTAAATCAGGAGTTAAGATGGATCTAGATTATTTTAATTAGTTTTATGTAATTTGACCAACTTGAGTTGTAATATCATTAAGTGAAAAGAGACATGTGTCAACTCCAGTAATGGAATTATAAGTATCTCTCATATTGGATTGTAAAATATTCAACAACAAACCAAGCTATTAAAGTGAAAGTGAGATTTCTTATAAAAATTCTAACTAAAATTAAAGAAATGTGTATATTCATTTTTTTTATTTTTGTTATATCCCATTTTTTTTAAGGATTATTTTATTTTTATTTTAAAAGAAACATTTGACAACTTGAGGTTGAGCACAAAATAAATTACATACCTCCTTCATACTTGGCTAGAAAATTATATTTCCCCAAAAAAACATTACAAGAGATTACACTTTCAATATTACATATAAATGCATCATAAAAAAGAATTGGTCAACCAAAGCATTTTCAAGGGAAACCAATCCCTATAAGACTAACAAAAATATAAAATTTAAATTTATTATTTATGTTAAGTTTATCACCATTGTGATGATAAAAAACCTTTAATTTAATCTAAAAAGATATAAACTTTTATTAAGAAAAAATGACTTAATTTAGTAAATGGCTTAACATATTTTTTTTATAATTTTAAAATTGATGTAAAATTTTATTAAGAATAATCACAAGATTTAGTAAATGGTTTTACGAGGAAAAAAAATTTGAAAAAAAAAAATTTTAAATTTTAAAATAAAATAAATGTATAATTAAAATGAATTAAAATACAATTATATTAAAACAAATATTTTCCCCAACTTTATTGTAACTGTCTATCCTCATTGTGTGTTAAAAGTGTTATTTCATAATCATCATGAGCTTCTATTTTAAAATGTTATATGTTTGTTGGCCACCTCTAATAACCACATATTATTACCAAAATTTAATAAACAGAAATCTTAAAAGTGTTGAAGAAAATTTAAAGTAAGATTAAGATAGTTTATAATCTATTTTAATGCACATGTTAGTTTATAATGGGTATGGAAAGACATTATCACCTAAACCTGTGAAAAAATATCTCCATGTGTTACCATGTTCCGAAAAATGGAATTTATGACGTTAATATCATTATAAGTTGACGTTATTTCTTCATTTGATCCATAAATATGTTGGAATTAATTCCAACTGCCAGACATTGCAAGCGGCAGTGAAGAGGACAGTGGCAAGAAAAGTCCGCGGGGGTCGATGAAAAGATTTGGGCGGAGGTCCTTACCCCCTCGGATTGCTGACATCACCGAGCTGGGGGCCCACATAGATAATACGGCCCATATGCCATATGTTATATGTCATATAAAGGTTGCGGGGTTTAAATTTTAATTTGCCCATCGCACAGATTTAAAACAAAATTTGGTTTTAAATGTTTTTTTATCACGGCATTTGTTTTATGTTATTTGTTTTAAATTTGGGTTTAATATTTATTTGCCCAGCACATTGTAAAAAGCCGTGAAGTTTATTTTAATTACACAGCAGGGTAAATATAAAAAGGGAAAAGACTGTAATGTTTTAATTACACAGCACAGCAGTGCGGGGAAGAAAGAACAGCAGTGCCGGAAAGTCAATTTTCCATCAATGAGAATTGAAGCGGTGCTGACAGAAGTAAATACGACCATTAGATTTGTTCAAGTGGTGAATTTAGTGGTTGTGCTGATGAATAGCATTAAACAGCTTATTTGAGATATTTCTGAGATATTTTTTGGTTAATACACAGAACAGAGCCATATTGTTTGTAATGTTTTCAATACACAGTAGCGTATTGTAAAAAACACAGAGCAGAGTTTTTTTTTTAAAAAAACGAGCTGTTTGCTTTGTAATAAACAGAGACGGCGTATGAAAAACACGGCAAAGTGTTTGGGAAAACGGAAAGATATACAACGATTATGTTTTTTCCCGATTAATGAATGACGAGGTGATTTATACGAAATTTGTGTTTGCGGATATCGAAATTTTGTTTGTAAATCCCTCTTTTGAAATTACGCCAACGGCCAGTTTTTTATATTGAATATAAATTTTTTTCGAGTTGAGAACTCGTTTTGTCTATAGAATGAGGGTACAAATAGTTCTCTGTGTTAAAGAAGGACAGTCTTATTGTTTTGGAATTCTGAAAATTCCAACATGGTATCGGAGCCAATCCAGGCTATTTGAAGGTCAAATAAGCTGAAGGAAAGGGGTTCTTAGTTGCAGCAGCTTCTCCAGCAGTGTGAAGACTCAGCCAAAGGAATCCAAAGGTATTTCTCTATAAAATTTGTTGTGTTACTATTGCAGTACAGTGAGTTATTTTAAACACACAGTCAAGTGTTTTTATCATAGTTAGAAGTGCAGAATGGCGGGAGCTAGCACTGGTATGAGTTTGGGAAGTGTCCATCTCCCACAATTCAATGGAAAGAATTATGACTACTGGTCAATAACTATGAGGGCTTTATTTACCTCACAAGAATTATGGGAATTAGTTGAGGATGGCTTTGAAGAGCCAGCAAATGAAGCAGAGTTTTTTCTTTTAACTCAGGCAGAAAGGGAGTCATTGAAGAACAATAAGAAGAAAGATGCCAAGGCTCTTTTCTTCTTGTATCAAGCAGTGCATGAGAGTGTGTTTCCAAGGATAGCAGCAGCCAAGAAATCCAGTGAAGCATGGGAAACTCTCAAAACAGCCTATCAAGGTATGGAAAGAGTGAAGACAGCAAAACTTCAGTTGCTGAGGAGAGACTTTGAGACTCTCTGTATGAAAGAGTCAGATAACATTGACTCATTCTTCACTCATGTGATTGGAATGGTCACACAAATCAGATCTCATGGAGAGACTCTTGAAGATAAGAGGATTGTTGAAAAACTCTTGAGAAGTTTACCCTCAAGATTCGATGTGATTGTCACCACCATAGAAGAGACAAGGGATCTCACAAAGTTTTCAGTGGATGAATTACATGCATCATTGATTACCCATGAACAGAGATTGGGTAGGAGTGAAAACTCATCTCTAGAACATGCTTTTAAGTCCCAGATGTCTTTCGGAAGAGGAAGAGGGCAAGGCAAAGGAAGAGGAAGAGGCAGAAGCCAGAACAGAGGTGGAAGGAACAGTCCAGCAAATGCTCAAGGAAGGGGCAGCAATCCAAATCAGCATCAAGGCCAAGGCAGCAGCCAACAGAATGGTCAGAAGAATACACAAGGACAAAGGTATGACAAATCCAATGTCCAATGTTACAATTGTAAGAAATATGGTCATTATGCTAATGAATGTAGAACGAAAAAGAAAGACATGAGAAGTGAAACTAGTGCAAATTTCACAAAAGAAAATAGCAGCCAAAGTAATTTGTTTTTAGCTTGTAATATGGCTGAAGAAAAGAATGAGGATATATGGTTTCTAGACTCCGGTTGTAGTAACCATATGACAGGAAACTTAGCAATGTTTTCTATGTTAGATGAAAGTGTGCAGTCACAAGTCACACTAGGAACTGATAGCAAAGTTTCTGTTATGGGAAAAGGAGATGTAAATGTTCTAACAAGATTAGGTGCAAAGAAAACCATAGCAAATGTGTATTATGTTCCAGGAATGAAGTGTAATCTCTTAAGTGTTGGACAGGTTGTCCATAAGGGGTATAATGTTTTCTTTGATAATGATGTTTGTACCATCATGGATAAACCACCCAGCAAACTATGTATTGCTGAAGTGAAGATGACGAGAAATAGGATGTTCCCTCTCAGGATGAGAGAAGATTTGAAGAATGGTGAAGAGAAAGCAGCAGTTGCACAGGAGACATTCCAAAGCGAACCAAAAGATGACAATTGGTTATGGCACTTGAGATTTGGACATCTCAACTTTGGAGGTCTTAATCTTTTGAACAGAAAAGGGATGGTAAGTGGTTTACCATTGATAGAGAAACCGGACAGCCTTTGTGAAGGTTGTATTCTTGGGAAACAACACAGAGAAAGTTTTCCTTCCGGGAAAAGCATAAGGGCAAAAGCACCCTTAGAGATTGTCCACTCGGATGTATGTGGACCGATGCAAACTCCATCACTTGCAAGCAGCCACTATGTCTTAACATTCATAGATGATTTTACAAGAAAAACTTGGGTTTATTTTTTGAAAAAGAAAAGTGAAGTGTTTGAAAAATTCCGAAATTTCAAAGCACTTGTTGAGAATCAGAGTGGGCTGCATATCAAGGTCTTAAGGACTGATAGAGGAGGTGAGTATATATCTAAAGATTTTCTACGGTTTTGTAGAGAAAATGGTATTCATAAACAGTTTACAGCTAGATATACACCACAGCAAAATGGAGTGGCCGAAAGGAAGAACCGAACCATAATGGACATGGCGAGGAGTATGTTAAAGGCAAAGCATTTGCCGAATGATTATTGGGCTGAAGCTGTACATTGTGCAGCGTATATTTTAAACAGGTGTCCTACAAAAGCAGTTATGAACAAAGTGCCGGAAGAGGCATGGAGTGGCGCAAAGCAAAGTGTCACACATATGAAGGTATTCGGATGTGTGGCTTATGCACACATTCCGGATCAGCTAAGGAAGAAGTTGGACAGCAAGGGGGAGAAATGTATTTTTATTGGATACAGTGAGGAATCCAAGGCCTACAGGTTATATAACCCATCTAGCAAGAAGTTTCTTGTGAGCAGAGACGTTCAGTTCATTGAAGAGGAAGCTTGGGATGGAAGCATAGAGAAAACAGTGAATGTTAAGCACTGTTTATCTCATGATGAGAATGATGATGAGGTGGCTGAAATACATCCCCAAACAGCAACACCAACACCACAGAGCACACCCTTGAGGAGAAATGACAGTGCTTCTCCAAGCACACCACAAGGAGGAAATTCAAGTGCTTCTTCAAGTACTTGTACACCTACTGAAAGAGGTAAGAAATTCAGAAGTTTGAAGGATATTTATGAACAAGATATAGCTAATGAAGGTATCAATTCTTTGTTTTCTTTATATTGTCATGTTGATGATCCTGTTCATTTCAAAGAAGCCATCAAGGATAGGAAATGGATAGAAGCTATGGATGAGGAAATAAATGCCATAGAGAGGAACAAAACTTGGGATTTGGTTGAACTCCCAAAAGGTAAAGATGTCATTGGTGTTAAATGGGTCTACAAGACCAAGAGTAATGCTGAAGGCAAGATAGAGAGACACAAGGCAAGGCTTGTTGTCAAAGGCTATAAACAGAAGCATGGCATAGATTATGAGGAAACTTTCGCACCGGTTGCCAGAATGGAAACCGTGAGAGCAGTGTTGTCTATAGCAGCACAAAACAAGTGGAAATTTTACCAAATGGACGTGAAGTCAGCATTTCTGAATGGAGTGTTAATGGAAGAGGTTTACATTGATCAACCTCTCGGCTATGAAAAGAAAGGCCAAGAAAACAAAGTATGCAAGTTGAAGAAAGCTCTTTATGGGCTGAAGCAAGCGCCAAGAGCGTGGTACAGTAGGATAGATTCATATCTACTGGAAAATGGTTTTGAGAAGTGTGAGGGAGAACCCACCCTCTACATCAAAGAACAAGATGGTAAAATTTTGATTGTTGTCTTGTATGTTGATGATGTTATTTTTATAGGTAATGATGATTGCCTTATTGAACATTTTAAAACAGTCATGAAGGATGAATTTGAAATGACTGACATGGGTTTGTTGAGATACTTCTTGGGAATAGAAGTAGAACAAGATGAAAGTGGGATTTTTATCTCACAGGCAAAGTATGTTAATGAGGTACTTGAAAGATTTAACATGCAGGAATGCAAAGCAACAATCACTCCCACAGTGATGGGATTAAAGCTCAGCAGAGAGGACAGCAGTAAGGATTTTGATCCAAGTTTATACAAGAGCATAGTTGGCAGCCTTATGTACTTGACTGCAACTAGGCCGGACATAATGCATGCTGTTAGTTTGATTTCCAGGTTCATGGAAAAGCCAAAGGATGCACATTGGCAAGCAGCAAAAAGAATTTTGAGGTATGTTAAAGGTACTAAAAGGTTTGGTATTCTTTATACTACTTCAGAATGTTCAGATTTAGTTGGATACACAGATAGTGATTGGGCTGGAAGTGTTGATGATCGGAAGAGCACTTCCAGTTATGTTTTTCATATGGGTTCAGGAGCCATTTCATGGGCTTCTAAGAAACAACCCGTTGTAGCGTTGTCTACAGCAGAAGCAGAATATGTGGCAGCTACAGCAGCAGCGTGTCAAGCAGTTTGGATGAGAAAAATGTTGAGAAGCTTATGTCAAGAACAGGTAAAAGGGACAGTGATTTTTTGTGACAATAGCTCAGCTATTGCATTGTCTAAAAATTCTGTTTTTCATAAAAGAAAAAAGCACATTGACACTAAGTTTCATTTTATATGGGAATTGGTTAGCAATGGCGAGATTGTTTTGCAGCATTGCAGAACGGAGGATCAATTTGCAGATATCCTCACAAAGCCACTACAGCAGAAAAGCTTTGAATATTTCAGGAAATGCTTGGGTATGCAGGAAAACCCAGCAGTTGAAATTAAGGGGGAGTGTTGGAATTAATTCCAACTGCCAGACATTGCAAGCGGCAAGCAAAGTCCGCGGGGGTCGATGAAAAGATTTGGGCGGAGGTCCTTACCCCCTCGGATTGCTGACATCACCGAGCTGGGGGCCCACATAGATAATACGGCCCATATGCCATATGTTATATGTCATATAAAGGTTGCGGGGTTTAAATTTGAATTTGCCCATCGCACAGATTTAAAACAAAATTTGGTTTTAAATGTTTTTTTTTATCACGGCATTTGTTTTATGTTATTTGTTTTAAATTTGGGTTTAATATTTATTTGCCCAGCACATTGTAAAAAGCCGTGAAGTTTATTTTAATTACACAGCAGTGTAAATATAAAAAGGGAAAAGAAAGTAATGTTATTACAACCACAATGATCACGGGAAAGAAGCAATGATCTTAGGAAAAGTCAATTTTCCATCAATGAGAATTGACAGTCTTGGCAATCATCTGACCATTAAAGATTTGTTCAAGTGGTGAATTTAGTGGTTGTGCTTAATGAATAGCATTAAAAGCAGTAATGAGATATTTACGAGATATTTTTGGTTAATACACGAAACGAGCCATATTGTTTGTAATGTTTTATTAATACACAATATTGTCTTGTAAAAAAACACGAGAAGCGAGTATTGTTAAAAAAAACAGAGAGCTGTTTGCTTTGTAACAGACAGAGACAGCGTATGAAAAACACAGCAAAGTGTTTTGGGAAAACAGAGGATATACAGCAGTATATGTTTTCCAGTGAATGACAGGGTGATTTTTCTGAACTGTGTTTGCAGCAGTCAGAATTTTGTTTGTAAATCCCTCTTTTGAGGAAGTCTGTAACAGCGGTTTTTTTTATATTGAATATAAATTTTTCTGAGTTGAGAACTCTGTCTATGAGTGAAATTTTTAAATAGTTTCTCTGTGTTAGAAGAGGCAGTTTTATTATTTTGGAATTCAGCAAAATTCCAACAAAATAGGGAAAATTCACACATCACAAATAGGACAACTGTCTAAAGGCTAAGACCACAGTAGTGCCAATATTATCCTCCAAGATCCATTGGGAGCGCCTTACCACCTAGAACCATGAGGCTTTTCTTGTTTTAAGTGGGTGGATCTGAAGGGAATATACAAATCTATCTTTACCAATATGTTCACTAAGTTGGGAATACATAGACAAAACTTCTCTACCAGAGCGGGATGGTCGTGTTGTGAATGCCTCTGACATAGTTGGCGAACGGTGATAGAGCCGCGAAGTGGTTGGAAACAGTGATTGAGCGATGACATGTCATATTCTCATTAGATAGAGGAGGACGAAAAATGTGTCACTCTGATTCGCTTGCACGATGTTCGTTTGCACTGGCAAGCTCATACAAAAAACGCCTCCAACATAATTACATGTTATTTTAATAATTATATACATTATTTTTTACATTAAATATGATATGTAATTGTACGAAGTTTCAATATAATTTTCCATTTTAAAATTATTACACATATACATACATTTTTAATAATGATATAGACTCTTAACCAATGATATGTTATTATATAAAATATATATGTTCCATTATATATATATAAATAATTTGAAATATATATATATGGTATTGAAATAGTTCAAATTATTTATATATAAATAAAATGAAATATATAGATAACATAATGGTATATCATTTTTAAAGAATCTATATCATTAATAAAAAAAATATGTATATATGTTATTAAAAAAAAAATATTATATAAATTGAAAATTGGCATGTGTACGAATCTAGAAATGGAAAATCATATTGAAAGTTTGTACAATTACCTATTATATTTATGGTAAATGCATAATATATAATTGTATTTCATTATTAAATTTTATATATATATATAAAATAATGAAATATCATTATATATTAAAAAACTGTGTTATTAATAAAAATGCATGTATATATGTTATTAAATATATATATATTGAAAATAGACATGAGTATAGGGTTCAAATTTGAAAAGCATATTGAAAGTCAGTGTAATCAAATATCACATTTAATGTACAAAATTGATATAGAATTATTTAAGTGAAGGAAGTCATTTACATTTAGTAATTTTACCACTCACTGCAATAACAATTATTTAAGTTTTTTAAAAAGTAAAAAGACTAGGATTGAATTTTTTTAAAAACAAAAAGATTAGGATTGAATTTAAAAAAAAAATAAAAAGATTAGAATGGTTTGTGTAAAAAGAAAATTCAAATAATAAAAATTAGGATTGTTTGGATAAGGATTGAATTTAAAAAAAAATAAAAAGATTAAGATTAATTTTTTTTAAAAATAAAAAGATTAGGATTAAATTTAAAAAAATAAAATAAAAAGATTAGGATGTTTTGTG
Source organism: Pinus albicaulis (assembly GCA_034641835.2). Classification (NCBI taxonomy): domain Eukaryota; kingdom Viridiplantae; phylum Streptophyta; class Pinopsida; order Pinales; family Pinaceae; genus Pinus; species Pinus albicaulis. Next base: position 539,106,988 of record CM076575.1, on the reverse strand, counting down.
TAAAAAAAAAAATTCAAATAAAAAAAATTAGGATTGTTTGGGTCAAGGATTGATATTCAATTATAGATAGAAAAGATTAAATGCCATTTATAAAATATAAATTAACAATATTTCAAAATACATATTACAATTTAATATAACATAAACTCACTGCGTATGAGTAAAATAGTCTTGTTTGTGACATTTTCTTTTTCATATAAATTTTATTTGTGATATTATGTTTCATAATTTTGAAACAATTATTTAATGAGAATATGTAAACACTTACATGAATTATATATATATTTTTATAAAAATTTCTTTATATATTGATGTCAATAAGAAAATTGAGAGTAAACTTAAAGTTTGGCCTTCTTTGTTAGCAATTGAAGCAATTGGTTGAACAATAAATTCTTATAATGAATTATGTATTTCTTCAATATAAATTTCATTAAATATTAAAATTTTTAAGAAAATCATAGGTTATATCAAATATTTTCCTTCTTGACTAGGAAGTAGAGTTATTTGTTGAACATCATATGCTCTTTTACTACAATATTATATACTAAAACTATATAATTATCAATAAGGGAAGAATAATAGGTGCATCACTAGTAGAGAGAACAATAATAGATTCAACCTTAGTAGATGAAAAAGTGATAGCCACATTTTCGATGGAGAAAAGAAATATTTTCATCAATGGTAGTGGGGAACAATATGAGGTGTGTCACCAATAAACATAATAATAGTAGTTGTGACATCAAAAACAAAGGAAAATAGTTTATGCATCACATATAGAGATATCAATAGTAGGACTGTAACTGCCCCTCCAACATTTACCCAATTTCGTTGGCCTACCAGGGTAAACATGAGACAAAGAGTTGTTATGACATGACATGACCTCCAAGCTCTAGTTAAGGAAGTGGGGGATACAAACATACCACAAACTGACAACTCACATCATCCCTCAGGGCTACAAGACACAGAAACCAAAGGACAGCCCCAACTAACCAAACCCGAAGTTGGGGCTCTTTTCATTGACCTAGAACCCCAACTGCATGCATTACAAGGCTTGTGTGAGGTCATAAACCTCCAACGGCATGCACAATACTTCCTCCATGCAGTTGTGATGTATGTTTTAACCTTGTACATAAATTACCTGTAACCTTCTTAAAAACAAAAAATATAAACAATGGATATAACATAAAACAAGTGTACATAAAAATTGTCCCCTGCATCCTGAAATCAAGACTACCATATTGATTTTTCATTATTTTCCTTTCAATGTTGCATATATATACATGTCAAAGCATTCATAAACCCCAATATATAACCCTGGATTAGAAGATAATTGTGGTTCCCTTGGCCATATCTACAAAATACCACGGGAAGAAAACCATTATGCTTGAAACCATGTGCAAAACCCATGCATAAAACCATGGGTATGTTCTCCCACCATCTTTGGGTCTTCCCAACTATTATTGGGTCCACATAAAAAAAAATATCCGGGTGCTGCCCCGAACCCCATGCAGGAGGGTTGTCGCTCTCCATGTGACCCCCTTGTTGTGCCCAGTGCAATGTACATCACATGGAGCTAGTCGTGGAAATAATATAACACACACCCAAAATTCTCCCACTTTTTGTTTTCTTTCCACAGAGGGGGTTAGAGGAGATCTTATTCATTGATCTAGCCTTTCAATACCAATTGTTTTTCTACACCAAGAAAACTTCTTAGTGCTCTCAGACTTCGTCAATTCATCTGCAACATTCTCCAAAGTGTCCACCTCTATCAGCAACACCTTTTTTTCCTCAACAATATCCCTCACAAAGTGATATTGAACATCAATGTGCTTTGTCTTTGAATGATAAGCAGGGTTATTTGCAAATAAATTTTCACTTTGGCTATCATAGTGTATCCTTATAGCTCGTTGTACCAACCCCATAATTGAACACAATATCTGCAACTAAAATACTTCCTTTCTTGCATGAGTGGTTTCCATGTATTCAACCTTTGTAGTTGAAAGAGCCACTACAAATTATATTTTTTTCATCCAACTGGTTTCTCCTCCAAATAGGTTAAAAACATACTCACTTTTAGATCTTCTCTGATATATATATCCATCCCAATTTGCATCAACAAAGTCACGAATGTCCAAAACTTTGTCCAATCCTTGTCTTCTTTCGTAGCACAAACCATGATCACTAGTTCCACACAAATACCTGAAAACTCGCTTCACTGTTGTCCAACGCTCCTTCCCTAGTTTTGAAAAAAGCCTACTCAATACTCCCACTACATGTGCAATGTTTGGTCTAGTATAAACCATTGCATACATCAGGATACCGATTGCACTTGCATATGGAACACGAGAAATGTCCTCTTCCTCCTCTGATGTCTTGGGACATTGTTCAGTAGATAACTTTACACCTTCAGGTATAGGAACCTTCACTTATTTACTATCCTACATCTTAAACCTCTGCAATATTGTCTTCACATAATTCCTCTAGTTTAACCAGAGCTTCCTCTTTGCCCAATATCATTTAATTTCAATGCCCACAATACACTTTGCAGCACCAAGATCCTTCATGTCAAATTTGTAGGGAAATTGGTTCTTCAAATATTGGATAATTTCTTTGTCATTTCCAATCAACATATTGTCCACATACGATACCAAATAAATAACATGGTCACCAAATAATTTAAAATACACACTATGATCCGCTTTGCTTCTTGTGAAGCCAAGTCCCCATATATATGTATCAAATTTTTGATACCACATCTTTGGTGACATTTTTAACCCATGTAGAGACTTCTTTAATCTGTATACCAGTTCTTTATTTCCCTTTACTGCAAAGCATTTTGGTTTCTTCTTGTAGATCTCTTATACTAGATCCCCATGAATAATTTTGTCTTCACATCCATCTATTCTACCTCAAAATAAAAATAAACAACAAAAAATAAAAGTAATATAATAGAAGCTAACTTGGAAAAATGAGGAAAAATATCACCGAAATCAATTCTCGGCACCTGGGAATAATCTTTTTCTACCAAATGAAATTTGTATTTTTCCACCTTTCCTTTTGTATTCATATTATTCTTGAACACCCATTTCCTGACAATGGGTTTCCTTCCAGCTGATAACCCAACATATCCCAACCCTCATTTTTTCTCAAAAGATTCCATTTCATCAACCATGGTTCTTTCCATAGTTTTCCATCCTCTGAATCCACTCCCTTCCTGACAACTCTGGGATTATCATTAGTAATAGATAAAGCAAAATTTGAATAGAAAGGATATGGACTATACCTCTCTGGCTTCCTTCTCTCTAGAATTGATCTTCTCAAAATTGGAGTTTGTGGCTCTTCTTCTTCTTATTCTTGTTCTATTGTAGAGTCTAATTATTCCTCCTTCAGTTCAAACTCTATCTTTTCGGGTTCCTTTGGTAGGAATTCTTATTTAATAACATCCTTCACCTCTCTAAACACAAAATCTTGACTATACACAACCTTCATTGTTTATGGGTTCCAAATCTTATAACCTTTTAAAGTCCTTATATCCAATAAAAATGCACCTTTCAGATTTGCTATCCAACTTGGCTATTTTCTCCTTTGGAACGTGTACATATGCATCACAGCCAAATACCCTAAGATGTGAAAGAGAGGTTTTATTACTAGTCCATACCTCATGTGGAGTCTTATCCTCTAACGCTGATGAAGGTGATTTGTTAACCATGTAACATGCAGTATCTACTGCCTCTACCCAAAATTATTTTCCTAACCTGACACCACTGAGCATGTTTCTTTCCTTCTCCATCAACGTCCTATTCATTCTGCAACTCCATTTTTCCGAGATGTGTATGGAGTATTATTCTAATGCTCTATACCACACTTCTTACAAAACTCTCCAAATTCACTCTTGTAGAACTCTCCACCATTATTTGTCCTTAACACCTTGATCTTCTTCTCTGTCTCATTTTCCACCAGAGCCTTAAATTCTTTAAACTTGTCAAAGACTTCAGATTTCTTCCTGAGGAAATATATCCATGTATTCCTTGAGAAGTAAATTATAAATGATACATAGTACACATACTTACCTAGTGATGGAACTGACACAGGTCCAAATACATCATTATCCACAAACTCTAATATCCCTTTCACCCTCTTAGCACTAGAGGGGAAACACATCCAATTCTGCTTCCCATATACATAGTGTTCACATAAATAAATATCTAGAGATGAATTAGACATAAATTCTACCATATCATTACAATGTAGTATTCGAAGGCCCTTCTCTCCAATATGTCCAAGCCTTTGATGCCATAGAATGGTCTATTCTTAAGAGACCACTAGATTTTCTGCTTCAGTTTTAGGAACCAAAGAGCTGTTGCACCCATCAATAACATTTCTACCCATGAGCTTGTACATAGTTCCAATCTGAGCTCCCCGCATAAATATCAGTTCTCCTTGAACCATCTTGCAAGTATATTTTTCGAACATTATTTTAACACCTCCACCATCCATCTTGCTTATAGGAATCATATTTCTGGCCAGTGCAAGAATTTGTAGAACACTAGGAAGTGTTCTAATCCTTCCACCTTGCAACTTCAATTTGAATTTTCCAAGTTCTATGATCCCAAACTTCCTATCATCCCCTTATAATACATCACCACCATCATATTTCTCATACTCGCAGAACCACTTCATATGGGGAGTGAAGTGAATGATGTATCTGAATCAATAAACCATGCTCATGATCTACATGTGTATTTGAAGAAGAATCCAAGTACACATCCCCACCTTCATTTAAGGTGGTTTTCACCTTTACAAAAGGAGCATCATCAGATCCATTTCCTTTCTCGGGAGCTTTAGATTTACATTCATTTTTTTAGTTCCCTTCCTTTCCACTATTCTAGCACACCTTTATAGGTTTTCCTGGAGATTTAGATATACCTCTAGATTTAGATATCCCACTCAAGGTTTTTTTTTTAATTGTTCTGAGACTATCCTCTTATAGACAAGCCATCTCCATTCTGGATCTCCATATTTTTTTGTTTCATCTACTTCGACAATAAGGATGATATTATTTCATCAAAATTAAAGCTATTTGTATTGCTAATTATAGAAAAAACCAGACTATCCCACCAATCTGGTAGACAACACAAAAAAATTATGCACTTATATTCGTCTGAAATCTTTATATCAAGGAATAACAACTAGCTTACCACAATATTAAAGGTGTTTAGATGCCCTATCACTAAGTCTCCATCCTTATTTCTTAGGTTATATATTTTTTTCGATAGACACAATTTTTTCACTGGATACTTAGATTTGTATAAATTTTCTAAATTTACCCACAAATCCTTCATCGTAGCTTCCCCTAATACATTCCACAATATTGAATCTGAGAGCCACAATCGTATTTTACCTTTGCCTTCCAATCTAACTTCTCTCAATCTTATGTCGACATTCTTATTTATGTCATGTCTAGATCTAAAACAATCCACTAATCTTGGTCCACCAAGATATCCTCCATCTTGAGCTTCCACAATTCAAAACTCTAAACATTAAATTTCTTGATCTCTATATTTCCACTTTTTTCCATCTTCTTTCACTGTAAGAATCGATCCCACAAATATTCCATTGAACAGTGTCTACCACAAGCCCGAGAAAAACCCCTCAGAAGCAAAGACATCCCCTTAAAGCCGAAACAACTCTGACACCAAATGAAAATTTTAACCATGTATAGAAATTACCTGCAAAAAAATTCTTAAAAACAAAAAATAAACAATGGAGAGGACATAAAACAATTATACACAGATATTTTCCCCTGGATCCCAAAACTGAGACTACCAGATTAATTTTTCATTATATTCTTTTCAGTTTTACGATATATATATATATATATATATATAGAGAGAGAGAGAGAGAGAGAGAGAGAGAGAGAGAGAGAGAGAGATATGTATATATACATGTCAAAGCATTGGCATAAACCCCAACCCATAACCCTGGATAAGAACATAACCATAGTTCCCTTGACTAGATCTAAAAAATACCATGGGAAGAAAACCATCATCATGCCCAAAATCATGTGCTAAACCCATGCACAAAACCATGGGTAGGTATTCCTGTAATATTTGGGTCTACCCCCCATCCTTGGGTCGACCTATCTATTATTGGGTCTGCAAAAAAAAAAACCCATGGGTGTTGTGTTGGACACCATGAATGGGGGCCTTCCTCCCCCCTGTAAAGCCTTCAATAGGGGGGATACCTCCTACCTTGTGACCCCTTTCTATGCCTAGCATAACGTACAGTTCATGGAGCTAGTCGTGGAAATAATATAACACACACCTAACATGACTAGATAAGAGGGTATGGTCCCAAGATCTGAGCCACAATTCTAGGCTAGCCTCTACACCATTTTCAAAAACTTTGTAAGAATTTATAGAATCATAAATGACATTATGGAAAGGCTACACACATGAAATTGAGTCATAAAATTGACCTAGACAAACAAATAGATACTAGGCATTTCATCAAACACATGGTAAACAGGTAAGCTACAGGTCATGAATGCATATCTTAGAGTAAATATTTTTCCTTTGGATATGAATCACCAAGAAGGTCTAATGACCTCTGAAGTAGCTCTGAAAACACTTGTTAACCCATGCATTCATCAATCATTCATCAACTAATCAAGGAATAATAAGAGCCATAGCTAGAACATGTTATAGAACCATACTTATAACCATCATATAATCAAAATATTAACCATGAAAAAACAACCATCAAATCCACATAAGAAAAAATATAAATGATCTTCAAGTAAAATAGAAAAATAGCTATTACTAACTTATGAAAAATCCCTCCATGATTTCCAAGTTCCACCCAACCATAGATTGAGTTGAAGAGGAAGAAAGACCAGGCACCAATCCAATGCAAAGAAGGGTCTATAAAATAATTGAAGTTTAGTAACAAATGGAAGCAACCGTAACCAAAGTAGAAGCCCACCAACAAAAGGTAAAGGCTACATTTTATATAAAGGAAAAAGAATGAGATTTATAGATTGGAGATATCGTACTAAAATGGGATTCACTCAAAGCTAATAAAGGTAAACATGGAAAGTTTGATAATTTGTGGATTGGTTTGTTTGGAGTAGAATAAGTGCCTGATAACAATGCTTATCAGTTGGATACACTGGATGGAGATTGTCTTTGGACCCCCATGAATTGAAGTTTCTTGAATAATTTCTTCACCTAAACCAACAAAAAAAGTAAAGTAAAAAAAAAAACAAAAAAAAGTGCATTTTGAATTTTCTTTCTTTCCTATAATGTTGGGAATTAGTTTTCATTAATGCATGAGATAAACATATTATGCCCTTGAACTACAAAATACATAGCCCAATCTCAAGAAGGCATTGGAATTACAAATTTCTCAACAGACCATAAGGGCTTGTTATCCCCCATGGAGTTGATGTTGGTGTCAAAATAGAATTCCTGGAGAAACCTGAGGGAAAACATGACCAACTAAGGTTCAGCTTGTTATAAAATCATTCAACACTCATCTAGACCTGATGCTCTTGTATGGCCTTTGGAAGTTCCTTTTCCCACGTGTAATTGACTTTATAATAAAAAATTTTATTTCAAATTCCATACATGACTCTTCTCACACAAAAATGCGTACATACGTGGGTCCCATAACACTATACCCATTTATACATTTTTAAATGTGAAAAAATAAAATAAAATACAATTTTTCAAATGAGGTTTATGTGTTTTATTGAGAACCCACCTACAAAATCTGGTGGCCTAACTGAAATGACCAATTTGAGGTGGTATATATACACACCTTGGGCAGGACTAATGAATAAGATACGAAATATATCAACATTACACTCCATTTCCTTTAGATCAATTCTACCTTTTCCATTCCTCCTACACTCTCAATCTCTAGGAAGCCTTGTTTTCTTTCACAAAGATGCTCAACCTTCTTATATAGAATATTATTGCACCTATTAGAGAGGTTGTCGATGGATTTGGAGGAAGGCTTTGTTGGTGCCTTTGGCCTAGATCAGGTTGTATCTATCTTGTACTTATTATTGTTAATCAATAAATAAGCTCATGTATTTTTCCCGATATATGTTGTCATATTATGAATGATAGTTTGAATGGTTGTATATGATTATCTAACATATCCTTATGCATGTCGAATTATTTGTTATGTATATACTTTTGTGATTGATTTGTAGGTCTGCATATCTTGGAGGAAGCATAGTGTTTGGAACTTATAGGAACATCTTCAAACATAGGACTCTCAGGTATGTCTCTATGTCAAACTTCATAATTAAATTGTTTGGCATGCTTGTTTGAGTGTTCTTTGTTGATTGTTTTATCTTTCTCTATTGAGGTTTTCAACCCTTTCCTTAGGAAACTTTTCCCACCAACACAGCTTCAGCACGTTCATCCTCCTATTCCTAGGCTTTGACAGCCGTCATCATGAGGGCACAAGTGCTTTCCCCATGGTTTGCATCACAACCCAATCTTAGGTGTTGAGGCAGTAAAGAGCGCACTTGGGCATGGATCACGACGGGCCATAGCAAATAGAGTCAACAAGCAAATATGATGTAGAAATTATACAAAAAATATGTATACCAATGGATTCAATGTTATCATGCAATATACTAGAGAAAGATACTGAATCCTTCTACGATTAATTTTCAGAAAATAAACATACCACAAAATCACACCAAGTAAGAGAAAGAATCAAATCAATCGCACAACACAGATATTTTTCCTAGGCAAATCTTGTTGCTCAAAACCACTCTATCTCTATTGTATAATGAACCAAGGAATCATGAAATAATACAATGCATGTGTGCTCACCACAACCTCATACACTCTACCAATTGTATCACACTAATTTGGACAAAATTGGGTGAGTACTTAGCCAATTCTCAGCCTTTGCTCAACCTTCCTTGCTTATGCAATCCCTAGGCAATTAATCCCTATTAAATAGGATAATTAGCCTTCCTTGACTAGGAAATACATCATGGGAATCCTATGGTGTATATAATTGCACCCGGGAAATTTTCTATAAATACAACTGATAGATAACTTCCCTTTAACCTTTGTCTCAACTGGGTCTTCATCAGAACTAACATGCATGCAGATATTAATAGTAAATCATCATCCACTTGAAATATCACTTCATGTTAATTAAATATGATTTAATTCACTTGACCTCTCACAAGTGCAACAATCAATTACAAATAGTTAAACTGATTTTAACTCACTTAATTGAGTTAATTGATTTCTCATGCATTAAACTAATACAGTAACTACAACTTGGACTTTAAAACAAATATAATCACTCTACATGCCTCACCAACCACCCTCAACTCAAATTTCATGAGCTAACTGAGTCTATCACACTCAATTAACTATTACAAGTGATTATGAGATAAGATTACAATCTATTGTCCAATTTATTTAAGGGATAAATAATTTTGACACGTATTTCTTCTAATTTAATTAAGAAATAATTAAATCAAAAGCCTCCATGGTAGCCATTTGTGGATGCCATTTTCTGGATGTTGTTTCTAAATTCAAATTTCATTGTTTCTTGTTGCAAATTTCAACACTCCCTCTCAACAAGAAAGGAATCAATTTGCCCCGATCCGGTACCTTTGAAATGTTCTTGCACCCAACACTTCTCAAGTGTTGGTCACACATGAAACTATCCTAAAACTCAATGGCCTCCAAACAACTGAATCTGTATAATGCATCTGTCATCAGAGTCTTTCAATTGCTGGATCCTACTGCACATGTCTACTAGACTCTCTGCGCTGCTAACATTTGCATCCATGCACTCTGCACTGCTGCTAACTCTAATCTGCACTCCAGTATCGGACACCTGTCACTATAATTTCTGTCTTCCTGACATTTTACTGCATCAATATAACTGATATTTACTACTAATATTTTATTTTGGGCTCCCCGTAGCCAGGTTTGATCCATGAGACACACCATCTCAATGAACCCTGCCCAAATTTATTCTTGGGATCAATTCTGCACATTGCTCCACCTCACACCTAGAGGTATAGATGCATGTACTCCCTCTACCCATCAGGCTCAAAATTCCCCCCTCCTGGAGGTCTCTAATTGAGTGGACCCTTCCACTCAGTCTCCTCTCTGCTTCTCCAACTGTGGTTGCTCCACAACCTTCTGAGACTGCTTCTAAGGCTACATGTTGAGAGATAATTTCTCCCTCTCAACCACCAAGTCACTAACCACTGATTTCCTCCTCAAAGCCTTACATGCATCCTCAACCTCAAGAGCATACAGGTTATTGACTCTTTAACCGATCTTCTTCACCTACCTCGTGGCTATATGTTTAAGGAAAACTTTTCCTTTTCTAAACATCATCTCATTACCACGATCTTCCAATACCGCTATGGAGACATGATTCTTCCTTAGGACTGGAACATACAAAACATTTGTTAGTCTAAGAGGGGAGTTACACTCCCTCTCAAAGATATATGTACTTATGTAGATCACAATATACCTCCTGTCATCTCCAAACTCTCTATTTTGTTGGAGGTCCTTCTCCTCCAAGTCACTGAAGAGATCTCTAGTCACCGTCATATGGAACAAGGCATCGCTATTTAGATACCACATGCTTCTGATTATAATGTTGTCTATGCATACAATGATATTAAAATCAAGCTTGAACTATGAAGCCAATACTTCACCCGCTGCAAGTGCAGGCTCCTTCACCAAGTATGTTGGTACCGTCTCGCCCTCCTCCTTCTTAATTTTCTCGAGCTTGTCCTTTAGCACCAACTTCTTTTGGTCGTTTTTGTTCTGAAACTAATCTATCAAGGCCTTCCACATTTCATATGGAGTCACCTTGCCATGGATAATCGAGAGAATGTGATCTTGAACTCCCTTTAATAAGATCCTCCTCGCCCTTACTACCTTCTTTTTCCAAGCATCAAGAAGAGTGGTGGCTACTGTTGCAGGCTTGGGAATATCATTGTCAATGAATCCTTTCAAACTGTTGTACTCCATGTAGAAATTATGCAAACAATATGTATTCCAATGGGTTCAATCTGATCATGCAATATATAAAGAAAAATATTGAATCCTTCTACAATTATGCTGCGGAAATTAAACATGATCGCACAATCACACCTAGTAAAAGAATGAAGAAATAAATCCAAAACACAAATGTTTTTATTGGGGAAAGAAACCTACTCAACAACCCTATATATATATATATATATTGTATAATGAACCAAGGAATCATGAAACAATTACAATGCACTCTTCTCACAAGGGTTTCCTCCAATCTGCTAATCGTCTCACACTAATCTAGACAAAATAGCCAAAACTTAGCCAATTCTCAGCCTATCTTCAGCCTGCCTTTCTCATGCATTTCATGAGGAATGCAATCCATATTCCTTAGGAATTTCAGCCTTTCTCAACTATGCAAGTATCATGGGAAATCCTGTGGTGTTTTAGCTGTATCTAGGTAGTTTTCTAAAAATACAACTGATAGTCAACTTCCCTTTAACCTTTGTCTCAACTAGGTCTGCACTGGAACTGAGATGCATGCAGTTATTAATAGTAAATCATTAGTTGCATGACAGATCACTGCATGTGAATTAAATCTTATTTAATTGACTTGACCTCTCACTAGTGCAATAATGAGTTACATCTAGTTAAACAGACTTTAACTCACTTAACTGAGTTAACTGATTTCTCATGCATTAAACTAATGCACTAAATGCAACTTGAACTCTAAAACACATAGAATCACTCTGCATGCCTCAACAACCACCCTCAACTTGAAATTCATGAGCTAACCGAGTCTATCACACTCTGTTAACTATTATAAGTGTTTATGAGATAATATTACATTTTATTGTCCAATTTAATTAAGGGATAATTAAATTAGACACATTTCCAATTTATTGAATAAATTGGCTTGCACACTAATGTATTGCTAGGATCCATCACTACATGACCTGTGGTCCCACACTAGTGTGTGTGCTATCATGTTGTTTCTGGATGCCAATTTCACTATTTCTTGTTGCAAATTTCAACACTCCCTCTCAACAAGAAAGGCATTAATGTATCCCAATTTGGTACCTTGGAATGTCTTTGCATGCGCACATGCACCTCTTGCATGCAACAAGAAACTCTTGCATGCAACACTTCTCTAGTGTTTTTCGCACATGCAACACTTCTCTAGTGTTGTTCGCACATGAAATTATTGCACGAAACACTTCTAAAACTGAATAGCCTCCAAATAACTGAATTAGTATAATGCATATGTCACCAAAGTCTTCTGACTACTTCTAGCTACTGCCCATGTCTATTGGACTCTTTGCACTATTGACACCTGCATCCGCGCACTTTGCATTTCTACCAACTCTGATCTGCACTCCAGTATCTGACACTTGTCACTCTGATTTTTGTCTTCCTAGCATTTGACTGCATCAATCTAACCGATCCTTCCTGCTACTGCTATACTGTGGGCTCCTTGTAGCCAGGTTCGATCCATGAGACACACCATCTCAATGAACTTCACCCTATTTATTCTTGGGATTAATTCTACACATCACCCCACCTCACACCTAGAGGTATATCTGCATGTACTCCCTCAGCCCATCTGGCTCAAAATTCCCTCCTCTTAGAGGTCTCTGCTTGAGTGGACTCTTTCACTTGGTCTCCTCTCTACTTCTCCAATTGTGGCTACTCCACAACCTTCTGAGACTGCTTCTAAGGCTACATATTGAAAGGCTCCCTCTCAACCACCAAGGCACTAACCTCTGCTTTGCTCCTCAAAGCTTTGCATGCATCCTCAACCTCGTGTGCATATAGGTTATTGAATCTTAAATCGATCTACTTTACTTTCCCTATGGCTATGTGTTTAAGGAATACATTTAATTTTCTAAAAATTACTTCATAACCACGTTCTTCCAATGCCGCTACAGAGACAAGATTTTTCCTTAGGCCTGGAACATGCAAAACATCTTCTAGACTGAGATGGGAGCCATTCTCCCTCTGAAAGGTAACTATACCTATTCTGGTAGCGCTATACCTCTCATCATATCCAAACTCTGTGCTCTACTGGAGGTCCTTATCCTCCAAGTCACTGAAGAGATCTTTATTCCCCTTCATATGGAATGAGGCACCACTGTCTAAATACCACATGCAACCCATTACAGCTCATGCCATGCATGCAATGAGTGTAAATTCTAGCTTGAAATATGAAGGCAATGCTTCACCTGCTGTAATTGTAGGCTCCTTCTTGTTTTTCTTCTATGGATAGTTTGTAGCATAGTTCCCATGCTTGTGACAGTGAAAGCATATGATATTGGACAAGTCTTTATTTCCCGCTTCACCTTGGCATTTCTTTCCCTTTTTCTTTTTTTCCTTACTAGCCAAGGAAAAATCTTCCTCTTCATTATTCATCGATGAGGATCCATCCTTGGTATTCCGCCTGAATTATTCTTGTACCAAATCCAACCAAATTTTCTCCCAATATGGTAACTTCTCCCTCCCATTAACAGAGTCCTAATAACTATGCCAGCTCTCAGGAAGGTCTATAAGTGCTAGGCTCACCAATTCATCATATTCTACAGTCACACCAACACTTCCAAGCTCATCATGACATTGAGTGAACTTTGCCAAATGTGTTGGTACCATCTCGCCCTCCTCCTTCTTGATTTTTCAGAGCTTGTCCTTCAATGCCAATTTTCTGTGGTCACTACTACTTTGAAATAGATCTATCAAAGCCTTCCACATTGCATGTGGAGTCGCTTTTCCATGGATACTTGAGACAAGGTGGTCTCGTACTCCCTCCAATAAGATCCTCCTCGCCCTTGCTACCTTGTTTTTCCAAGCATCAAGAAGAGTGGTGTCTGCTGCTACGGGCTTGGGAATATCATTATCAATGAATTATTTCAACACGTTGTCCTCCAACACTGACTCCATTCTATATTTCCATGCAATATAATTATAACTTCCCTCGAGTGCTTATTCCAATCTTAAGCCATTGAAAGCCATCTTGATCTGTTTGTCGCACCAATGAAAGTATCTACAAGTTTGAATATTGTTCAGCACAAACTCAATTTATTCTCCACTATTGTGATTTATGGTGCTTTGATACCATGTAGAAATTATACAAACAATATGTATTCTAATGGATTCAATCTGATCATGTAATATACTAAAGAAAAATATTGAATCCTTCTATAATTAATTATGTGGAAATTAAACATGATCTCACAATCACACCAAGTAAAAGAAAGAAGCAAATCAATCCACGAAACAAATGTTTTTCCTGGGGAAAGAAACCTACTCAAAACCCCTCTATCTATATTGTATAATGAACCAAGGAATCATTAAACAATTATAATGCACTCTTCTCACAAGAGTCTCCTGCAATCTGCTAATCGTTACACATTGATGCAGACAAAATCGAGCCAACACTTAGCCAATTCTCAGCCTGTCTTCAACCTGCCTTTCTCATGCAATTCATGAGGAATGCAATATCTATTACTTAGGAATTTTAGCCTTTCTCAACTGCGCAAGTATCATGGGAAATCCTATGGTGTTTTAATTTCATCTAGGAATTTTGCTAAAAATACAACTGATAGTCAACTTCCCTTTAAGATTTGTCTCAACTCGGTCTCCATTGGAACTAACATGCATGCAAATGTTAATAGTAAATCATCAGTTGCATGACAGATCACTACAGGTGAATTAAATCTGATTTAATTCACTTGACCTCTTGCTAGTGAAATAATCATTTACAACTAGTTAAACTCACTTTAACTCACTTAACTGAGTTAACTGATTTCTCATGCATTAAACTAATTCACTAACTACAATTTGAACTCTAAAACACATAGAATCAATCTACATGCCTCACCAACCACCCTCAACTCAAAATTCATGAGATAACTAAGTCTATAACACTCAGTTAACTATTACAATTATTTATGAGATAAGATTACAATTTATTGTCCAATTTAATTAAGGGATAATTAAATTAGACACATTTCCAATTATTAAAATAAATTTTATTGCACACTAATGTATCTCTAGGACCCATCACTACATGAACTGTGGTCCCACACTAGTGTGTGTATTTTCATGTTGTTTCTAGATGCCAATTTCACTGTTTCTTGTTGCAATTATCAACACTCCAGTAGTGCCTCCATTCTTTCTTTCCATGCAATATAATTAGAACTGGCCTCAAGTGCATATTCCAATCTTAATCCATTGAAATCCATCTTGATCTGCTTGTCGCTCCAAATAAAGTATCTGCAGGTTTGAATACTGTTCAACACAACCTCAATTTCTTCTCCACTATTTTGATTCCTGGCACTCTGATGCCATGTAGAAATTATACAAATAATATGTATACCAATGGATTCAATCTGATCATGCCATATACTAGAGAAATATATTGAATCCTTCTACAATCACACCAAGTAAGAGAAAGAAGCAAATCAATCACACAACACAAATATTTTTCTTGGGGAAAGCTTGCTGCTCAAAACCCCTCTATCTCTATTGTATAATGAACCAAGGAATCATGAAACAATACAATGCATGTGTGCTCACCACAACCTCATACACTCTACCAATTGTCTCACACTCATCCAGACAAAATTGGGCTAGTATTTGGCCAATTCTCAGCCTCTGCTCAGCCTTCATTGCTTACAAAATCCCTAGGCAATTAGTCCCTATTAAATAGGATAATTATCCTTCCTTGACTGTGCAATACATCATGGGAATCCTATGGTGTATATAATTGCACCCGGGAAATTTACTATAAATACAACTGATAGATAACTTCCCTTTAACCTCTATCTCAACTGGGTATTCATCAGAACTAACATGCATGTAGTTATCAATATTAAATATTTAGTCACTTGACAGATCACTGCATGTGAATTAAATCTAATTTAATTCACTTGACCTCTCACTAGTGCAGCAATTAGTTGCAACTAATTAAACTAATTTTAACTCACTTAATTGAGTTAAATGATTTATCATGCATTGAAGTAATACACTAACTGCAACTTAGACTTTAAAACAAATAGAATCAGTCTACATGCCTCACCAACCATCCTCAGCTCGAATTTCATGAGCTAATTGAGTCTATCACACTGAGTTAACTATTACAAGTGATTATGAGATAAGATTACAATTTATTGTCCAATTTATTTAAGGGATGAATAAATTTGACACATGTTTCTTCTAATTTAATTAAGAAATAATTAAATCAAAAGCCTCCATGGTAGGCATTTCTAGATGTTGTTTATGGATGCCAATTTCACTGTTTCTTGTTGCAAATTTCAGCAAATGACATCAGCAGAATTTGTGCACCACCTACATCCAATGGAAGGAGCACTAGCTGATTATACGACTTATTCTCTCTCATGCCCTGAAGATGCACTGAGGTCAACACGTGGATGCCATGCATAGTACATCATATGTCACCATCACAAGCCTTCCACATGACCTCACGACCTCGAATCTCTACCTCCCACCCTGCGTGAAATCCTACCACGTGTCCTCACCCACGTCATAGGGCTTGCTGCTATGCTGCATTGCCATTCACCTATCACTCATTTCCATGTTAGCATCAATGTGGACCTCTATGGCCCTCTCTTTGCCTCCACCTCAAACACAATTTTACCTAGAATTCATGTAGCCATGTATTCACTCTATCCATTCAACACCTTCCACATGTATCGGTCCCATTACTTAATATACCACACTGACATCACAAAGGTTTTCACCGAAAATTCACCTTGCATGATCAGACGATGAAGGGAGTTTGTCATCAGAGGGCCACAACGAGTTTCACAACAAAAAGTTGTAGAGTGGTTGGTTGACCCATAGGTTGTGGAATTGAGCACGTGTTGACCCTTCATCTCTTTCGTACTACCTCAAGGCTCTCCATACGCAAGAGATTGATAATGAAAAATACTTCCATGTGGCACCTACCTCATTCATTAACCAATAGGATGCGAACACCTATCCCATGCCACATGTGTTTCAATGCAGGCCTATATAAAGACCCAAAAGGCCGGATATTGTGTTGTTTCATGGGAATTGTTTATATTCACTCAAGATTACTCCATCACCTAGTTAAATATGTCAATTATCTGAATTAAAGTAGAGGAATAAACCATCTCTTTTGCTCCTAGTGATCTATGATCCTCTACCTATTTTTTTTAATCTTGGGTAAGTGAAAAATTAAAGATTTGTAGCTTGGATGCATGCACATTGTGAAAATCCTCTCCTCCTGGTCATCTCAATTGTTATGAATGATGCACTCCCAAAAGTCAGACATAATTCACAATTTGGTGTCTCTTTTAACTCGATTTAAGCCAAGGTCCTAGCATAATTCTATCTATAAATCCTAAAGCTCCTTTCTCATGCACACTTTCCTCTCCTAGTGTCTTGAGTCTCATAAAACACTTCTGTATTTCCCTATACCATCTTTTGAGTTTGCACATGGCACATATTCACCTCGAACCTTAAGTAAATTTCTTGTTTCCCCTCACATTTCATCAAAATCGTTAGCTACCTAAGCACCTAATAAAAATACACACCTCTAAAATGGCTACTCCCCCAACTAGAATCATCATAAAATCCTTGGCTAAGGGAAAAGAGAAGGAATCAGATGTCTTAGATGATCTTGCAAATATTAGAGAATTTCTTCTGACCATGTATGACATGAGGAATGTTATTCATGTCATTCTGGAAACCGATGGCATGTTGAAATATGATAACATCATGTATGTGTCAGGATTGGTTCGTTTCGTCCTCCCACAAGTGTTCGATCTCCTAGAGATGGTGACCTCATGCACTAGGAAATATATATGAGAGAGGAGGGTAATTGTCTCATCTTACGACAACTCAAAACTAATTAAAAAAAATCCAAATACCATTACTTCCATTTTGTCATTCCTTAGTGGGATGGAGTTGAATAAGTTGGATAATTACAATGTTGAAAGGAAATGGGCCACTTTGGTGCCTAAAATCCAATACATAGTAGTGAATGATTTTCTCAAGAAGAGGATAACACCTCCTCCCAATCAACTCCCTTACCATATTTCAATATTCAAACCTATATCCACAATTTAGTTTTCTATGATGGCTCAAATTCTAGGCTTAGAATCTGATATCCTTGTTACCACAACCTCAGATCTATTAGTGTCATTTCGTCATCCATCCATTGAGACCTGCACTTTATTTGAATTCCCTAAATTCTTGTCCAACAAGATTCACTCTAAGCTGCTATAATTTGAAGAAGAAAAAGCTTTCCACTACCAAACATAGATATTCCACATGTTTATCCATCATAAATATCTATACCTGAAGCACCTCAAGCCTAGGATAGTTGATGAGCACATAAATTTTTTTCTAACCTTTGACTGGTTACCCATAGTTCGTCAACCTGAGAACAATCATGGTTTTTTCAATTACATTTCTTCTTTCATCTCTGTCATGTACCCATATACATGGTCAATCATTACCAAGAGTGTTTTCATTCCTCAGAGAAGTGTTTTTTGTTCACCCTAGACACCCATGTAGGCAACTGATATCTTTTCAAATATTATATTTTCCTTAGTATTTATGGTTCCTAAGACCAGCCATATTAGCTACTGCCCTTTCCTACTCACCACATTTTTATGTTGGAGTATATCTGAAAAAAAAATTATCAGTGATCAGATTCACTTTATCTCAAAGAAGGAAGGAGCTACATTTCATCTGCCACATAATGAGGGCCATTACTCTATGGTCACAAGGAATTCCTTGGAAACGATGGAAAGGATCCTTGAAGTTTTTAGGTTCCCAAAGGCCTGGTCCTAAAAGTTCATTCCTCATGATATAATTTATTCTCTGGGAAAATATAAGGGTCAAGAAATCAAATACATGACCCGAATCCCCATATTGAAGAATGTGCTAATAATTATAGTTGGGAATAATTCCAAGTGATTCTTCACCCCAACATGCCAGAGGATTCTCAACTCCCAGGGTAGAAACAAGGCACTACTAAGCCTATGGATGTTGATAAGGAAGGAGAATAGAGATAAAATAGGACCAGACTAGATGGGGATTCTCTAGGTGAAGAGGAGGAGGATGAAGAGACAGAGTCTCGATATCTAGTGTTGTATAATAGCCAACTGGTTGGTGCCACCATAAAAAAATGTTCATAATGGAAATTTTTCCTTCTTCCATGGCAGAACATACTGCCACAGTATTCGTAGACATGGATCATCTAGGGTATGTGTTAATTATTGATTAATTTTCATATATTTCCAAGTAGGTGTCCAAGTATAGGAAGAGCAACATCGGGATAAAATAAAACTAGCCTGTACCGCCCACACAACTCAAGAGTGCTATGGCCTATGAGAGAGGAGTCTTAGAAATGGTGATATTGGAATCTAAGGTAGATAATATGATGTCCATAGCTGATCACAAGGCACACTAGATGTCCTTGTAGGTAGATAACAACCCATATAGTGATCTCTTCGACTTGCACATACATTACACCCACTAAATACATTTATAGATGCATAAAACAAATGCCATGGCTCAGAAATTGCAAGATATGTGTACAAATTCCAGTACCCAATTGAAATACTGGAAGACTATACGTAGGGTTAACAAGATAAAGGTGAAGCACCTGGAAGATAGAATTGTACATTTATCCACTCACCCCTGAGAATTAAGAAATTATCATGAATTATTGGAGTAGAACAAGGATATTTCTTCGTTAAATGGGAATCTCAAGATGCCAGGCGCACATATTGTGCAAAAAGTGGAATTGGATGCTACGGAGAAGGAGGGCAATGTGTTAAAGTTGAAATTACAGGAAACTATTACGAAGAATAGGAAATTGCAAGATTGAGTTATAGTGTTAGAAGCACAGTTGTGGAACATGAAAGAGAGGATGGATGAAAGTATGCAACAAGCCCCTATTATTTTTATAGGATAGTTAGATTCATTGACCGTATTAGAGGAGACAAGGCATGCAGGTTTTAACCCTATACAAAAATTACCTGCAAATGCATTCTTAAAACATAAAATATGCAATGGAATGAACATAAAACAAATATACACAGATATTTTATGTTGGATCCCAAAACTAGAACTACCAGATTTATTTTCATTATATTCCTTTCAATTTTACAATAATATATATACATTCTAAATCATTCATAAACCCCAATCCATTTCCCTATATTAGAACATAATAGTATTTTCCTTGACTGTATCTACAAAATACCATGGGAAAAAAACCACCATGCACAAAACTGTTGGGCCATGAAAAAGGTACGTTTTACCCTCATAATTGGCTTGATTTATTACTAAATTTCATGTGTTTACCTTCAATTTGGAAATAAATCTAGAAGAATTAATTGTAAACAAAGGTTAAAACTAATTAACAACAAACTATGTGATTATGGGCATAAAATCTAACTTTTGATGTTTTTATGTGCAGGAAATATGAACCAATTAATTGTTGTTCAAAAGATTGAATAACATTGGCCAAGAAAGGGAAAATTTCATGTTCTGTTCATACAAACCAACGAAGAATGAGGAGGATCTCACCTATTCTGTAATTCAAACTGTTGGACAGCTACGAAATCCTCAAGATCTCCTAATCCCAAGGATTCACTATTATTCGTTCTGTTTTTCCATAGGATATAAAAGACTAATAGGTGAAATATAACGAGAGGATTTTGACCTGTACGTTGTAATTGTGTATTATTTACATTCCTTCATAACATAAGATTTCATGCTCAGTGATTTTGTATCTTGACTCTTGAATTTAATGAAAGAGATAGTGATTTTTCCATAATCATGTTTTGAAGATATATTGGCAGAGACTTCTGGAGGCTTTAAGCCTAGTCACTAGGAGCTCTATTGATTTCTTGTGTTATATTATTATTTTCCTTTTCTTTAATTAATCATTTATGTGTTTTGTAGAATTATAATTGATTTAAATCTCATTAGCATTGAATGGTTTGCATTTCTGTTGATTTAAAGTCTTAATTGATTTTATTTTCCGCATGAATGTTATCTCTTGCATTTACCAGAGTTATTTGAATATTTCAATTGTTGTTCATTCTGAGTGATATTATTTGGTTGATCAGTCATTGGTAATTTCAATTGCAGAGCATGACTTTGTTACTCATTGTTCAGTTACTGCAGTATTCCCTGTCTGATTAAATAGATTGATATAGATATTGATTAGTAATTCTAGTTAATTGTGAATTCTTTTAATCCTTGCATTTAAGTTTGTTGCTTCCATAGAATAAATCAGAATTAAGTTAAGCTGATTGATTAAAGTTATTTAATGATTTCTTTCAGAATTGCCTTGATTAAACTTCAAGAAGTATACTTTAATTCTTGCAACGATTTCGATTTGTTAACCTCTTATTTCACTTGCATAAACTGTGTTGAACACTCTTGAAATAAACAGACTTACCCTGGGTTGATGATTAATGTAGGCATTAGGAACGCTTTTAAATAGTCATCTTAATGCACCAACATTTTGGCGTCCTTCTGAGGGAGAGTGTTTACAAGTGATGCTTTTATTTTCTTTTGCTGAAGAAGAATTGGGTATTAAAAATGAAAGGTAAGAACGTGCATACCAACAAGAAAAACGATTGCCTATTATCCCGATTTTTAGAAAAAAAAAAATGAGGTTAAATAGCAATAGTGTTTTTTTTATGCATGACTAGAAAGAAAAATATAGAAAGAAGTGTGAACCCCCCATCAAAATCCATGAAACCCAAGGGACCAGTGACCCTTCGAATCACAATATTCATAGATGAAATTATAAGAAAAGCTGAATCTAGGGCATATGTAGCACCCAAGAACATTTCTGAAAAGAGTCATACTATAATCCCTTGGGCAGCAGGCTCACCATCTGCAGCTTATGCCTAGATCCATAGTGAAACAAAAGTGTCAGAAAAAATCTTTCAGGTCACAGAACATTTGAATCCTGACCCTTTACAAGAGGAGAATTCTTGCAACTTGCAAGAAGGAGAGGGAGAAACCAGTGGTGCTGTGGAAACAAACTTAAAATCTCCAGAACCTGGATCTTGTAAAATCTTGGTTGAAGAAGAAACACCCGACATCCAAGATCATGGTAGTACTGTAAGACCTTTTCCAAAACTAACTTCTAGTCCAATCCGAATTAATCTCCCATATTTGACCAGATGGCGCACAATCAAACCCAGGGACAAACATCAACATTTGAGTACCCCATTGTTGACCCAGTCGCTAATTCCCCTATGAAAGCTATTCTGTTGCAAACCATCCCCACTTTCCATGGATTAACTTCGGAAGATCCAGATGATTTCTTGTTTGAATTTTATTTTTTGTGTAGAGGATATGATTACACCAATGACCCTCAGAAATTAAAATTGTTTCCCTCTATGTAATGTTCCCAATCTGGAACAGCTAGCAAGGCATGACTAGAAAACACATTTTCCAGTAATGAATGCTACAGGAATTGAAACCAAGACCCGGATCCCTTAGAAAAAAGTGTTTAAGTGCTAAATCCAAGAGGGGGCTCCAAAGAAATCTTTCTAAGGTGGTTAAATAGATATCCCACACTCAGATGTCCTCAGAAAGTGCCCGATGAAGGGACTGCAACAATACTTGAGCAAGGATTGAATACACAACGTTATTTTAATGAGCCATGACACATGAAGATGAAAATAGCTGATCAATGTATAATATAGGATCAAGAGAGTACAATGCTTTGAGTAATCACTCACTTAAGCTAGGCAATGAAAGCCTCAATAAGACATGTACACCAAATGTGACAAAACACTGCTACATAAATAGGCCCTAGCTATGACAACGTTGTGTATAGGAGAAACTGCAACATATAATATGAAAATAAAATGATATTACAATGATAGCTCAAGAAATGTGGGGGAGTATGCTCTCAACCCCTGAAAATAACTATACAACAATCCTAAGAAGGATTGGCTGAAATATAAGTACAAATGGAAAATTTGCAGAAATGCCGGAGTTGTTGGGCAGCAGCTGTAACTCAAAACTGATACAATATGGAGATGAATGAATAAGATGTCCAATATGCAGCAAACCTCCTCCAATGGATTCCCCAAGTACAAGGCTAATCCTAATACTGGAAATATTTCCCTCCAAAATGTCGGTGCAACCTCTCACTGCAGATGCACTCTAGAATAACCCAGTCAATGCACTGGACTGCACTGTAGGAGATATATAATACTTGGCCTAGTGCCAAACATGTGCAATCAGCTCAAAAACCTCCTTCACTGACCTCCCGGAGAAACAGGAATTCCCTCCTCTAAAAGATAAGCCAAGGAAAGGTGTTGTGGAACCCTCCACTGCAACACCCAGCAACACTACATTATACTTCAGCAAAAATAACGCAGTGAATGATAATAGTGGCTTTGGCCTTGAGCCAAGATGTGGATAATACGAAGAGAAATCCTTAAAGATTCCTCTCAAGAAGGAGAGGAAATCCTAAGCAGGAATCCCTCATGCTAAACAGCACTGCAACTTAACTGAACAACCGGGGCTGCAAATATGTCTAAGCAGAAAAATGATCAAATGCTCAAAGATATCTCACTATGGATGCCTCCTCCTCTTCTTATACAAGTGAATTCCTCTTTTCCATGGACCCCACATATTAGGGTTTCACCCACAAGGAATCATTCTCCCTCCAAAACTGTGTTGTCTTCTCATGCAAGCTACACCTCTTAGGTAGCGCTGTTGACTTGATCAAACTTGACCTTGTCCTCATGCAAATTTCCCCTTTTCACACTGGAAGGTGCAAAATAAGCTGTTCCAATGATCCTTTTCACATTAAGAAGGATATTATTCCTAGTTATGGGCATTTTACCCATTTTATTCACCTCCAAGATGAAATAAGACAAAATTAATGTTCCAATTTTCTTCATGAAAATTTTGGAACATTACAGTCTACATTGAAGGGGGTAGCTTTGCGTTGGTTTATGGGACTCGATGGAGGGACTATTAATAACTAGGATCAAATGAAAAAATATTTTCTTGCTAAATATCAAGACTATTGTAGAACTAGAGAATTAAAATATGAAATCTTCAACATGACTACAAAAGATAACGAGATATTAGAATAATATGTTGAAAGGTTCCAATACAATTTACAAAGGTCCCCTTATGCTTCATTGTCTAAAGATGTATTACAAGTAACTGCGATAAAAGGAATGAATGATGAATGGACAGAAACCTTAAATCTAATGGGGAAAGGAGGCATCTATCAGGAAAATTATGACGATATTATTTCATTATGTGTCAGGTGCTCTAGAGGCAGCACGTGCATTAGGCCAGCAGGACGGGATTCAGCTGCCAGGAATAATAGAACTCCAGGCGACAGTGTAACACAAACAGAAATCGACAATCTCTTGGAAGAATTTAAGACTGATATCTTGGGTACCCTCACAACACAATTAGATGTCCTGTAGGCCAAGCAGAAGCAAGCATTATTTAGCTAAACTTGGCCGTATTTTTCCCACATTATTTAAAGAAGCACAACTAGCGAGAATTCCCATAGGACATGGTCCAAACATATGCCATTTGCACTAAAGACCACGCCACTTAACAGTGCCCTTCACTTCCAGGGTTGAAAGCAGTCTTTAAAGAACAAGAAGAAGAAGAAACAGAACCAGTATATTTAATGAATTGACGTCAAGAGTGGCAAGCCCAATCTTCAGGTATGTCACAAGACCCATCTCAGTTCTTTCCTTCTTCGCAATTTAATCAGCAGCAAAACCCTGGAACAACATGGAAAAATCAACCACAATTTTCCTCTTGGCCATCCCAACCATTATCCATGCCCCCTTGGCCAACTCAATCCTATCCAGGAAGCGGTTGGCCATATTCTTCTTTCTCTGCTTCATTTTTGTGGAAAAATCCATATTCATCCCAGTGGCCTGCCTCTACCTCACAAAATTCAAATTGGTCCCAAAACTGGCAGCGACCTTTGGGAATAACCAATTCACCTATGGGAACGGGTCCTCAACCTCAACCCACATTACCAGCTCCATATCTGTTACCACATAATTCTCAACCTCTGATACATCCTCAAATGCGAGCTCAACTGAACTCGATTACCAATTATAGACCGATGTAGTTAATACAGATCGTTAAAAATCCAGACCTCGTAACCGAAAAAAAGAACGCAGTGAACTTAGGCTGAGATATGGGCGCGTTATTAACGCAGGGGAAATTTTAGACCTACAACAAGACAAATTAGAACCCCCAATTGAAATTAATACATCAACTGTGATCAACACAGAAATAAAATAGGGAGAAGGCACAATTGAACAAGAATATTCTGGAAAACTTATTAATACCTCTCCCCTATTTCCCGAAATATTAGTGATACCTAAACCAATTGTCTATATAGATTTTGATCTTTTAGGGTAACTTAAAAATCTTTTTATTAAAATTCCTCTCCTCCAGGCCATTCAAGGCATCCCTATCTATGCTAAGACAATTAAAGAGCTCTGCATGAAAAAACATGTGAGAAAAATGAAAACTTCACCAATTTTCCATGTCATGGGAACCTTTTCCAATTTCTTATTGGGCAGGGAAACACCGATAAAATAAGAAGATCCAGGGAGTCTTATAGTTACAGTCCAAATATATGGCTGCTCTTTTCCGAACACACTAGTCAACTTGGGCTCAACCATTAATATTTTGACTATGGAAACTTCTGAAACACTTGGTGATCTAAAAATGGGTGGATAACTTGAAATTATTATGCACAAGCACCTCCCACGCAGTTAAACAAATAAAATATCTTGCTTATACATGACTTTGTGGAATTTTATACTTGAAGAAGCCGTAATTTTTTTTTAACTATTTAAGTTCTTTAAGAACATTTTTTTTTGCTGATATTAAGTATGTGCAACAACATAAAGTGCAGAAAATAAGCATCAACACATAACAACAAATTTAATATAGGATTTCACCTGAAAATCATGGGCTACGTCTCCTTGAGCCTTTGTCAATTGACTTGGCTATTTTATATTATGATGTATAAATTATTTTACAAGTAATTTACTCAACTCAAATGGTTATTTGGACTATACCATTGGCTTTAGAAGACCATCATACCCTTGGAATGGTTGTCATCTCTTTGAATATGAACCTCGACTCCCTTAGACTTGACTCCTTCTGTCACTACCCTGAGCTTCCCTCAAAAATCATTCTATGTCCCTCAAAATTTTTCTACTATCTCCAACATATATTAGACATCCAAAATAGGCTATTCATTTGCTCAAAATGAGCTCTGGCTCCCCAATCTAGGCCTTCATCCACTATTGGCCTTGGGCTGCCTGAAATTTACCTATGGCTTCTTGACCTTCAAAAGTATCCAAATGACTCTGAAAATCCTTCCATTGGATTCAAAATGTCAAAAATATTAGAATAGACTATTCACTTGCTGAAATTGGCCTCCGACTGCTCTGGTTATGCCTCCAACACCTGGTGGCACCCCTGGCTCTTGGGTCACTGAAAAATTCTTTGAAGAATCTCGAACTTTAGAAGTCTTCAAAATCTTCTGCAAATCCCTCCATTGGTGTCAGAAGGTCTGATCTGAAAATGGGTGGCTAACTTGAAATGCTTATGCCCAAGAACCTCCCACTTAGTTAAACAAATAAAAGATCTTGCTTATACATGATTGTGCGGAAATGAATACTTGAAACAAGTGTATGTTTTTTTTAACTGTTTAAGTGCTTTAAGAACATTTTTTTTTTGCTGATATTAAGAATTTACAACAACCATAAAGTGAAGCAAATAAGCATCAACACATAACAACAAATTCAATATAGAAGTTCACCCGAATATTGTGGGCTTTGTCTCCTTGAGCCTTTATCAACTGACTTGGCTCCTTGGGATTATGATGTATAAATTATTTTAAAAGTATCTTAATCAAACCCAATGGTTTTTTTTACTATACCATTGGGTTTATAATACCATCATACCCCTGGAATGGTTGTTATCTTGCTGAAATAGACCTAGGCTTCCTTTAATTTGACCTCATTTAAAAGTGCCCTTAAGCTTACCTGAGATTATCTTTGGCACAAAATCCCTAGAATTACTTTTCTGTCCTTGAAACCTCACCTAATTTCTCCAGCACATATCAGAAATCCAAAATAGGTTGTTCATTTTCTCAAAATGAGCTCTGGCTTCCTAATCTAGGCCTCCAACCACTGTTGGCCCTAGGTTGCCCAAAACTTCCTTGTGGATTCTTGACCTTCAAAAGTCTCCAAATGGCTCTGAAAATCCCTTCAATCAATTCATAATGTCAAAAATAGTCAGAATATACTATTCATTTACTAAAATTGGCCTTTGTCTGCTCCGGTTACGCCTCCAGCACCTGGTGGCACCCCCTGGCTATGGGGTCACTAAAAACTTCTCTGAATCATATCAACCTTCAAAAATCTTAAAAATATTCTATAAATCCCTGCATTGGATTCAGAAGGTTCAAAATATATAGAAGATACTATTGGTTTGCTAAGAATGGTTACTAGTTGCCTTGGCTAGGCCTCGTTCTCTTGTTGGCACCTAGTGGCCCTGGTGGCCCCTAAAACTTCTTTGAAGCATATCGGCCTTCATAAGTCCTCTAATGTCTCTACAAAATTCACCATTAGTTCCATAATTTATAAAACATCCAAAATTTACTATTTTTTTCTTGAGTAAGGCCTCTAGCTGCCTTGGCTAGGCCTCAAATTGTTGTTGGCCAATGGTGGCCCTAGTGGCCCCTAGAAATTATCTGAAGCAAAAACCTGCTCAAAATTCCTCTGATGGATCTACAACCCTCACCAATGAGTATAGAATTTCTGAGATAGTATAAATTTACTATTCACACTCTCAGAATGGTCGAATCTAGCTCAGGATAGAGCCTAATCAATTTTTTTCCACTTACCCCTAGAAAAACTCCACTAAAAATGGAGCGCTTAAGTTAACTGAAGATAATTTAGAGATTTCGCCCTAAATTTGGGGCGTGATCCACATGTTCTGCCAGTCTTGAATGTTGAGTTACTATTTAAAATAAATGTTGCGGTTGGAGTGGCCACATGCCAACTCCAAACCGTTTGTTAACAAAACCTCCGGCGGAAACTAAGGCACAAACTGGGGTTGAACTCCTTTGAAACCAAAGTTTGAACGCGTTAAAAAACTGTCGAACCGTTGGAATTAAAACCAATGCCATGTGAACACGATATGAAAACGGTTAGTTGATGGGTTTAGAACTGTGCATCAATGGTTAGGCCTTATATCATGGGTGTTGATCATATGGGGAGGGGATGGCCGAAGGAGCTGGCCCCTCCTCTCCCCAAAACATCAAACGGTTAAACAATAAGTAAAGCCCGCTTACCAGATATGTTAAGAAACATTGGTAGCCCGGATGGTAAGGCATTAGCATGCTACATTGGAGGTCGCACGATCGATCCTCTGGCCCTCCACCAAAATTTTAAACCACTGTTCATGGGCCATGTGGTGGCCTCTGGGCCTGCCACATGGTGACCTCTGATTGGCCGATAAAAAACATGTGCACCCAACTGCAAATAATAATGCGACACTTGTCAACCTGTGAATGGCTTGGAAGGAATATTCTGAGGAAGTTTTCAAGGAATATTATAGGAACATTCTAGGAATATTCCCTAGAATATTCTTTTTGCTGAATATTCAAATGCCTAGTCAACTTTGGTCAAAGGTCGAAAATTGCAGTTTATTGGACTTTTCAAATCACGATACCTTCTTCATATAGTGTTAGTTTTTCAAATCGTTCTCAGTGTCAGAATCACTAAGATGAGATCTATCCAGTCGCTCAGGTTCAACACTCTTTTGAACACTTTGAAATTTAAGTTATCACTTAGGTCCTTGATCCAAATCTAATCACACCTCCCCATTGGGAATATTTTTTACCCCAAAAATATGATTACCTAATCTTTTCAGTAGATGAGAGTACAACACCCTCACTTTTCCAGCCTCCATAAACTTTTCCTTGCATGGCTTAGTGCCTTTGAACCCAACTCGAAGGTAGTCAACACTTCCCCTCCTTAGATGCTCTTGTCCACCTGTCAAGAATTGTCTTCCTTGCTCATCCAGAAATTTCTAGCGAGAAATTTATAGAAGGTAGTTGAAAATCATGTCCTTGATCATCGATCCAAGGTGGCTCAAACAAACATAATATTACAATAGAAATGCATACATGACTGAAATTTTCATATGTACAAATGAATTTATGTCTTACTAAGTTAAGAAGTCAAACCAACTCTTACTAAGCCACTTCCATGGCGATTTTTGCTTGTAGTATTCCCAAATGGGGAATGCAGCAATAGAAAGCAGTTTTGTAGAAAAATAATGCAGATCATCAAGGAGAAAACAGGAGGCCAATAAGGAGACCTTATAAATGTATTTACAGCAGCAAAATAGATGTACAATAAGGCCCATAAGATGTTCAACAGGAAATAGAAGTCTCCAATAGAAGAAAATCCTCAAAAAGAGGTGCTGCAATCATATGTATAGAATAAAAAAGGCTTGACAATGTTATTTTATTCAATGCAACATGATGTAGATTACATTTTAAATCTAGAGCAAATTATGCATGAAAATTCAGTTCATAAATAAATCCACATCAGAGTTGGCTCTCTTCATATCCCCTCGCTTTATACACCAGGTAGAAGTAAAGAGATCTAAGATCTAAGTCTATAGATCACATAAAATTATCTGGGGAATTTCTGAAGTATACACAAGTATTCAAATCATATCTAATATCAGAGGAAATAGATCTTCCTTCAATGGATCTTCAAAGTGGAGGGCAGATCCCCAACACTTGAAAACCAGCTCTCCAACCGATGTGCCAAAACACCCTACAACAGTACCTACATGAATAACACAGTTCTGGAAAAAATAATACACTGTAGGGTTTAGAATAAGTTTGGCCACATGCCAAGATCTAAAAATGATGCTCCGATGTTCCAATACCTCAATGGATAAGCCTCCTATGCATTGAAAAGGAGCATCTAGAAATATCTTAATGAGTATATCTAGCCTCCACTTTTTGCAGCTTTCAAAGACAACCAAACCCTCAACAGGAACAACATTGTAGTTGGAAGAAGAAGCTTGGCCTCAAGCCAGATAGTGGACTATGCCATACAAGACTCTCCCAAGAGCTACTCAATGGGAAGAGGTGGGATTCCCGATCAAGAACACCCAATGCTAAACAACATTTGCAATCTAGGCTAAACAACCAAAGAAAGTTGTATGTCTAAACAGACAATACTTTAAAAATTCAATATCATTCAACAACCTTTTGATGTTGCCATCCTCTTCCTTTTATAAGTTAAGAGCTTATAAACCCTAAACCACCTTCAATGAAATAGCTTCTTTTACACAAGCCATCTCCATCTAAAATTGCGTTGTGTCTCATTGATGGCCACTCCTCCAAGACAGCGCTGTAGATTTGGTCATGGTTGACCCAGTCAAAATATCCAGCCCCTTTCACACCTAAGGGTGCTTGCTTACAATGCCAAGATTTAGCTTTTTTTCACATTTGGCATTGATTTATTTATTGTTTAGGAGTTTTATGAACCTCCTTTACATTTTTATTCATGAAACAGAAAAATAAAACAAAAATGAATATTCCCATTAACTTAGGATTAATTGGGAATATTATAGTCCTTCCCTCCCAAATGTTGCTTGTCCTTGAGCAACTAATAAGGTGAGTGCTGCAACTCTTCTCCCCCTCCATTGGTGACACCATCATGTGATAAGCTTCCTCCATAAGCTAAGTGTTCACCAATCCAACCTTCCATGAATTGTTCCTCCAAAATTCTCATGAGATGTAAATAGTCCATCCCACAAGGAGTTAATAACTCAAATGAAACAAACATGGCTTGCCCAATGTCATCCCTGAAAGATGTAGCATAAGATACATGGAGAACCTCCATCCCATAGGACACATACATACCTCCCATCCTCCCTCCATACATCCCCATAAAAGTACAAGTATATCATCAATGTATGGGAGCAAAACAATATACATACAAATAGAAATTTGTGCATATGGAGGTGGGTCATAATCCCACATTTGGAACCAGCGCAGTGCATCTCCTGCCTGTGTCAGCTCTAGATGTGGTAAGTGGTTTCCCTCCACTTACTTGCCGCCCATGTTATCTCACTATGGTTGAAAGTGTGAGATATATTTGGTGCCTTAGGAAAGCACCCATCATAATGAAAAAGCTCCCTTTGTCCACCAAGGAAGTGGCCAAGTTCAGAAATTATTGTGGCCCAATGTTGGCCATGAAGTTTACAAGATATAATACTCCTCTTTAGAGTCATGTCCTGCATAAACATGGTGAAAGAATGCATACAATCAAAAAATAAAACATGTTTTACATGAGCATGTTCTTCACCTACAATCCTCCTCATACAAATGGAGTGGTGCATAGATTTATCTCCTCTCTCAAAAGAAGGAAGAGATGGTTGAAAAAACTCTTTCATAGTCATGTTGCTATCCCAACTCCACATGGTCCATGCATTCTTGAAAATGTTGATGTAGTTCTCCTTCAAAGCCTTCCCAATCAAAGCTCCTCATGATGATGTTGTAGACCTTCATGAAATATTTGTGGCTGAAACAGAACTCTTTATAAGTTCTTTGTAGCAACTTCTCCTTGAGCTTGGAGGCTCTAGACAAGAAGATCCTACCATGATGATAGATGACTCCTGCTTGGACTAAATAGCCCTCTACATGCAGCTGGTCATCAAGTATCATACAAGTGTGAAGATCCTTGGAATAATCGACCAACAGTTGGGATTTCCATTATGGATCTAAACTACCCAACAATTACAGCGCTGATGATGCATCAACAAAAATGTTTGTCATGTTGCTGCTCTCCTCCTTGACATCTCCCATGCCAAAGGTATATGTTGGAAGGCCATTCCTTCCATTCTTCTCCTCCCACAGTGCAGAATCAAAAATGAGAGTGGGTGATGATGATAAGGGAAGAAGATCTCCCTCCTCCTTGAGCCTACCCAAGCCTCCCAACGCTATATCATTTTCTTCCGATGCTCCCATCCCTCCTGGATCTGAATTTGGAGCACCATGTTGTGAGATATCTCCCACAAAAACTGAATCAAGTGGCCTCCCAGGTGGTTTGCCTCTAGATAAGAGTGTTCCATGCAGAAATCTCATGAGCATGATAGATGGGACTGTAAGGTCCTTGCTTCCACTACGCAAATCCATCTCTGTTTTTTGTGTGGAAGTGGTATGTGAGGGATATGTATGCATGCCTTTGATCATTTGGGTTTCACCACTCTTCTTGTCCACCCATTCCATTTGCAAAGCCTCCCAATCAGTGGTGACTTTTCCCAATGTAATCAACCATTGAACACCCAAAATCACATTGGTGTCAAGTATGTCAACCACAAAGAAGTGATCAACCAATGTATAAGTTCCATGGTGACTGAAAGTGATGAGAAATAATGCATGCATTGCATTGTTCTATCTCCTGGGACCAAAATAGAGAATCCCTCAAAAGTATCAGTGGGTATTGCCCTCCTTTGCACTAGATGGGCATCAATGAAATTGTGGGTTGCCCCATTATCAATCAAAACAGAGACCCTCTGATTCAAGATGGAACCTTGAACTCTTAAGGTCAAGTACTTGGGTACTCCCCTCAAAGATGCAAGAGCCCCTCCAATAGGAGCAAATGCTCCATCCCCATCTCCTAATGGTGTTGGCTCTCCTCTTGCAATGTCAGCGCTGTGACCTCTTCTTGGTTCATCTTCTTCTTCCTCCTCAACATCTGAGAAGACCTTTATGTAATGTGTTTTTCCAGCAGCACATCTATGTCCAGGTGCCCATGATTCTTGGCAAGTGAAGCATAGCTTCATTTTTCTTAGATCTCTCTGGACTTCATCATCAAGAGGCTTCTTGTATGAGCTCTCCTTGGAAGGAGCAGCTTTTTCTTCCTTTCCCTTTGAAGGAAAAGAGGGCTTATGCTGAAAGCTTGCCTTTGGTTTTGGCAAGGCATCTTGAAGGTCTCTAGCCCATTCAATAGCATCATGCAGGGTAGTGGGCTTGGTAGATTTAACCAACCCATGAAGAGATTCATCTAAACCATCAATGAACAGGTACACCCTTCTTGTTGCAGACAAATCAGGAACCATAACAGATAATCTTAAAAATTTAGAAATGTAAGACTCTGTATTACCTGATTGTTTCAACTTTGCAAGGCTCATGAATGGTGCCTCTGGATCTCTTCTATCAAATCTTTCCACTAGCCTTCTAGTGAACTCTGAATAGGTAGTCACATTGGAATGACCCAATGTAGACAAGCCATGGAACCACCAATTATGTGCTTTACCTTCAAAGTGCACCGCTGCAATCTTGATAGCCTCCATCTCTGGAACCTTGTTCAATTGAAAGTAGATGTCAAGTTTTTCTATCCATGATTTGGTAGAACTCTTGGATGACCCATCAAAGTTGGGTAGAAAGAATCTACCCATAGAGTGATGTCGATCATGATTCTGAATAAATCCACCACCTCTATGATGATGCTCTGGTCTTCTTTTGTCCTTGAGGTGACAAAACTCCTGAAAACTCAAGTGATCCTTGAATCTCTGATTTTGAGACTCATATTCTTCAAAATAGTCTTCAAGGGATTCTTTCTCTTGAAACCCTTCATTTCCCACGGCTAAAAAGGTGGGCATGGTAGAGCGTTGGGAAACTTGTGGCTGATGCACTGGTTGATCATTCTAGTGGTGTGACATGCCAGAGCTTTCTCCAAGATGGAATACTTTACGAGATTCTTTGATACTATCCAATCTCATATTTTTGATCTCTCTAGCAAGAGATATTTCATGGCTTTCAAAAGGATCTTAGGAAAATCCTTTTCTTCTTCTTCAATTCCAGATACAGGGGCTTTACCCTTATCTTCATTGTCATTGGTGTAATCAAATTTCTTCTTCTGTCTTCTCTTTATATACCTCTTCTCTTTGTGAGTAAGAGGTTATTCTTTTTCAGAAGAGATATTGGCCTCTTAGAAAGAAAAATTTGTGCTAAGATTATGCTCCGATACAACTGTAGTATTCCCAAATGGAGAATGCAACAATAGAAAGCAGTTTTGAAGAAAAATAACGCAGATCATCAAGGAGACAGCAGGAGGCCAATAAGGAGACCTTATAAATGTATTTACAATAGAAAAATATATGTACAATGAGGCTCATAAGATTTACAATAGAAAATATAAGTCTCCAATAGAAGAAAATCCCCAAAAAGAGGTGTTACAACCATATACATAGACTGAAAAGAGCTTGAAAATGCTACTTTATTAGGTTGCAATAATTGTTGATTTCATGTCAGATCTAGAGAAAATCAGTGCATGAAAAGTCAAATCTATAACAGATCCATACACTAGATAGGCTCCTCTTTCAGATCCCCTTGGGGTTTTCAACATTACACCAAGTATAAGCAGTAGATATAAGATCTAAGTCTGCGGATCTGCAGAAATATTCAGAAATTATGAAGTATACACAAGTATTCAGATCAGATTTGATATGACAGGAAATAGATCTTCTTTCAATTGATCTTCAAAGTGGAGGGCAGATCCCCAACACTTGAAAACCAGATTTCCAACTCATGTGCCAAAACACCCTACAACAACACTTACAGGAATAACGCAGTTCTAGAAACAATATTGCATTGTAGGTTTTAGAATAAGTTTGGCCACATGACAAGATTTGAAAATGATGCCCCAATGTTCCAATACTCTCTTGAAAATGAGATAGAAGCCTTCCCCACTGAAAAGGAGCACTATAATGGTCTAGATATGAGTAGATCTAACCTCCACTTGCTACAGATTTCAAAGACAACAAAACCATTAACAAGAGTTGTAGTTGGAAGAAGAAGCTTGATCTCAAGCTAGATAGTGGACTATGCAATGCAAGACTCTCCCAAGACTCTCTCGAAAATCGTTGCAACAACATGGGGGATGACCACCCGGTCCAGACCTTAAAGTAGCTCCTTTTCCGTTTAGAATGGTGGTTCCCATTGGTTCAACTAGGTCCAGTTACCTTCTCTCAATCTCCAATGGCTTTAAAATATGACTTTCATTTACCAATGGAAAAGAAACATTAGATCATTCTTCTTGCTGATTAGGCAAGAAAGTGATCCTTAAGCTGATTTAAGGCTCAGCGAATCCACTACTAAAGTTTTCCCCTTTGGGAAGAGGACTTAAGAGAATGTAGAAATTATTCTAAATGAAAAGTTATTCTAAGATACAAGCAAAATGAACTATCTTAATCCTATCTCAATTAGGCAGATATAGATCTAACCCAACCAAGAGCACGTATTTAAAATATTGGGATTGAAATATGTCTTGTTTATAATGAATATGAAGTTAATGAAATAGTTCAATTAACTGACATTATGGATAGCAAAACACATCCTATTGAGACCTTTTAACTGAAATAATCAATCAACAACACTGAGGAAGTAGTTCACAAAATGGCATTGATCATTTAATCAGTTACTTGAATTATTAAAACAATAATATGCAGAAGAAGTTCACAACATATCACTATTTATTCATCCAATATTAAAAGACAGATTTATGAGTAAATAGTTACTCAAAAATCAGAATTCAGCCCATAAAAGCAGAGACAAATTACAACATAAAATAGAAGAAAATTTCCTGTACCGACAAAAGTGCACAAATATGTAAGTAAATTGACACCATTCCTGCTATCATAAAATAAAAGCAGCATTTAAAATAATAGTATTCGAAATACCAATTTATTGAATCCATTTCTCCAGCTTCGGTCTCTAATAGTAATTTACAATGCCTAAGTTTCTGCTTTCAAAAGTAGAGCTACAATAGTGAAAACTCTGTTCGTTATACATAACTCGGAATTTAAAAGAAAAACCTCAATAATCTCCAGATCTGAGATTCCACTCCTCCCACCTACAACTCTAAATCCCTATTACAAAAGTGCTTTTAGAATTCCAGAATTGCAGAAGAGAGCCGCCTTTATTACATTCTGCAATCTGCTATTTATAATATTTGCAAAGGAATTCTTGAGAGGAAAGTTTGTTGAAGAGAAATCTGCCCAATCCAATTTTATTTGCTCAGAATTCCAATCTTTAGTTGCTGGAGCATTCTTATTGATTGAGATCTTTTCTCCTTATCTCTTCTACTGTTTTCCTGCAAAAAAAAATCAAAAAAAATTAAGATGCAACAAATAAAATCAAAATACAATTTCTGGCATTAAAACAAACTCAATCAAATTTAATTTAAATAAATAATTGAAAATAAAATATAAGCTCTATATTGATGCCTGGGATGGTTTAATTGGCCAAGTATATTATTGACGAATGAATCTGCAATTAGAAGAGACTTGGACAAATGAAAATGCAAAAAATAAATCAGAAAATTTATTTTGTTTTAGAAATTCGGAGCTTGATCTTTTGCATGATTTTTGACCTAATTAATGACCAAATCTATTAGTGGAACCTCCTCAGAAATGTTCTCCTTGATTTTATCTTTCCAATGAGCTGTCCTGGGCCTCATTTGGCCAAGTAAAACTCATTCTATGAGCTTCCAAAGTTGATGAGTCAAATCTGGCATAAATCTGGAAATTCTATTACTGGGTTAAAAATCAAAATTTTAATTAAAAATCTAATCCTAAATTAGAATTCTAATTATCTAATAATTAATTCTAAATTAATTATTAACTAACTAATATATACAATTAATTCTAATTAATTTTCATCTAATTAGAAATTGATTAAGTTACAAAATTAAATTAATATACAAATGATTTGAAAAAGTTAATTTAAATATGATTAATATTATAATTCAAATTATATTAAAATTATAATAAATATTGTAATTATAATATAATTATTATAATATAAAAAATATAAAAATTAATTTACAAACCATTGAAATCAATCCAAACCCATTAATTCATCCACGTGAGATTATGGAGGGATATGGTGAGTGGAGTGTGAGGTGAGGGTGAGTGAGATGGAGGTGTGAGAGGCATAAGGGATGAAAAACTTTGTATTAAAATCTTTTAACACATCGCATTTGGCCTTATCGCATATCGCATTTTGGGTTGTCAAATGTTAAGGCTTTTTAAGAATTTGCGATAAGACTTTGCGAGAAGGAAATTTGCGAGAAATGTTTTTTTTTTTTTAATAAGTGTTTTCGTGTTCTGAATCTCTGGGGCTATAAAATCATAATTTTTTATTAAAAATCTAATCCTAAATTAGAATTCTAATTAACTAATAATTAATCCTAATTTAATTGCTAATTATAAATTAAACTAATTATTTAATAACTATTATTAATTAATGTTAATCTAACTAATTAACATAATTAACTATTTATAAACTATTTAATATTAATCTAAATAATATTTAAGTTTTAATTTAATTTAATTAATTAAATTTTATATTTAAATTAATTAATATTAAAACTAATAAAAAAATTAAACTAACCTACCTTCCTACCTTCACTCATACGTATGAGTGAGTTTTTGAAACTCAAAACAAAAATAAAAGCTTTATAAAAAGCTCTTCGTTCATGCCTTAAGCCTTTTAACTATCGCATATCGCAAGAACCTTGGATCGGGGTTTTTCAAATGTGCATGTTATAAAAATTGCGATGGATCCGATATTGTGATATGCGATGTAAAATTTTTATTTTATTTATTTTTTATATATATTCTTTTAATATTAAGTTTTAATTTTAATTAAATTAATTATATTTTATTATAATAAGTAATTTAATTAATCTTAAAATTTAATGTTAAATATCGGTTTTTTATTTTGGTTTTATTTTAATGATGTTTAGTTTAGTTATGAAATTTTCTAAACTACAGCCACTTCGAAAATAAATAAATAAAAATAAAAATAGCATTTTTAACCCAGATTAGATAAATGATGAGACTTCAAAGGAGTACCATTTTCAAACCAATTGACCAAATGAGGTAAAACAAGCATCAATGGGAAGATTATTAAAAATCGATTTTAACAAAGCAATCAAAACAAGAATACAAAGAAAATGAAAAATTAACAATCGCGTAGGATAATCAAATAAATAAAAATCCTAAAAGGCGTTTAGCCAAAAATTTATAGAAAGGGTCCCCATTATTTGAACTGAACAAGTCAAAAATGGGGGGGTTGTGTTTTACCACAACAATGGTGACACACGAGGAAAGAATCAGTTATCTCTGTTTGATATGAATAAGATTTTCCTAAAATCAAAGAAAAACTAATTAAAGAAGAGAGAATTATGCTTGAAATGCTTGACTAGGTTCATTAGTCTGAATAAAAGCAAGAATCATCTAACTTTATTTTTTATTTTTTTTTAAATCCCTCATAAATTAAAATATTTCAAAACTCTATATCAGTCTTTAATTACTTGTAGAGGTAAAGTAGGGGTCACTTTACAGCTTATCTTTTTAAATATACTCATTTGTCATAGGTAGAACCACTGCTGCCAGCAAACATCTATAGTCTCGACAAGGCTGCCTTTTAATCATCAATGATTTAGAATCCCATCTCTTTAAGAATTATTGACCTAGAGATAAATCCATCTATATTATTTTATTTTTTATTTTTATTTTTATTATAAATCTTAAAAGCCATTGTCCTAGTTTGGTAGCCAGATAGTTGACAATGCCATTCACTGGTTATAATTGGACTGAACAAGCTGGCTCGTGATGAGACCCCTTGTCTTATAATTGTTTGCAATCATAAGCCATTACCCTGGTTTGTTTAGCAGTGTTGGTAATGTCAGCCTATTTTTCCCTTATGATCATGGTAAGTAGGCTCATAATGAGACCTCTTATCTTTTAAGTTTAAATATATCTCTGGAATATATTCTAGAAAAATAAGACTTTTTGGGACAGGGAGAATCTTGACTCCTTAAGAGTTAAGAATGACAATTTCAGAGTCAAAAGGTGCTTTGCTGTAAAGTGTCTTTACTTGGTTAAAAATAACTTTTCTTGACTGATAATAGAACTTTGAAAGATCTTAATAAAATATTGAAATCTCAAAATGATTACAATTTTGATGAAAAAGAAATTTCTCTAGATTTTATGATACTTTTTCAACTTCTCTAAATTGGTAATCTCTTCCTTAAGTATGCTTACCTTTATAATAAGAAAATCAAACTTTAATAAGAGATTTAAGAAAAATCTAATAGGTGACTATTAACAATTTTTCTCGATGTATGTTGACCATTGTTAGGTAACAAGTAGGCTTTCCATATAAATCATGGCAAGGTCACCAAAATCAAAACTGAAAACCAAAGGAAAATAATTTTTATGCTAAAGTGAGAAAAGAAATCAGCAAACAAAAATGAAGAAATTGAAAAGTGAAAGGAAAATCCAAGTTTTTGAAATACAAACTCTAACAAGAATGGTTATACCATTGTCTCAACAATATGAAAAAAAAAAAAAATCGTGTAATCAGTCCTTCTTATGTCGAGATTTAGAAAAATCATACCTTGTAGGGTTGTAAGTGTTTTTAGGCTTTTTGGATAGTAGTGATGATCATTTCAGCCACAACGAAAATTTTCTGTCTGATATCAATATTCTTGTTTCAAAGCATCATCTTAATCATTTTCTAATAAAAAAATGCTTAAAGAACAAACTAAAGGTTCAGAAACTTCCTGGTGTAGCTGTTTCGATAAATATTATTGCTGCTTATTGAAATAAAGCCAGGAGAAGAATATAGGACTTCGAAAGTATGATCCCGCAGAGGATTGAAATCTTCAAATGGAGAACTGCAAAACAAATTTATATATCAGAAAAACAAAACTAAAATTTAAAGTCACGAAATAGAAATTAATGAAAGTGGGTACATGAATCTTACCATTGGATAATTTCTTTTGATCTTACCTAAAAGGTATCAGTTTCTCCAAACTAGCTGACTTATTATTTTAATTAACATTAAAAACTTGAAGAAGTCAAACTAACCAAAATCCTATAACCCAAAATCATTATTTATTTTATCTAAACTAAAGAAAGCAGTAAAATGAAAAAATGGAATGCTTAATGTTCAAGGGAAAACAAATGCATCAGAAATGAGAATGAAAATTTGCAGTAATGAATGTTTCTCAAAATATTATAAGTTTCATATAAACTCCATGATTTTATAAATTGTCTAGAATCAAGACCACATCCAAGCTAATAAAATTTAAATGTGAAGATAGAGAGGTCTTGAATTTCTTTTTTAATTATGGAATTATATATTTAAAATTGAAATATATGAGAAATCAAAATGATTTGAATATGCTGCAAATTTGTCATTAACAACTTTCTTACCATAGTGGTTACTCAAGCTCGCTTTTTAAAGTAACACATCACCGTATCAGATAATTCGTATCACATTTTTTTTCACCATGCTTCAAGTTTAATTTGCAAGACTTCACCTTTGTTGCTATGCCATATATCGATTAAATGTTATTGGCTCAAAGGCATGCATTGGAAGCTATCGCATCGGAGATTGCAATGGCAAATTGCCGATATGAAAACATGTAATGAGAACATGTGCAATGAAATGAAGTGATCACATCATTAAAGATATATTATATTGGGGATCGGGGAATATTGACATTGTGCTTCCCACATTGCACATCTCTCATCGTAGATTCGAAGATGTGATGTGAGCATAAATAAAAATGCGATGAAGCGATTGCGATATCGGCGATGCTAAT
The DNA here is from genome assembly GCA_034641835.2 of Pinus albicaulis. Lineage (NCBI taxonomy): Eukaryota > Viridiplantae > Streptophyta > Pinopsida > Pinales > Pinaceae > Pinus > Pinus albicaulis. The sequence continues at coordinate 539,066,181 of CM076575.1, read as the reverse complement.
CGACGATTGGCGAATGTTTGGTACCCAATGTAATACAATGTGATTCTTGCGATATCGATATGAGTAATCAGCGTAATATAGAAGTGATTCTTGTGATTCTATGTGAGTATATCGATATAGAAGTGAGTAATCAGCGTAAATAAAATCTGCTTATTCATGTTCAGGAAATACAAAATTTATCAGAAATAAATATGAAAATAGTCTTCCCTTTTGAATTGAAACAACAGTTTATTACCTCTGCTCATTTCGAATTAACTTGAGAAAAATCTGTATTGTTATAGTGACTGTTTAATAATGCCTTTAGTAAAGAAATATGATGAATATTGCATCATCAAATAATAAACTAAAGATCAGAATGGGATAAAGCCACTAATTGTGGAAAAATGTCAAAACAGATTTGAATGTGGGCACACAGTAAAATGGACATCCTAAAGGTTAGCTTAGCAAATTTCGAGGAAGATAATATGAACTTCATATGATTACCACGAAAGGTTAGACTAACTAATAATGATTGAATCAGAATTAAGCTTATCATATACAGTCATACATTTCATGGGATAGATGCCAAGTGCAACCTCAATTGAATTTAATCAAGACATTATTCAAAATAGGCAAAGTAGAGACATTGCTGCAATAGATTTCAGTTTTAAAAGTTCCTGATAAGAAGAGAATGTTTCACTAAAAATGTAAATGATATGAGAAGGGCTGATTGCTTCCTTTATTTTTAATCTGCAGAACTATTAAAAATAAATTAACTACATAAAACAAACTAACTAAATTAATGCTACTCCTATTCTAACCATATACATGAAGTTGACTAGGTATAGTCCTATTTCCAGTGTAACCATTTTCTCATTTTAATCTCTGCATGCATATACAATTCAAATGTTAGTAATAAAAATAGAAATCTTATTGAACTAAGAAAATTAAATATGTAAGTAAAATGCACAGTTATTGTTAGCAACTTAATGAAAATCTCTTTCTCTTGAAATTTCCTTTCTAATTGAATACCAATTGGATCATAGAAATCTAGATGGATTTCTATTAAGGATTGAGAAATATTCAAAGAAAGAGATAACATGCTAGATTGTAGATATGAGATTTTAGATTCAAAAGCCTGGAAGAAACTGTTAGTGTTGTGTAAATGTTAAGCTATTGACAATCTTCCATGAAGGAAAATTTTTCAAATATTTTTCAAATGAATTAATGAAAAATGGATGGAAATTTTTCAAATGAAATGGAAAATTATTAATTAAATTGGATTGCTGGCAGATTTCTAAAAATACATTCTCTTGTTGATTTTTCTTTTGAAAAGATAGAAGCTTTTGATAAAAAATTAGCATTGATTGAAATTGAAATTGAAATAGCTTTTGATGCTCTTGATTATAATATAAAATTTCAATTTTCCAATAGGGCAATGCATCAATTGAATGTTTGATACTAAAGTGCTCAATATGCCAGCGTAATGTATCAAAAATATGTAAAATAAAATCTAAAATAAATCTGATTTTATATAAAATAAGTAAGGAAACAAAAATAAAATGAAACCACTATTGTTACAACTAATGTTACAGCACAATTGGGATTGTTTTGAAATAATTTCTTTTTCACAAGGATTGGCCAAAATTATGGAATTTGAGTAATTTCGAATTCCAACTTGTGAATTAAAAAGAGAATTATGATTATAAACAGAAATGAAAACTTGATCATGATATGAATCATAATTTGGAATATTTTCTCGAATAGTGAAATCATGAAGATAATTTGCTGCTTTATAATGAGGATTAGTTGGAATAATTTCTAAATTGAAATGTTCCTCATTCTCAGATGTTATTTGAATTTTATCATGAGAATTCTCTTGAGAAAAATAGAAATCAACATCTTCTATGTCAAAGTAATTATCATAAATGACTTCACAAGATTATTTAGAATTCCCTTCAATCTCATCCAATATATCCAAACAAGGAGGAACAAGAATTTTATGTTCATTAATGGCAAAAGAATGATCAATTATTGTTTCTCTATCTTGATAAAAATTTATTGGTAATTTATTTAAAGCGTCCTCTTTAATTTCTGAAATATCATTAATACCAAGAGGGGAAAATTTACCATCATAAAAAATATCAGGATAAAGGGAAAAATGTGAATCTGAAATAATGCAATTAAAAATGTCTTGGTTTGAGAACTTTTGTGCATTATGATCATTGTAAATTTCATATTCCAAATCATTCCTTTGCGTGCACATGCTTTCTTGAAGAACGTTGGTTTGCTGCTCTAATTTCGGCATTTGTTCACCATGGAAAAATTCAGAAATTTGTACAGCAGTTTGCATTTTATTATTTACTTTGAATGCTGTTTGCACTTGCTGATTTGCAATCTGATTTTATGAATTTAATAGAGAGTAACTTTCTGATTCCAATGCAGTTCTTTCTCCAAAATTGCTGTTATTGTCTTCTTGCATTTGATTAGAAATATTTTCCAAGCTTTTTGAAACCACTTCATCACAATTTATTTGGACATCCATATTGGAAATCTCATTTATGTTAGAAGGGGATGAAACAAAACTTGAACTAATTTCATATGGATCAGAAATAGGAGAAAGAGAATAATTATGTTCAAACCAATCTAGTGATTCTTCTTTCATAGGTTCATCTTTGACATTAAATTTTAAACAATTCAAATGAAATCGAATATTAAAATCTCTAACAGATTCATTTTATTTTCGTAGATATTCAATTTCATCATATACCTGATCATAAATATAGCTGTCAAATCTACAAATGAAAATTGTAAAAAATTTATCCCAGCTGTGAATTGAGGCAACCGGAAGAGTTCTACACCAGTTTCTGGCTTCTGCACCAAATGTGAGAGTAAAAATTTTGCATAAGATGCCTTCATCAATTCCTTGAAAATCATAATTTGAAACATTTTGAATAAATTGAAGGACATGATTAAAAGCAGAAAAATTTCTCTTTCCATTGAATTTTACCTGAGACAAGAGTCTTACCACTTCGGGTGGAGTATTGGAAGATGCATGTCCAGGGATACAACTCCAAATTGGAAGTTTAAGAGGAGTCATCATGATTAAATAAAATGTTAAAATTGAAAAGACTCCAACAGACAACAAGTTTCAGGCCCTCCTTCTAACGCCAAAAAGTTGAAGCCTCGAAAATCGCTGCAACAACATGGGGGATGACCACCCGGTCTAGACCTTAAAGTAGCTCCTTTTCCGTTTGGAATGGTGGTTCCGACTGGTTCAACTAGGTCCAGTTACCTTCTCTCAATCTCGAATGGCTTTAAAATATGACTTTCATTTACTAATGGAAAAGAGACATCAGATCATTCTTCTTGCTGATCAGGTAAGAAAGTGATCCTTAAGCTGATTTAGGGCTCAGCCAATCCACTACTAAAGTTTGTCTCTTTGGGAAGAGGACTTAAGAGAATGTAGAAATTATTCTAAATTCAAACTTATTCTAAGATACAAACAAAATGAACTATCTTAATCCTATCTCAATTAGGCAGATATAGATCTAACCCAACCAAGAGCACGTATTTAAAATATTGGGATTGAAATGTGTCTTGTTTATAATGAATATGAAGTTAATGAAATAGTTCAATTAACTGACATTATGGATAGAAAAACACATCCTATTGAGACCTTTTAACTGAAATAATCAATCAACAACACTCAAGAAGTAGTTCACAAAATGGTATTGATCATTTAATCAGTAACTTGAATTATTAAAACAATAATATACAGAAGAAGTTCACAACATATCACTATTTATTCATCCAATATTAAAAGACAAATTTATGAGTAAATAGTTACTCAGAAATCAGAATTCAGCTCAAAAGAGCAGAGATAAATAACAACATAAAATAGAAGCAAATTACCCATACCGACAAAAGTGCACAAATATGTAAGTAAATTTACACCATTCTTGTTATCATAAAATAAAACTAGCATTTAAAATAATAGTATTCGAAATACCAATTTATTGAATCCATTTCTCCAGCTCTGGTCTCTAATAGTTCTTTACAATGCCTAAGTTTCTACTTTCAAAAGCAGAGCTACAATAGTGCAAACTCTGTTCATTATACATAACTCAGAATGTAAAAGAAAAACCTCAATATTCTCCAAATCTGAGATTCCACTCCTCCCACCTACAACTCTAAATCCCTATTACAAAAGTGTTTTTATAATTCCAGAATTGCAAAAGAGAGTCGCCTTTATTACATTCTGCAATCTGTTATTTATAATATTTGCAAAGGAATTCTTGAGAGGAACGTTTGTTGAAAAAAAATCTGCCCAATCCAATTTTATTTGCTCAGAATTCCAATCTTTAATTGCTGGAGCATTCTTATTGATTGAGATCTTTTCTCCTTATCTCTTCTACTGTTTTCCTGCAAAAAGAAATCAAAATAAATTAAGATGCAACGAATAAAGTCAAAATACAATTTCTGGCATTAAAACAAACCCAATCAAATTTAATTTAAATAAATAATTGAAAATAAAATATAAGCTCTCTATTGATGCCTGGGATGGTTTAATTGGCCAAGTATATTATTGACGAATGAATCTGCAATTAGAAGAAGCTTGGACAAATGAAAATGCAGAAAATAAATCAGAAAATTGATTTTGTTTTAGAAATTCGGAGCTTGATCTTCTGCATGATTTTTGACCCAATTAATGACCAAATATATTAGTGGAAACTCCTCATAAATTTTTTCCTTGATTTTATCTTTCCAATGAGCCATCTTGGGCCTCATTTGGCCAAGTAAAACTCATTCTATAAGCTTCCAAAGTTGATGAGTCAAATATGGCATAAATCTAGAAATTCTATTACTGGGTTAAAAATCATAATTTTAATTAAAAATCTAATCCTAAATTAGAATTCTAATTATCTAATAATTAATTCTAAATTAATTATTAACTAACTAATATATACAATTAATTCTAATTAATTTTCATCTAATTAGAAATTGATTAAGTTACAAAATTAAATTAATATACAAATGATTTGAAAAAGTTAGTTTAAATATGATTAATATTATAATTCAAATTATATTAAAATTATAATAAATATTATAATTATAATATAATTATTATAATATAAAAAATATAAAAATTAATTTACAAACCATGGAAATCAATCCAAACCCATTAATTCATCCACGTGAGATTATGGAGGAATATGGTGAGTGGAGTGTGAGGTGAGGGTGAGTGAGGTGGAGGTGCGGGAGGCATAAGGGGTGAGAAACTTTGTATTAAAATATTTTAACACATCGCATTTGGCCTTATTGCATATCGCATTTTGGGTTGTCAAATGTTAAGGCTTTTTAAGAATTTGCGATAAAACTTTGCGAGAATGAAATTTGCGAGAATTTTTTTTTTTTTTTTTTAATAAGTGTTTTCGTGTTCTAGGTCTCGGGGGCTATAAAATCAAATTTTTTTTATTAAAAATCTAATCCTAAATTAGAATTCTAATTAACTAATAATTAATCCTAATTTAATTGTTAATTATAAACTAAACTAATTATTTAATAACTATTATTAATTAATGTTAATTTAACTAATTAGCATAATTAACTATTTATAAACTATTTAATATTAATTTAAATAATATTTAAGTTTTAATTTAATTTAATTAATTAAATTTATATTTAAATTAATTAATATAAAATTTATTATTTAAATTAATTAATATTAAAACTAACAAAAATAAATAAATAAACTAACCTACCTTCCTACCTTCACTCATATGTATGAGTGAGTTTTTGAAACTCAAAACAAAAATAAAAGCTTTATAAAAATCTCTTCGTTCATGCCTTAAGCTTTTTAACTATCGCATATTGCAAGAACATTGGATCGGGGTTTTTCAAATGTGCATGTTATAAAAATTGCGATGGATTCGATATTGCGATATGCGATGTAAAATTTTTATTTTATTTATTTTTTATATATACTTTTTTAATATTAAGTTTTAATTTTAATTAAATTAATTATATTTTATTAATATAATTAATTTAATTAATCTTAAAATTTAATGTTAAATATCAGTTTTTTATTTTGGTTTTATTTAATGATATTTAGTTTAGTTATGAAATTTTCTAAACTACAACCACTCCGAAAATAAATAAATAAAAATAAAAATAGCATTTTTAACCCAGACTAGATAAATGATGGGACTTCAAAGGAGTACCATTTTCAAACCAGTTGACCAAATGAGTTAAAACAAGCATCAATGGGAAGCTTATTAAAAATTGATTTTAACAAAGCAATCAAAAAAAGAATACAAAGAAAATGAAAAATTAACAATCGCGTAGGATAATCAAATAAATAAAAATCCTAAAAGGCGTTTAGCCAAAAATTTATAGAAAGGGTCCCCATTATTTGAAGTAAACAAGTCAAAAATGGGGGGAGGGTTGTGTTTTACCACAACAGATTCCCGATCAAGAACACCTAATGCTAAGCAACATTTGCAATCTAGGCTAAACAACTAAAAAAAATTGTATGTCTAAATAGACAATACATCAACATCCAATATCATTCAACAACCCTCTCATGCTGCCATCCTCTTGCTTTTATAAGTTGATAACTTGCAAACCCTAAACCACCTTCAATTAAATAGCTTCTTTTACACAAGCCATCTCCATCTAACACTGTGTTGTGCCTCATTGATGACCACTCCTCCAAGACAACGTTGTAGATTTAGTCATGGTTGACCCAGTCAAAACATCCAGCCCCTTTCACACCTAAGGGTGCTTGCTTACATAGCCAATATTTAGACTTTTTCACATTTGGCATTGATGTATTCACTGTTTAGGAGTATTATGGACATCCTTTATGTTAGTATGAATCCTTTGTCGAAGTGTACGAAAAAGGACCACTTTAGCTACGCATAACTAATAGCCCTAACAACAAAAGTGGCTGCCAATATCTTCAGATCTGTGATTAGTTAGACAAGAAAATAGCTGCAAAATACCAGATCTATGTATGTAAAGACATTAAGCAGTAAAAACAAGGGTTTGCTCCATATACCAATAGACAAGACAAGAACAATTTTTGAAAGAATTTTTGTATTAATGGGGCACCTGTGAGGAAAACCAGAAGGAGTATCCAATTCCCCTCAGTGGGATGGGTTCTTGGAAGTCCTCAGCACTTCAGATCTAAGATTTTTCTCTCTAGTTAATGCAAAGAGTAGAGCTCAATGGGAGCAAATGGCAGAAAATGGTGACCAAGTGTATAGATCCAGAGTGATCTAATAGGCAACAAAAGGTGAAGAATGGTAGGAAAAACCCTCCTATTTATAACAAAATATTGGGTCATTCTAGATCTTGGTGCATGGGTTAACGAGATCTAGATCCACTTTTTATGGAATATTTTATTATATTTGTTGGAGGGAAAAGGTATTTGACTTGGGTCAAATCCCTTAATTTGTTAAAAATAAATAAAAAAATGATTTATTTATCTTTTTAAGGAAGTGGTTAGAAGATAATCAAATAAATAATGATTTATTTAATTATTTAAGGAGATGGTTGAAAGATAATTAAATAAATAGTGATTTATTTAATTATTTGTGGGTGATTTGGTCATATTTAACAAGGAATATCATCTAAATAAGGTTTAAATGATTATTTCTAGAAAATAATAAGATAAATAAAGGTTTATCTAATTAATTTCTTTGATTTTGGGTTAAACATGACTGGGAATAATAATTAAATTATGGTTTAATTAATTATTCCATGAGGAAAATCAAACAAATATGGGTTTGTTTAATATTTCCTTTTGGGGTTTTCTGTTTTAACATAGTGAAAGCAGTTTTACTTAGGGTAAAACTGGTCTTACATGGTGTACTTGGGTCCATCTAATGATAATAAGTTAGATGACCAAAAAATGGTGTAACAGATTGCCCCCCAGCGTGCAAGTGTCAGGAGCAAATCGTATGACCGAAGTACGTTGTAAGAACACAATCACTAGACAACAAAATGGGTGTCAGAGAGAGAAATGTGAGTTAGATAGTGTGCTGAAGGACTAGACCCTGAGGAGATGAGACTTGCAGGTGCAACAAGTCTCCTTTTAGGAGAGGGTACCTGTGCTGAAGGCGGCGGGGGAGGCATACCTATGCCCGCCGAGACAAAGTACAAAAGAATAGTGTGTCCAGTAAACAAGGGACCGAACCATAAAATACAGTTGGCATAATCATGAGCCAGATAAAAATACAAGGAGGAATCTCACATACATGATGTGCCTGGGATAACAGCCAGGACTTGTACAATAATATCTGAGTACATGAGATACAAATACAACCCAAATGCCCCCTGCAAATGGGGAAGGGCTCACAAAATCTGACTGATACATGCAAATCGAAGAGGCGCTGCAAGTGGCTACGGCCAACATCATCAAATATCTAGAGTTGCATCGAAGGCTGCAAAGAAGAGGTCATCCGGGCATGTGGGGGGCTACCTGCAGGGCCACCCCCTCATGAGGGTTGAAACATCTCACACACACCCGGGAATCATCAAGAGCTGCTGCTGGATCACTGGACCATCAAGTATACGAATCTCAATCATGCTGAAGGAGCTGGAGAAACAATCAAACCAAAGGGAAAGGAGATATCCCTTTGCCTGATCCGAGGCACCGAACAAGAGTGGAAGCTGGAACCAAGGTACACCGCCCTCTAGACCTGGCTTCTGGAATAAATGAGCTGATGTCGACAGAAGGAGGTCCGCCATAGTTGAGGCAATGAGAGACCCTCAACTAAGGCACGAGAGAAAAGAGTAGAGCGATGGACAGACTGATACTAATGATGATAGTGAAGTGGAAAGGACTGAGTAGCCAATGGACGACTTCCCTTGCTAGAGCATAAAGGGCATGAATGACATGGTAGCAGCTGACACAACATCATCAGGGATGGGGGACAGTGAAACTGACGGTCATAATGTGCGACACAAGAGAGAGACCAATCAATGACGAATGGAGGGCTATAATGGGGTACAAAGGGACTCGGTATAGACTCCATGGAGGGAATGATGACTCAACTTGGATGCTCTGAACAAGGGCGACTCGATGGTGCTGCCACACAGTAAAGGCCCCAATGGGGGACCGTGGAAACATGAGTACATGATGGGAACTCATGACGAAAATCAACATGAATGAAGACAAGTAAGGAGGCAAGATGGTGCCCCAAGTACAAGTGTCGTAAGTGAGGAAATTAGATTTTAAGGAGGGGTGAAGTGACCCTTCTTGGACAAAATGTGTCCTGGTGGAGTGTCAGATCTCAAAAAACTAACAGATACCCATTTGAGGGCTCGGTGAGAGATTTCCAACGGTGTAGACGGTTCGTCAAACGGGGCTACAGTGTGGTCACAGCAGTCGAAAGAAGAAACAGGGGTTCTCTTTTAATAAGGCAGTTTTCCCTCCAAAATCACTCATTTGCTATTGTTGCTGTGGTGAATGTAGAGAGGAGAGAAGGCCCTAAATCTTGCGGTGAACGTAGCGGACAAACCGACCGTTGGAATCGCGATCCGTCAGTTGCAGGTAAGAGGTCTAACTTTTCTCTTGCTTTTTTATGGATTACTTTTTCAGTTTAGGGCCCAGAAATCCAGGAACAATCCCTCCTTCATCTCTACGGCCGGGTCGCACTTTTTGGGGCAAAAAGTGCGACCTAGGACGTAGGTATCGAGGCAAAAAGTGTGACCTGGTCCAGAAAAGAGCAGAAAACTGCGACCTGGGAGATGAGGGGGTTTTGGTGCTATTTTATGGCTGGAAGTTGGGTTTTGGTGTTTGGTTATGGTTTTCCCGATCTGTACGCTGACAAAAATTATGTGTTTGTGCAGGTATGGCAGAGTTACGGGTCAACTGGAGAGAGAGAGATCTGGGGACACTACGGACAGAGATCCAGGCGGATCAGGGCGTCCGCCGTGTATTGGCCAGATTTGGGGTTCTCAAGTTTTTGGAGAACCCATTGATGAGAGCAGGGGAACCGTTACTGGCCCGGATTATCAGTTACTGGGATACAGATCAGGAGATCTTTGTAGTGCAGGGGCACAGGATCGAGCTGACGGTCCAGGACGTGTACTTCCTGACTAGTCTCCCGCCACTAGGGATGGTGGGAAACACACAGCCAGTGTTGCCGCGGGGGTGACATATCATGGAGTTCGTGGAACGCCATTGTTGACCGGGTCTCCAAGTCAAGGGGACTCGAATACCGATCGGGGATCTAGAGAGGCTAGAAACCCGTGCGGTGGCCGCAGCCGTGCTTCGAATCCTGGGCATCCAGGCGTTCCATCACATCACTGTGTTAGCTCTCTGTAATTTATTAGCAAGATTGGGAGAGTCCAATCATAGAGTTAACATCATTTCAACCAAACTTTGGGATTCTAGGATCTAGCCCTCCTGAATCCGGAGAGGGATCTCTCCAATATGTGCAAAGATGGATATTGTCTTTGAAAAAGCTTAAGGTAATGATATTAGGCTAGTTGTGAAGGCCAAGGGTTTTGTTTTGTTTGGATGGTTGAGCATGAAATGTTACTTGAGGGGAAAGTCCTAAGTGCAAAGTTTCAAAAGTGAGAAGTTGCAAGCAAATAGAACAGTTTTGACAGATAGATAGATATAACGCTGGTTTTTAGTTCATTGGGCTATGGAGTCATATCTGGGTTTTAATTGAACAACAACATCAAGTGTGATCCAAGGGGCTAGTAATCTATGTCTAAGGATCTCTTTAAATTTTGATTTATGGAATGGAGTGATACATCAAGAAGGGGAATTAAACAGATGCAGAACGAAGAGCAGCCTAGGATCTGATAAGTACTTTTAAACCAGTCAACCTTTGACAAACACTTTAAGAAGGACGTGAAAGCAGACTAGGATCTGGTAAGTACTTTTAAACCAACCAGCCTTTGACACACTTCCAATATAAAACATACAAAACAAGGGGAAACACAACGATAACACAGAATGGTCTAAGATCTAGCAAGTGCTTCTAAACTAGCCAGCTTTTAACACATTCCAAGGGAAACAATCTGTTAGTTATGCAGACAAGTCTGGGACCAGGGCTAACCATATCTTCCTTCAATTCATCATCACATAACATATACTGAAAGTAACATTCAGAAATAATATTCAGCTAGAACGATAAAACGAGGGAACGCCAGCATTCTCATGCCTAAACTGAATTAAGTCATTCCTAAATAACACAGATTGGAAGAAAACATTCAAATAAAGATTTCTCAGCCAGAGAAGGTTACTGATATACAACAGGTCCTAACCCTGTTTAAACTGTTCTTTACAGTGGAAAATGAAACAACATGAAAACAGAGATAAAACAACAAGTTACAAATGAGAACAACATCACCGTCAATATAGATCAGGATCCCATGAAACAGCTTTTATATTGATGTCAAACCAGCTACAAACTTCAAGTCCAATGTTTCAGTTCAGCAATCATCTTCACTATTCAACCTAACTACTCTAGCACAAACAGAGCTTCAAGGGCCAGTGAATACTATGTACAAAAATAAGTCTCAAGCTCAAGTGTATTTCAAAGTTCTGCAACCAACAACTCCTCATCTTATGTAGAAGTACTTATAGGAAGATGAGGAGGTGAGATTTTAACAAAATATCTCAAGGACAGTTAATGCAGAGTGAAGACTTCTCGGCCCTTTGAGAGGCTCGAGGGAAAAAATTACAGGTGGATCACTACATTAACTGTTTCACAATAAATATCAAAGCTCGGTGGAAGCTTTGTTTGACTTTGAGGCTCTGTGTATGTTTTGGAGTAACTCTGCAGATATTTATTCATTGGTTTCCTTGCAGAAATAACTTCTTGGCAATGCTGGAGGCAGATATTTCTTCGAGCAATAACTTCGGCCTCTGTTCTGAATGGTTTGAGGCGACAGGTGGCTCTTCGTAGTAGCTGAGGAATCAATTCGCCTCAGTTGAAGCGGTGGAAACCTTTCTGTCTGATAAAACACTTTAGGTTTTCTTTAAACTGTGTTTTGAGTCGGGGATTAGGCTTTTAATAACTGTCTTAGCCGTAATCCCCGTAATACTGTCTTCAATCTTCATCTGCTGTGTTTTATTCTCAAAACTGATACTCTTTAACTGTGTTTGATTTAAAACAGTGTCTTGTCGATGTGCAGACCCGCACTGGGCTTTACGGCATCAATACTCATAGAGTACTGACGAGACATGGAATAGAACCCCGTGAATGGCCTCCTTAAGATAGCCCGAAGGCACACGAAACTTCTTTCCCATCCCTCGGCTTTCCTTCATTCTATAATGGAAAACCATTAAAACGCCTGCAAAACACAACAATAGTTAAGAAATCCTGTGGAAATAGGTTTAAACTGCTTCGGATGGCGGGGGAGGAGCGTAGCCGTCGGATGAGGGCAACCAACGGTGGAGATCTGCATAGAAAGGCAAAAAGGATAGCGGGAGAAGAATAAGGAGGAGCAGTTTGGACCGTCCGATCTGGACACGTGGACGGTCCAGATCTAATCGGAGGGTCTCAATCGGGGGTGGCACAAAAGGGGATGCGATTGAACTTCCAGTGCGATTAAGCGCTGGCCGTTGATCTGAGGACCAGATCGACGGCGGGGAATGAATCGGAGGTAAGGACTGCGATTGATCGGAGGGCATATTTGAAGCATTGCGATTGCGATCGGGCGGGGGGCTGCGATTAGCACTCCACCATCAGATCTCCGCGGAAGATCAATGGTGCGGAATGCATCGCCAGACTTATTGTTATAAATAAATCGCATCGGAGTTTTGACCATTTACAAAGGATTTGTGCACCCGCCCGACTTCCGATTGCGATTAGTGCTTGGGACTTAAGCGCTTGGTCCCAGCGCCGGGGCATGTGCGGGGAAGTGGTTTGAAAGGGGCTAGTGGGAGGGGGCTTATGCCTATATTAAGGTCGGAAAGTGGGTTTTGGCCTTTTTAAATGGAATTTGAAGGCCGAGGAAAGGAACGATAGAGGGGTAAGGGAGGAAAATGGCCAACAGAGGTTAGGGGAAAGATTTTAAAGGGGATTCTAGGGGTTCGGCGTAGCTCAACCAGAAGTTTTAAACCATATCAGGAGGATTTTCACGAATGGAGGGAGAAACTTATGAAAAGTAGGGAAATAATACGGAGAAAAGGGGGAGCAAATGAAGGTTTCTTCAGCAGTTTCTTATAGGAAATCAACAGAATTAATAGGAAAAGTAATGAAGATTTTGGACAGAGGCATGAGGCCTACAAGGAGTCTTCAAGAGCCAACAAATTTTAGTAATGAAAAATTGTTCCTTGAAGGCTCAAAACAGATTTAGCCACCTTTTGGTATAACAAAATATTATAGGTGGCTAACAGTGGATCCACTTGGGGATGGTGCCTTCTTGAAGGCATCAAGAATTCAGACTTGATTTCTCTGGGACGCTGACTTGTGCCTGATCCGTTGGGCTGTCCTTCCTTTGCTGGATGATCTGGTTCTGAAAACATTTTCAGCAGCCATGAAAATAATGGATTTTCATCTACAAGCTTTCTACCTACCCAATCCTACTGATCTAACATTTTTTCTTCTTAGAGTGCACTTGGATTGGAAAACTCTCTTACAACATTTTATTCTTTTGAAAGTATAAAAACTAATCTAATTCTACTCCTTATTTCTCCCTGAACTCAGATTAAACAGTTGAGCTCAGATATTTCTCTACCTAATCCACTGTCTGTTGGGGTTAAACAGTGCAACAAACTTTCATTCTCTAAATTCTAAAGCAGAAATTTAAAAACAGCCAAGTCAAGATTAAGCAGTTTGACTTGTTGTGATCTATGGCATAAAAACAAGCTGCACATAGATTATTATTTGCAGAAAATTAAAATAAAAATAGAAGGCTTAAGATCTGAAAGTTTAAGTACTGCCTTCCCTTTCTTCATAGCTCTGTTTTTTTTTTTTTTTTACTTTGTTTGAGTTGTCTTTTCTTTTCTTCTGGTTCAGATTTTGAGTGATTTAGAACCAGATTTACACGTTCTTTGACTCAGAAAATAAAACAGTTTTGAGTCATCTCTCTTTGGAAACTTTGGTTCAGATTTTGAACATGTTTGAACCTTAATTTCTATCCTAATCTATCCACTGATGAGCCAAGATTAAACAGTTTGGCAAATCAAATTCACTAACCTATCAGCAGAAAATTTAAAGCTAATTAGTCAAGTTTAAACAGTTTGACTAACTAGAAGTGTGTTTCTGAGGAGTGGCATTTGAGCTTGCACACTTTCAGAATTTATTTCTCTTTTTTGGCATGGGGCTTTGCCTTTCTTGTTTTCATTTCTGCCCTCTTTTATTTTTCTTTATTTTTGTATTTTTTGATTTTTCATAACTTTGAATGCAATGATGGATGAAATGTTTACAATGGAAAAAAGAAAAAAGAAGGCTTAAAAACATATCATGAATCAAGATAAGTAATTCTTGAGTATCCTTCCATTGACTGGACCCTCAAACAAATATGTTCCATCCAGCTCTTGTAAGAAGAATGCATTGTTTCCAGCAACTGAATGAATAGAGTAAGGGACAAGCCATAGATTGTCAAATTTACCATGCTTTCCCTTATCTTCTCTCTTTGAATCCCACTTTAACACTTTGTCCCCAATCTTGAAATTGCTGGCCTTTGTTCTTCTGTCAAAAAGCTTCTTAATGCTGTCTTGTTTCTGCAATGTTTTGTTGTACACTTCCTCTCTGATTTGCTGAAGATGAATGGTCTGATTTATTCTTCTGATCATGTCATTATCTTCAGTCTGCAACTCTTGAATTAACTTCATAACTGGTACACCAAGGCTGTTAGGAAAAATTGCATCTGTACCATATACAAGCTGGAAGGATGACATACCAATGGATTTTTTCAATGTTAATCTGTCAGCCCACAGTGCATGGATCAGCTTCGTGTGCCAAGACTTCTTATTGTCTTCCAACAGTTTCTTCATTATGTTCACTAAGCTTTTGTTGGAGGACTCTGCAAGTCCATTACCTTGAGGGTAATAGGCTGTGGAGTGCCCTAGTGTTATCTGGTATTTATGACAGAAGTAAACCATTTTCTTGCTTCTAAATGCTGTTGCATTATCCGTGATGATCTTGGTAGGGCAGCCAAATCTGGAAAGGATATTGGTTTCTATGAACTTTATAATAACTGAATCATTGGCTTGCCTACAAGGAATGGCTTCTATCCATTTAGTGAAATAGTTTGTGGCAGTAAGGATCCATCTATGCTGGGTAGAAGATGAGGGATGGATTTCACCTATGAAGTCAAGTCCCCACTATTGAAAAGGAGCTTCAACAGTGATTGGATGCAGAGGAAGGGGTAATAATTTTCTCTTGCCCTCAAACAATTGGCATTTATGGCAAGTAGTTGTCATTTTGTGAACATCAGGAAAAAGGGTGGGCCAAAAGAAACCAGCCCTCAAAAATTTTTTGGCTGTTGACTTCCAGTACAAATGGCCTCCACACTCTCCTTCATGAAATTCCTGCTTAATCTTCTTTGCATCAAACTCAGGCAAACATTTAAGCAATATACCACTAGCATTTTTCCAATAAAGACACCTATCTATAATGCAATAGTTTACTGCTTTCAGTTTTAAGAATCTTGCCTTCGTTTTCAATAAACCAGGAGGCGTGTTTAAATTAAGCAAAACATAAACGATATCAGCACACCAAGGAGAATTCAGAAAATGGTTTTCAATAATGGGAGTTGAGAATTCTTCTTGGCTGTCCAAAGCATTAATCACATTAATATCAAGAACTTCAAAATTGGATTCAGCCATTAATCTAGCTAGACCTTGGCCTTTGATGAATTTAGTGGGTTTTATCTCTAAATCATATTCAAGAATAACAGCAATCCACTTACCTCTCTTACCATCTGGATCTTGTGTTAGAATGTCTTTTACAACTGAACTTGGGACAAAGGCAATGATGTGTGAGTGAAGGATGTATACTCTGAAGTCTTTCAATGCTTTAACCAAAGCAAAAGCTTGCTTTTCCATAATATTATACTTCAAAGGGGCTGATCCGGATTTTATGCAGGAACGCAACAGAATACAGATATAACCATAGATACAGAGATGCAGCGGAAATAATGCTTCATTTTATTAATAAAAGAATGACTGCAATAAGCTTACAAACATAATGGAAACAAGCTGAGACGCGGTGACGTATCTGCGAGAAGGGTGTGGCGTACGAGGGCCTACGAGAAGCGTGGTACATTGAGGCTCGCGAGGGCCTGTTACGGACATAATGGAAATATGTGGGCAGGAGTGCGGCGGCGTGTCCACACGAGAAGAGATGTGGTGGCTACCGACCCCTGAGAGCTGTGTTTGTGCGGACAGCAGTCGAACAAGTGAGCTGAAGACGCGGTAGCGCTTGTCACGAAGAGATGTGTACGGCTCCCAGCCCCCGCTGACATCTTCACAATGAGGCTCGAGGGCCTGTTTATTGTTGAGAAACAATGTAGAATCCGAAACGTCCTCAACCCTAACCGTAGGGAGATTTCTCCCAAAAGCGCCAGGTCTGTTTGGGTAAATTGGTGGTTCAACTTCTCGGGGACGTAACTTTGGCATCCGATCTCCGTTTGACGCGCTCAATAGCTCGTTAGAAAGATCTGTCCGAGGAGTACAACTTTTGAACGAGCAACATCAGTCCATGGACCCATGTTGCTCTCCGTTTTCCAAAAAACCGTCGTTTAGGGCCTCAAAACAACTCCGGAAGTTTAAGACCCGAAAAACTGCTAAAAATAGTAAGTTGCGTCGAAACTTACAAACTGAAATAACTAATGGTGGGGGTTCAAATAGACTTGATGGGTGGCTAACAATATCCACCTGGATTATTAATGCCCCAAAACGGCTCCGGGTGTGCAGGACCCGAAAACCTGCTATAAATAGTAAGCTGTGCTGAAGCTGAAAAACTGAAAGAATTGATGCTACGGGTCCAAATGGAATAGGTGGGAGGCCACCGATATCCACCTGGATCATTCCTCCCTCCTTAGGAAGCAATGGTCTCCATTGCGTTAAGTTCCTCCATGGGGGGGGGGGAATTTTGCTGAACTTGGTGTTGGCAGCCGTGCTGGATGTAGATGTGCCACCGCTGGGCAGCCATTAAAGGATCTGGAAAAAAAAATTGTCCATCATCGTGTTCCTCTGTTTCTCGAGGGCATCCTCGAGCAAGATTTTGACAGGATCTCCTGCTCCCTCGTCTTTCTTTCCTTCCGCCATGGGGGGTCGTCGGGGTTGCGAGGTTGAACTCCTTATACCCTGGCCGCGTTGGGGACATGAAGAGAAAAACAGAGAAAGAGCAGACTCGCTCTGATACCACTGATCCGGATTTTATGCAGGAACGCAACAGAATACAGATATAACCATAGATACAGAGATGCAGCGGAAATAATGCTTCATTTTATTAATAAAATAATGACTGCAATAAGCTTACAAACATAATGGAAACAAGGTAGGGCGCTGGTAGCGTATCTCTGAGAAGAGATGTAGCATACGCAGGCCTTTGAACTGTGTTACATTGAGGCTCGCAGGCCTATTACAGACATAATGGAAATATATGAGCTAGGGTACTGGCAGCGTATCCCTGAGAAGAGATGTGGTGGCTACCAGCCCCTGAACTCTGTTACAATGCAGACATGATCAGAACAAGTGAGCTAGGGCACTGGTAGCGCTTATCCCTGAGAAGAGATGTATCGGCTCCCAGCCCCCTGAACTGTCTTACAATGAGGCTCAAGGGCCTATTTATTGTTGAGAAATAATGTAGAATTTGAAACGTCCAAAACCCTAACCGTAGGAGATGAAGTGCCAAAACTGTGGGTCCCGTTTGGGTAAATTGGTGGTTCAACTTCCCGTGGACGTAACTTTGGCATCCGATCTCCGTTTGACGCGCTCAATAGCTCGTTGGAAAGATCTGTCCGATGAGTACAACTTTTGAATGAGCAACATCGGTCCATGGACCCATGTTGCTCTCCGTTTTCCCAAAAAAACGTCGTTTAGGGCCTCAAAACGGCTCCGGAAGTTTAAGACCCGAAAGAATGCTAAAAATAGTAAGTTGTGCCGAAACTTACAAACTGAAATAACTGATGGTGGGGGTTCAAATGGACTTGATGGGTGGCCACCAATATCCACCTGGATTATTAATGCCCCAAAACGGCTCCGGGTGTGCAGGACCCGAAAACCTGCTATAAATAGTAAGATGTGCTGAAGCTGGAAAACTGAAAGAATTGATGCTGCGGGTCCAAATGGAATAGGTGGGAGGCCACCGATATCCACCTGGATCAGGGGCATCCCTCAATGCCTTGCTAAAGAATGCAATAGGCTGCTCTTGTCCTTGTGGATTTTTCTGTAAAAGGACAGCAGCAATGGTATGTTCTGATGCAAATGAGAAGATATAAAAATCTTTCGAAAAATCAGGGCTTATGAGAACCGGTGTTTTGGTTAATGCTTGTTTCACCAGCTCAAAGGATGTCTTTGCTTCCAAGGTCCATTTTATCCTTTGCTCCTTCTTCAACATGTTTGTGATATTTCTAAGGAGCTCTGCCAAGTTAGGGATGAACCTTCTCAAAAAGTTAATCTTTCCAATGAAAGACTGCAACTCTTTGATATTTCAAGGATGAGAGATTTGCAATATAGCCCCAATCCTCTTTGGATCTATCTTTATACCTTCTTCTGAAATAATGTGTCCAAGAAGCTTACCTTCTTGGAGACCAAATAATGTCTTCTTAGGGTTTAAAGATATTCCAAACCTTTTGCACTTCTCGAAAACTTTTCTCAAATGTTCTAAATGTTCTTCATCTGTTTTTTAAAACATAGTGACATCATCTAGATAGATAATGATGAAGAAGCCCAATTCTTCCGAGAATGCTATGTCCATGGCTCTCTGAAAGGTTGCTCCACCGTTCATTAGACCAAAAGGCATCTTCACATACATGAAAGTGCCCCATGGAGTAGTGAAAGCTGTCTTTAATTGATCAGCAGGGTGAACTAAAATCTGATTATACCCTGAATAGCCATCAAGCAACGAAATCCTTTTAGACACCACCACCCTTTGTAAAATGTGATCCATTTTTGGTAAAGGGTAGTTGTCTTTTAACGAAGCTTTGTTTAAGTCTCTAAAGTCTATGCAAAGCCTGATTTCTCCTGTCTTCTTCCTAACAGACACCAGATTAGATACCCACTCAGAATATCTAATAGGGACAATAATGCCAGCATCATACATTTTCATGATCTCCTTCTGAACCAATGGCAACTAGACAGGGTTTATTCTGCGCAGTTTCTGTTTAAATGGTTTTTGGTTTTCTTTAAGAGGGATTTTATGCTGTATTATTTCAGTGTCATAGGATTTGAGATCTTCGTAACTCCAAGCAAAAACATCAGAAAATTCTTGGAACAGCTCTATGTATTTGAGTTTAATGTGAGTTGGCAAAGTTTTGGACAGTTTGATCATTTTTTGTTTTTCCTCACTGCCTATATTTCACTCCTCTACTTCAGTCTCTACAGGTTCCAGTTTTGGTTTATTGGCCACATCGTTAAAATCGAACAACTCCTCTAAAGGCGTTAGACCACTCGGAAAATTTTCATCTTTAGACTGCAGAGTTTGTAATTCTTCCGTTTCTAACTCTGCACTTAATTCTGTTTTGTGCCTAAGTTCGCTAGACAATGGGTTAATATTGGCAGGTTGAGGAGATGATTCTTCTTCACCAAGAAATTTTTCTTCACTGCAGTCTGTATCATAATCTGAATCTGAACTGTGCAGTTCGAACTCATTTCTGAATTGCATGAAGTCTTCTATTTGTTTGTCATTGTCAAACACTTGCCAATATTTTTCGTTATCAGGCACTGCCGGTCTAAATTTTATCAGAGTTGTGTTGTCTCCAGTCTCATATGGCGTTAGACATGTTCTGGCCGCAAAGGCTAAATTGTGGGCCATAATGTTCTTTTCCCTTGGGATGAAATTCAGGTTTGACTCCTCAAATGTTGTCAACAGATCCATGACATCATTCCGATAGGCTCTAAGTCTGGGATGATTCGCATTATACTCCCCATTGACTTGCCTAATGATTAACTCAAAATCCCCGTACACATTAATTCTTCTGGCTCCTAATTTCTTCAAGAGATGCAAGCCTAAGAGAAGGGATTCATATTCTGCTATGTTGTTGGAACAATGAAAGTTTAATTTGCATGAGATGCATTCTGTGTGGTTGTTTTCAGTGTTAATGATCCAAACCCCTGCACCAGCATTATTTCTAGTGCATGACCCATCAAAATACATACTCCATAAAGGATTGTCTTTGGTTTCGTCTGTTTGGCGATTGTCCTTTTTAACTATGGTGCCTTCTGACTGTTCATGATTAGCAGCACCCAATTGAATTTGTTTTGACTCCTCAAATCCTTCAATAGATTGAGGGATGTTGCCGGAAATGTTAGGGGTATTTTCTGGGTTGTTAAGTCCTAACAACAATGGGCTCACAACCGGCAAATCAAGACCTATGCTTTGTTTACTAATGTTTTCACATGTGGCAAACTGTTTGGACACTTCTGCGTTGTTATACCCTTCTTCCCTGTCAGCCTTTAATTCTGTTAAAGTGACTTGTTCACTAGGAGTTTCATTGTTAAACATGATAAAAGAATCAAGGCCTGTATTGACAGAATATATAGGAGAGTTTCGTGGTCTGTCTTGACTTGTAACCGTGTATTGCATATGAGACTCCCTGTAAAGTCTTCTGGTCTGATTGAAAACCCAGATGGTCGCATATGTCATGTCCATCTGCATAGTCCCCTGTAACTTAGCTCCCCAAGATCTTGATAAAAGCATTCCATACTTTGGGGGAACATTAGCCACAACAATGTCCATGAGTAAACATTTGGCTGGAATCTGGGCTAGGTTAACACAGAGGTCTTTGATCAATCCTAGACATTTTACTCTGTTTGAGTCAAAGGAGTATAGGTATTTGTAGGGTCTGGTAATTTCTAAACCAAGGCTCTCCATCGAAGCTTTAGGCATTAAATTATGAGAAGCCCCGGAATCATGCATAGCGTTGTGTAGAATTTTGTCATGAATGTTCAAACT
Source organism: Pinus albicaulis (assembly GCA_034641835.2). NCBI lineage: Eukaryota > Viridiplantae > Streptophyta > Pinopsida > Pinales > Pinaceae > Pinus > Pinus albicaulis. The sequence goes on along the minus strand of CM076575.1, from coordinate 539,045,101 downwards.
CACATAAAAGGGAGGAACTGGTCCTTCTTGAAACTTCCCTTCAATCTTAGGGCCAAAAATCAACTCTGGTAGGTCGTCACTAAGATTAATTGTATCTCCATTTTCCTCTATATTTAAAGCCTTAAAAATTTGGTTCCTATATACATGTTGGGCAGCTAACTCAGTTAATGGAACATAGATTTTGATCTTTAAGATTTCCTGTTCAAGGCTGAAAGGGGTTTGATTCTTTGAAGCACTTGTTTCAACCTTATTAGCTGTCACTCTATCAACAATTACAGCTTGCTGATTTGTTTTACTTGACACAACTGTTGTAGAAGGAGTACTAGCTGAAGCGTTAGTACTGCTGATGTCTTCACTCTGTTTTTCATAATTTTGAGTGTTTTTCTCCTTATCCTTATCAGAATTAACAGCCACTGTTTTGTCTTTTTGTTTGGCTGTTTTGGGTTTAGCTGCGGTGCTGCTTTGAGAGGATTTGTCATAGGTTTTGGTGTTGGGGGCTTGTTGACTGGTCTTGCTTCTAAGGTCATATTCTCTTTGAGGTTCTATGACGACATTTTCCATGTCCCGATAATAATTTTCATTATCATTTCTTTTGTCGTCGTAAGGTGTGTAAAGACCTTATTTATTATCATAATGAACCTCAAAGTCATCATCCTCTTCCCCAAACATGTTGATATCCTCTTCCTCTGCTATGTCTTCTGTTTTTTCAACCTCACTTACATAGTTTTGATGAAAGGGAGGAGTGATCTATTGATCATCTTCCTTGGGTCTGTTTGGAGGTTGGTTCCTTCTAACATTCTGATTCTGGTTTCTATTTTGAGGAGCAGTTTGATTTTGATTTTCTTGTGCTCTCTTAATTATGCTCATCTCTTTCATCATTTCTTCCATCATTCTCTCCATCTTTGAGCTTGAAGTGGAAGGGTTGGATTCCTCTCTAAAAGATACTCTCTTCTCGCTCTTCATTCTTGATCTTTTCTCCATCAAGTTTACTTCCACAGAAAGAGCACCCCTTTGCATGTCTTCAAGAGTTGCAAAGACTCTTTCTCTAAGTGAATATGTCATTTCTGGATCAAACCTTTCAGGAAATTTGTTTAAAGCTGAGCCCTGAGGAGGTTTTAGTTCAGGGGAAAGTGCATTATAGACGCTGTTAAATCTGGTACAATAAGATTGTACACTTTCCCCAGGGTTCCGATGGAGATTGTTATAGTCAGCAAGGACTTGGAGAGGATTCTTCCTCACTTCCCATTTGTTTAAGAATTCTTGATGGAAGGCTTGGAGATCGTTAATACTATGGGGGGTTAAACCTTTAAACCATTTTCTTACTTCTCCCCCCAAACTTTGAGAAAATAGTCTCAACTTGACAAAGTCATTATCAATTTCATTTCTGTCAAAGTATTCATTCATCTTGTCCACATGTTGAGATGTTGTTATGGTATTACTAGCATCATATAATGGAATTTTGGACTGATAGTCCTGTGGAAGATTGACTAATGGTACAGGAAGGACTAAGGGAGCATACCATGTTGCCATGGCAGGAGGTGGAGGTGGATTTACAGAAGGGAAAGTGGGCTGAGGTGAAGTGGTTTGAATAGTGGATGTAGGGTGAGTAGAAGTGGATGGAACAACAGTAGACTGTTGAACTGATCTTGGATGAGAGACACCTAAATTGTGAAGGAAATGTAAATCAGGAGGTGTTGTTTCCCTGCTACCAGGATGTTCACTTGTTTTAGGAGATAAAAGTGAAGATTCAGAGTCTAACTGGATTATATCATCAAATGACCTAGTCCTAAATGGGTTCACTAAGTCAGTTTGTGATTGTTGCAGAGCTGAAAGATTTTCAGGCACTGAATTAGCTCTCAAGGGTGATCTGAAAACAGTTAATAATTTAACCTTAGGAGACTTCCAAAGGATACTTTCTGGATTATCAACTATCTCAGGTGGGTTAGGGTCTGGATGGGCTCTAGTGTGAATCTTTTTAGAAGCCACTATGATATGTTGTTTAGACCTAAAACAAGAGAAGTTCAACCAAATATGACAATCTTAGAGAGGTTCACCAATCTATTTTACGATTTCAAATCCCACAGTCCTCTAACTGAGTTTGAATGATTTTATAATGATAAGGGTTCTTCCCAGTGGAGTCTTAAGGTCTGTTCAGGATTGTGGAGTCGCCAGGTGGAAATTTCAGAGTTTTTTCAAAGGAGTACACTGTCCACCACAGTGTTTGTGAAACCTTCCTTTCAAGGATATCTCAAAACACAACAAACTCTAACCAGAGGTTGACTGGGAGGGCATTCACCAGATATGTCACCCCCAAAAGAGGATGAGACCCGGAGGCTACCTGGCCCTTTCCAGACTCTGTCTAAGAGTATAAAGTAAAACACATCAAAGACGTACAAAAGATATCAAAACTAGTGTTTTACTACCAATCTAAAATGTTTTTGGTATTTTCTAAATTGCTTTTATTTGTGGTTCGGAAGAATATCCTAACTTTGCCTCAAAACTTAGCTACGGTTATGAAACAAAGACAGTCTATCCTTATGGCTAAGCTAGTTGATTTTCCAAGGTTAGATAAAAACTCGAAAGAATCCTAGGACTGACCTAGTTTGTCACTGATTCAATTGAGTTTCATCTTAATTACCATTTCTTGGTAGTGCTTGAAAAGGCTGCTTTTGACTCTCAAAATGTTATGAAGATTCTGGGTAAGGGTACCTAGCGGAGTCCCCAGAAATGTTAGCTTCTGGTGGCTCAGCTGCAAAATAAAACAATTGTCATGGAACCAGAGATTCTGGGTTAAAGTTTCCCCAGCGGAGTCGCCAGAAATGTTAGCTTCTGGTGGCTCAGCTGCAAAATAAAACAATTGTCATGGAACCAGAGATTCTGGGTTAAAGTTTCCCCAGCGGAGTCGCCAGAAATGTTAGGTCTCTGTAATTTATTAGCAAGATTGGGAGAGTCCAATCATAGAGTTAACATCATTTCAACCAACTTTGGGATTCTAGGATCTAGCCCTCCTGAATCCGGAGAGGGATCTCTCCAATATGTACAAAGATGGATATTGTCTTTGAAAAGCTTAGGGTAATGATATTAGGCTAGTTATGAAGGCCAAGGTTTTGGTTTTATTTTGGATGGTTGAGCATGAAATGTTACTTGAGGGGAAAGTCCTAAGTGCAAAGTTTCAAAAGTGAGAAGTTGCAAGAAAATAGAACAGTTTTGGCAGATAGATAGATATAACGCTGGTTTTTAGTCCATTGGGCTATGGAGTCATATCTGGGCTTTAATTGAATAACAACATCAAGTGTGATCCAAGGGGCTAGTCATCTATGTCTAAGGATCTCTTTAAATTTTGATTTATGGAATGGAGTGATACATCAAGAAGGGGAATTAAACAGATGCAGAACGAAGAGCAGCCTAGGATCTGATAAGTACTTTTAAACCAGTCAGCCTTTGAAAAACACTTTAAGAAGGACGCGAAAGCAGACTAGGATCTGGTAAGTACTTTTAAACCAACTAGCCTTTGACACACTTCCAATAGAAAACATACAAAACAAGGGGAAACACAACGATAACACAGAATGGTCTAAGATCTAGCAAGTGCTTCTAAACTAGCTAGCTTTTAACACATTCCAAGGGAAACAATCTGTTAGTTATGCAGACAAGTCTGGGACCAGGGCTAACCATATCTTCCTTGAGTTCATCATCACATAACATATACTGAAAGTAACGTTCAGAAATAATATTCAGCTAGGACGATAAAATGAGGGAACGCCAGCATTCTCATGCCTAAACTGAATTAAGTCATTCCTGAATAACACAGATTGGAAGAAAAAATTCAAATAAAGATTTCTCAGCCAGAGAAGGTTACTGATATACAGCAGGTCCTAACCCTGTTTAAACTGTTCTTTACAGTGGAAAATGAAACAACATGAAAACAGAAATAAAACAACAAGTTACAAATGAGAATAACATCACCGTCAATATAGATCGGGATCCCATGAAACAGCTTTTATATTGATGTCAAACCAGCTACAAACTTCAAGTCCAATGTTTCAGTTCAGCAATCATCTTCACTATTCAACCTAACTACTCTAGCACAAACAGAGCTTCAAGGGCCAGTGAATACTATGTACAAAAAGAAGTCTCAAGCTCAAGTGTATTTCAAAGTTCTGCAACGAACAACTCCTCATCTTATGTAGAAGTACTTATAGGAAGATGAGGAGGTGAGATTTTAACAAAATATCTCAAGGACAGTTAATGCAGAGTGAAGACTTCTCGGCCCTTTGAGAGGTTCGAGGGAAAAATTTACAGGTGGATCACTACATTAACTGTTTCACAATAAATATCAAAGCTCGGGGGAAGCTTTGTTTGACTTTGAGGCTCTGTGTCTGTTTTGGAATAACTCTGCAGATATTTATTCATTGGTTTCCTTGCAGAAATAACCTCTTGGCAATGCTGGAGGCAGATATTTCTTCGAGCAATAACTTCGGCCTCTGTTCTGAATGGTTCGAGGCAACAGGTGGCTTGGTGGTAGCTGAGGAATCAATTTGCCTCAGATGTGGCGGTGGAGGCTTTTTGTCTGATAAAACACTTTAGGTTTTTCCTTTAAACTGTGTTTTAGATTAGGGATTAGGCTTTTGATAACTGTCTTAGCCGTAATCCCCATAAAAACTGTCTTCAATCTTCATATGTTGTGCTTTATTCTCAAAACTGATACTCTTTAACTGTGTTTGATTTAAAACAGTGTCTTGTCGATGTGCAGACCCGCACTGGGCTTTACGGCATCAATACTCATAGAGTACTGACGAGACATGGAATAGAACCCCGTGAATGGCCTCCTTAAGATAGCCCGAAGGCATAGGAAACTTCTTTCCCATCCCTCGGTTTTCCTTCATTCTATAATGGAAAACCATTAAAACGCCTGCAAAACACAACAACAGTTAAGAAATCCTGCGGAAATAGGTTTAAACTGCTTCGGATGGCGGGGGAGGAGCGTAGCCGTCGGATGAGGGAAACCAATGCTGGAGATCTGCATAGAAAGGCAAAAAAGGATAGCGGGAGAAGAATAAGGAGGAGCAGTTTTGGACCGTCCGATCTGGACACGTGGACGGTCCAGATCTAATCGGAGGGTCTCAATCGGGGGTGGCACAAAAGGGGATGCAATTGAACTTCCAGTGCGATTAAGCGCTGGCCGTTGATCTGAGGACCAGATCGACGGCGGGGAATGAATCGGAGGGAGAGCAGGATCGGAAGATCGGAGGTATGGACTGTGATTGATCGGAGGGCATATTTGAAGCATTGCGATTGGGATCGGGCGGGGGGCTGCGATTAGCGCTCCACCATCAGATCTCCGCGGAAGATCAACGGTGCGGAACACATCGCCAGACTTATTGTTATAAATAAATTGCATCGGATTTTTGACTATTTACAAAGGATTTGTGCACCCGCCCGACTTCCGGTTGCGATTAGCGCTTGGTCCCAGCGCCGGGGCATGTGCAGGGAAGTGGTTTGAAAGGGGCTAGCGGGAGGGGGCTTATGCCTATATTAAGGTCGGAAAGTGGGTTTTGGCCTTTTTAAATGGGGTGAAAGGCCGAGGGAAAGGAACGATAGAGAAGTGAGGTGGAGAATTGCCAACACAGAGTTGGGGAAAGATTTTAAAGAAGTTAAGGGGGTTCGGCATGACTCAACCGGAAAGTTTTAAACCATGTCAAGAGGATTTTCATGAATGGAAGGAGAAACTTGTGAAAAGTAGGGAAATAATATGGAGAAAAGGGGGAGTAAATGAAGGTTAGTTATGAGTGGGAGAAAGGGGAAAAATAATGCTTTCTTCAACAGTTTCTTTACAGGAAATCAGCAGAATTAAAATAGGGAAAGTGATGAAGATTTTGGACAGAGGCATGAGGCCTACAAGGAGTCTTCAAGAGCCAACAAATTTTAGTAATGAAAAATTGTTCCTTGAAGGCTCAAAACAGATTTAGCCACCTTTTGGTATAACAAAATATTATAGGTGGCTAACAGGGGGTAGATGATGATAGTGGAAAATGTGTTGGGTGGGACCTACTATGTGTGGGCCCAGATGTTGTTGGTGTCGCTAAAGCGACAGTTGTCACTATGCAGGCGGCAGGTGAACCATGACTGCTCATATGGGACTTTGTTGTGCGCCTTCTTCTTTGAGAAGATCCCGACCTTGAGGCCTCATGTACAAATTCCAGATGGGGAGCCGAGAGAGCCCAGGATTGCTTTTGGGGATGGCTACTGTGCAGAGGAGGAGGAGGGGTGGTCGGGCGGGTGTTTCGACCGAAGTTTTTTGCCCATTGGGATCATATGCCATTGTACATAGACGACTATCCTTATAGTGGGATGAGCTACTGTGGAGATCCGGATCTGCGACTTCCGCCTGGTCGAGTCTGGGGGCCCAATGGTAAGTGACAAATCGCTATTCTTGTGTGGGCATGTTAAAGTTTTTGAATAGTAATCAATGGTATTGATTCATGTACTTTTGGTATGCAGATATAGCACCGGTAAAACCAGCCGGATATATGGGACGACCGGTAGCGTCTGGAGCTACAGGTCCAAGTGGGTCGAGAGCGGCGCAGAATGAGGATGCAGCCACCCTGCTGGAGGACATCCGCCGTAGATGCGAAAGGTTGTTGACCGGAGTATCAGAGCGCGGGTGGCAGGACTTAGACGACCAGTTCATAGAGCCATGTGTTGGTCTACCCTCGGAATGGCGAGGTGTCATGCGGCGCATGGCGATGGATGGTCAGGCTATGCGTGATCTACATGCTGTAGGGGCAGAGCCATTGGCCCGGGAGCCTCCAGATAGTGATTAGGGGTAGGGGCATGTGGTGCCCCCTATGATGTATGTAGGGGCAGGTGGTGCCCCCAGTTTTGGGTTTTTGTTTGTAACATGCTATGGGCATGTCGTATGTATCAAAGTAGATGGACTCTAAACACATGTTTTGCGACACATATTATGGATATGCATCGTTTTTTTATGGTTATTTAATGTTATTGTCTTGTATGAAATGTGTGTGATAAATGCAAATCTAGAACATGGTTTGCAATACTATCTACATAGTGATTCTGTTCTCGAGGTACATGGTTGAAAGTTATGGCTTCAAACGCACGTATTAAGATTTTCACTCGTAAATAGCGTCTAAATAGCACAAGGTTATGCACACGATAAACACCATTTATTTGCATTACAAGAAGCAGGGAATCCAAACGAACGTGCAGATGGAGGATGCGATGAAAGAGGGCATCAGCTAAGAGACCACGCACTGCATCATATTCGGCCTGATTGTTGGTGGCAGAACCAATGCATACCCCGTTAGAAAGAACAAGGGCATGCAAGGGGGTGAAGATGGCCCAACCTGCCGAGGCTAGATTCCTGGAGTAGCGACTTGAACCATTGGCGTAACCGATAAAGGGTGTGGACGGGGGGTCCTGCAGAATGGTGTGACAAGACAATAAATGAGGGGAGGAAAGGAAATGACGGCAGCGTGAGTGTACAGAATTCATCGGGCAGTAACCGCAGGAGTGAGTGCAAGGGGCAGGATGACCATGACTCATACAGGGTGGTATATGAGGGCTATCGGAAGCATGGTGAGGACTCGGGCTGCGGAGGTCAACAGAGACACAGGTGGAGTGATCTCATGTATGAGGAGGAAAAGGGTGATCAAGGGACACAACAGGGGAGGATGCAGATGGGCTAGGCTCCGAGTGTCTCGCAGAGGAAGATAGGTAAAGGATGGTTACAGTAGACTCTGTCATTTGAACATCAGGGGGGGGAATGTCGATGGGAGCGGGGGGATCCTTGGGTTGACCTGAAGCGTACTGCGCGAGGATAGGAGAGGCGGATTGATTTTGTTCAACCTCATATTCTCGGATTACCTCTAAAGAGGCGCAGTAGTGCATCAGGTGAGGACAATGGTGGGAGTAATGGCCATGAACGCCGCACAAAGCACAGGGCTTGTTGGTGCGAAGAGTCTTGGGGTTCTTGGTTACGGATGGAGAAGGAATGGGGGCTTCAGGGACCGTAGACTCGGGGAACGCGACTTTAACCATGGGCTGAATACGGGGCAACTCAGGACAAGCATGGGTGGCATGACCGGTGACATCACATAAAGCGCAAGGCTTCGCGGGCGGTGGAGGGGCCGGGTCAGTCGTGGTAGTCTTGTCTTTGGGTGCCCCCTTGCGGGCTTTGCCTTTCTTCCCGGGTGCCGTCATGGCAGGAGAAGGGTCCTGTGGAGGTGCTGGGGTCACAAAGGCAACGGAGGAAGCTAGGGGGACCGGTTGAACCGGTGTCAAAGCCATATAGGGCTTGGGGTGACCAGGAGGGGTGGCGGCTGGGGGATCAAGGTACCAAACCGGTATGCCCAAGGTCAAGTTAGGGAGAGAGAGGGTGGCCATGACGGGGACAGAATATACTCCAGGAGGGGGAGCTAGGAAAGGGATCTGCCCAGCAGGGTAATGACCAGGAGGGACGGCTTCGAGATGGTTAAGGCCCGGAGGAACCGATCCAGGAGGGTAAAGGGGTTCAGGGATACCAGCTGTAGGGGTAGGGCCAGAAGGAGGAGGTCCGGCTGGCTGAGATGAATCGCTAGGAGCGGGTTGCGGAGGGCGAGGAGGAGGTTGCTAACTAGCCGAGGCAGGCCGCTTACGGGCAGCCTGAGATGATTGCATCATGCAAACATTCGATGAGCTGGGACCAGTGACAGGAGGGGGGGGAAGGTTAGGGAAAGTTCCAAGCAGGGAGGAATCGTTGTAAACGCCGGGGGAGACACTGGTCAAAGAATCAACGGTTTGCTTGTTGGCTACAGAAGAGATAGTCGTCTCAGGAGAGGTCTGAGATTTTGGCTCATGATATGTCAACTGGTCAATGGTGACTATCTTTCCGTTATGGGGGAAAGACATCTTGCGAAAGACCGCGGATGGGACAGCAGACATAGCATAGGTGTAGCTTCGCCCCAATAGAATGTTGTAATCTAGCGGGGCATCGATGACTTCGACGTCAACGCAAACAGTCTTACCGGCGAGGGTGATAGGACAATTACGAAACAGGCCAATGGGCTGGGAGGCATGACCGTCCCACGCTCGAAGGGTGATCGTGGAAGGGGCCAGTTCAGGAGATCCGAGTTGCTTCCAAACCGAAGCGGACATCACGCATGTGGATGCCCCCTCATCAATGATACATCGGGACACGTTGGCGTTTCGGATTTTGACTGGGATTTGGAAGGCGACGGAAGGAGGGAGAGGAGGATGGTTCGATTGATTGGCATCGAAAACGATCATTTGGTCATCAGCAGGATCTACAGCGCCCACGGCAGATAGTAGAGCCTTCTTTTGGGAAGGGCACGACTGGAGGAGCTCCAGTGTGGAAATGGCGGCAGGAGATTGCGCCAGATCATCCACTATGCTATACGAATGGGCAGCTCGACTGGGAGCAGCGTTTCGACGTAGTGGGCCCTTAGGTATCTTGGTATGAACCTCAACTTTTGGTTGAGGGATATGTAAGGGGCCACTGGGTGACGAAAGAGGCTCTAGAGAACCTGAAGAAGGAGGCTCCAGAGCAGACTGAGCAGGAGGCTTGGAGTACTGGCGAGACCGAGTTTGAAGGTGAAGATCGACGGACGGGTTGGGATCGGAGTGCATCATAAGGATCTGGTAATCAGAGGAACCAGAAAGGGAAGGGGGGGTGGCTACCTGGCTGTCGGGCGGTTGGGTAGCCACGAATCGTTGCTGAGGGAAAGGATCAGTAAACACAGCTGGCTGGGTAGTGGCCACATTAGGAGGAGCATGAGGGGAGGCGTGTTGTCCGCGCAATGTGGCTTGAGACTCCCACATCTGCCGCATCTGGGGTAATAGGGGACAATCGTGGGTGTAATGACCATAAACACCGCAACACGAACAAGGCTTACTTGTGCGAAGCGGCCTGTCCGGCTTGGGCTGAGTGCCCTGTTGCTGGTTGGCAGTGTTGGGGTCCACACCAGGATTGGGTCCGCGGGTACCAGGGGCAAATGGGTTTGGATTGCCTCTCCGCCTTCTTTGAGAATAAGGGGGATTAGTCGCACCCTGCTGTGCAAATACTTGCCCTGGAGGGGGCTGTAGGTGCTGGTGCTGGGGTTGAGGAGGAAAGGGAGGAGGAAGTGCATATGCCGAAGGAGCTGGCGCACCAGGCTGCGGATAAGGGTAATGGGCAGGTTGGGAAACATTGAGGTAAGCAGGAGGTTGGGCAAAAGGAGGAGGCATGCCGTATCCTGGATACATGCTACCGGGAGGGAGAAGAGTGCTGGAGGAGCTGGCCCCTCCCTGAGGGATACCATAGCCCATAGGAGGTTGAGCGTATGGATGGGAAAGGGCTCCAACGATACCGTCAGCGAAATGAGATGCCCCCGGGGCGTTAGCGCCACCGGGCCTAGGGAGGTCAGGAAGAACGGTATAAACATAACCAGATTGAGCATAGATCAGGTCATATTTCAAGGCTATTTGGAGGGCGGCTTCTTCAGTTTGAGGAAAATGAGAGGCGACATCTTTGCCGATGGGAGCGGGAAGGGTGCGAAGGAACCAGTCCATGTAAACCCAATCTTCGAAGGGAGGGGCTCGACATAAGCTCTGTCTTCTTCGCCATTCCTGAACATGGGCGGAAATGCATGTTGAAGAGGATTGCTTGAAGGAAGTCAAGAGCTCCGTGCCAGTATCGTATCGGAGAGGGAGCTGGAAGTACGACAAAAAGGCTTGGGAAAGAGTCTCAAAGGTGGTATGGGTAGAGGTGGCTTGTTCGACATACGATTTAGAAGCTTCGCCGGTGAGCGTGCATTGGAACAAACGAAGATGGATGGAGTCATCGGTAATGGAATTGGAGGAACACCACATGTGGAAAGATCAGACATGATTGGTGGGATCTTCGCCATTAAGGCCCTCAAACTTAGGGATGTCGGAGGGGAGCTTGGTTGGCATAGCAGGCCAATTAGCATTATGGTGAATGGGGTCATTGATCAACTGATGGAAATCGGGGAGGCTGAGGCCTGCAATGTACGACAGCACAGGGGTGGCCGGGGTAGTTCCTGTGGTGGTTCCGCTAGTAGTAGGGCCGGCATTAGGGTAGGGAGAACCGCTAGCGTTAGGCCCTGGACCAGACATAGTGAAGGTGACAGGGGGAGAACCAGGAGGAGAAGGAGAACCCGATGGATCAGAAGAGGAGTTGGAGTGTGGACTCGAAGGAGGACTGGCTCGACGACGGCGGGGCGGAGCAGGTCGATCGACCAGAAACTGAGGATGAAGGCCAAGAAGTCTCCGGGAAAGGCGCTTTGGGGGCGCAATGATGACAGGAAGAAGGAAACCGACAGGGGCAGAAAGGGACAGAATCAATTCAGGTCAAGGGCAGAAAAGGTGCAGTGACGATTGATTTTAGAGTCTTTGGCAGGCAGTGTTAACCAGGCGCTTCTTCGCTTAGGGTCAGTGTGTGGCGTGCATTAATTTTAATTTTTAAACCCTTTCCATTTTGAGAGCAAGAAAAAAGTGTGCTGCGTAGCTAAAAATAAACCTACAGAGAACAGTATATAATGCTGAAATAACAGAAAAATATCAGCTACTTGTGCATCTATTTAACCCAAGAAGGTGGGTCTCTCAAAACTAATCTGAAAATAAAGGGAAAAATCTATGTTAAAACACACGGAAAAGAGGCCAATAGATCTAGGGTCAAAAGGGACAGGGATCTAAAGGATAAAGCTGCTGAAAAGAGGTGCAGATCACAGCCAAGAGACAGAGGCAAGGTGGCTGGAAAAAGGAAGGAAATCAGCAAAAACCGAAGGGGGCAAGGCGGAGGCCTTCAAAGGAGGTCCAAAAAAAACGACAGGAGGTGATTTGAAAGGAAGAAAGGCTGATTTCAAAGGATCTGAAAGGGAGGTAACAGATCCGGAAAAAAGGAGGCTGAAGCTCTGAAAAACAGACGGCTAAAACAACTAAAACTCTTCCACAAAAAGTGGAGGGTACTAAAGCCCTAGGGGGCTAGGTTCCCACTTAGATGAGTAAAAACAGATCAGAACTTGGTCAAAGCGGGCTGAGACAGAGACTGGAAAACCCTGACAGAAGCTGCAGCAGAACCCAGAAAAATTGCAGAAAAATCACTGAAAAACTGGCAGGTCGCAGTTTCTGACCTGTTTTCAGTGCAGGTCGCAGAAAAGGGGTAGAAAAGTGCGACCTGGAGGTCCAGGTCGCAGGTTATGGGCCAAAAAGTGCGACCCCCCGTTCCGGTTGTCTCGGCGGCAGATTTTCAGAAAAGTTGCCGTCTCAGTTGCGGCTGGTGTCGCTTACCTGCGCAATAGGGCCAGAAACACACGGAAGTTAGAAATTTGAATGTTTTAAGGTTTTATGTGAGAAAAAGAACATAAAAATAGGAAAAATAAACAGCTGAAAAGAAACCCTAGGGTCTGAAGTAGCTGGATATGCAGGAATATGAAAAACGACAGCGGTCGTAATTTAAAACCCGTGTGGAGTCGCCATTTATTAGTATGAATCCTTTGTCGAAGTGTACGAAAAAGGACCACTTTAGCTACGCATAACTAATAGCCCTAACAACAAAAGTGGCTGCCAATATCTTCATATCTGCGATTAGTTAGACAAGAAAATAGCTGCAAAATACCAGATCTATGTATGTAAAGACATTAAGCAGTAAAAACAAGGGTTTGCTCCATATACCAATAGACAAGACAAGAACAATTTTTGAAAGAATTTTTGTATTAATGGGGCACCTGTGAGGAAAACCAGAAGGAGTATCCAATTCCCCTCAGTGGGATGGGTTCTTGGAAGTCCTCAGCACTTCAGATCTAAGATTTTTCTCTCTTGTTGGTGTAGAAAACCCACACAAAGAATGGAACTCAAAGGGAGCTCACACAGCAAATGGTAGAAAAGAGTGACCAAGTGTATAGATCCAGAGTGATCTAATAGGCAACAAAAGGTGAAGAATGGTAGGAAAACCCTCCTATTTATAACAAAATATTGGGTCATTCTAGATCTTGGTGCATGGGTTAACCAGATCTAGATCCACTTTTTATGGAATATTTTATTATATTTGTTGGAGGGAAAAGGTAATTGACTTGGGTCAAATCCCTTAATTTGTTAAAAATAAATAAATAAATGATTTATTTATCTTTTTAAGGAAGCGGTTAGAAGATAATCAAATAAATAATGATTTATTTAATTATTTAAGGAAGAGGTTGAAAGATAATTAAATAAATAGTGATTTATTTAATTATTTGTGGGTGATTTGGTCATATTTAACAAGGAATATCATCTAAATAAGGTTTAAATGATTATTCCTAGAAAATAATAAGATAAATAAAGGTTTATCTAATTAATTTATTTGATTTTGGGTTAAACATGAATGGGAATAATAATTAAATTATGGTTTAATTAATTATTCCATGAGGAAAATCAAACAAATATGGATTTGTTTAATATTTCCTTTTGGGGTTTCCTGTTTTAACATAGTGAAAGCAGTTTTACTTAGGGTAAAACTGGTCTTACATGGTGTACTTGGGTCCATCTAATGATAATAAGTTAGATGACCAAAAAATGGTGTAACACTTTACATTTTTATTCTTGAAACAGAAAAATAAAACAAAATTGAATATTCCAATTAGCTTAGGACTAATTAGGAAAATTACATTGGTGCTAAAAATATTCTTGATGTGAGACATCTGTTCTCACATCTATGATGGAATATTTGGTTCCAATTTCGCCTGTCTTTCTATCCTCTTGATTCAAATTCTTGGGATGATTAGTTGGATGCAATGTCCAACATTAGGCAACATGTCTGTAAGGTCCCTATATTACTAGTATAGTCCCTTATTGTTGTTAGTGTAACCCCCTTATTGTTATTATTGTACCCCTGTAACCCCCATATTGTTATTATTGTGCCCTTAAATTATTATTGTTAAATCAGCTAGGATTACATTGTGGCCCCACTAGGATTACATTGTGGCTCCATGGACTCCTATATATAGAAAGGAGGTTTTGTAATTTGTATCATCCAAGAATTGTTCATTCATGTAATGTATTGGAGGTTGCCCCCTCGAAGTGGATTATTTCTAAGGCGTTGATATCTCTTTTCTTCTCTTTTTGGAGCTGGTTTCACAACATTTGGTATCAGAGCTTTGGATTCTAGGGTTTTGCTGCTCCAAAAAGGTCATCGTGGAATTTTCGCTATAATTTTTTTTCTACGAAGTTTCAGAAGCTGAAATGTTTAGGGTGCGAAGCCGAAATTCTGAGGAACATCGTTGCAAAATTTCAGAGTTTGGTTCGCAATATTTTCGGAGATATGATCTGTGGAAGTTAGGTCTTTTTGCAGGCTCCTCAATTTAATCTCAAAGAGGTGATCGTGGGAAAATCTTCATAACTCTCTATATGTGCATGGGATTGGAGTGCCGTAAAAATTGGTCGCAAGTACATGGACTTTAGTTTCTTTTATATCAATTTTAGTGCTAAAATACGAAATAGTGACAGGGGGCAAGTCGTACAAGTTCTCTCTACTGAACCAGTCCATAATTAGGTCATTGTGGGAGATTGGACATAACTTTGCCTTGGATAATCCAAATCAAGTTAGACCTGTGGCATTCGTAAGATAATTCGGAAGGATACCTCAATGCCAAATTTCAGATATTTAAGAGCCACAATCACAAAGATAATCCAATTTCAATATAGAGCTCCTCAAAAGCAAGAAAAATGTATGTATTTTTTTTCGAATTGCATAAGTCTTGTTTGAAGAATCAATTTGAATTGATTCCAAGGGCATATTGTAGAATAAATATCAGTATTGGGTTCTAAAAAATGCTCCATAAAAATAATTCAACACCCATTAAGCCTTCAGAAGGCTCTACTATGACTCATGAAGATGAAGAATTGCAACATGATCTATCAAAATTACAAGAGCAAGTGCACCAAATTTTGCTCTCCCAAAGAGCAACAAAAAATGAAATGGAATTTTTGAAGAAATGTGTGGAAGCGAAGATGGATGGTTTGAAGAATAATATGGATGCTTTGAAGAAATATGTGGAATCTAAGATAGATGGCATGGAAGATGACATGGAATCTAAGATGGATGACATGGAAGCTAAGATCGATGAAAAAATGAAAGACAACATGGAAAACATGAAGAACGATATAAAATTAGTCATGGAAGGTTTGACAAAGTTGATACAAGAAATGTTTCCTAATGGTGAAAAGATAGTAGAGGAAACTCATGATGAGAACAAAATAAATGTTAATCGTGACTTCATAAACTCTAATGTTGGCAGGAAGAACCACCATATTCCAAAAATGGATATGAGGAAGTTTGATGGAAAGGATCCTATAACATGGATACTATAGATAAAGCAATATTTTGATCTCCATAATGTGCAAAACACACAAAAGGTACGCATTGCAACTTTACATTTAGAACAAAATACATTTGTATGGTATCGATGGATTTTCTCTCATAAAAAAATTGTCACTTGGTCAATTTTTACAGAGGAAATGATAGAACATTATGAGGATACAAAGAGCAACACCTTCTTTAGCCAATTGATAAATCTCAAACAAAAGGGTTTAGTGGGGGAGCACATTGAGGACTTCCAAAAATTGAATATAAGGGTAACTAATATTCCAGAGGAACACGGGATTGATCTCTTCATAGGTACTTTAAAGGATAACATCCAACATGAAGTTCACGTTTTGGAACCTGATTCATTGGAGAAGGCATTCAGGTTGGCAAGAAAAATTGAATCTAAAATTATGGAGACAAGGAAGCTACCACTCACTTCTATAAAGAAGGAAGTGTTGCTACGCCTAGATTTTCACAACTTACAAGGTTAACACCACAAAAATTGGAAGAAAAAAGAGCAAAAGGGCTTTGCTACAATTGTGATAGCAAATACACTAAAGGTCATAAGTGTGCTGAGAAGAAATTATTTTACATAGATTGTGAAGAGGAAGAAGAAAATGAACGAGAAGAGGATATACACCAGGAACCAACCCTAGAAGAGGAAGAAATGAGTCCGACCATATCATGTAATGCATTGGCAGGAATTACCACTCCTCAAACTCTCAAGATAGAAGGACATATCAAGAAGAAAAAGGTAATAGTGTTGATTGATTTAGGTAGCACTCATAATTTTATTCATTGTAAGGTAGCCAAGGAATTGAATTTTTTCCTATACCCAGCACCAGAATGTCAAGTGATGGTTGCAAATGGAGAAACTGTAAATTGCTCTGGAAAATGCCATAATATCAAGCTAACCATGGAGTAATATGTATTGAATATTCCAATGCTTTCCATTCCTATGGGAGGTGCTGATGTTGTACTAGGAGTACAATGGTTACAATCTTTAGGGACAGTAGCTTTTAATTTTCAAGAAATTTTCTTGAATTTTTTTCAAGAAGGAAAGGAAGTCGAATTACGAGGTATTGAAGGGAAGCCAGGAAAGATAATAAGCTCTAATGTCATGAAAAAGCTTCTAAAGAAAGAACAACGAGGCATAATTGAACAATTATGCTCACTAGAAGTTCCAAAATCAAAATCATCTATTTCTGCAGATCTCCAACAAGTCTTGGACAATCATTCCAAGGTGTTTAAAACTCCGAAAGGACTCCCACCTATTCGTGATAATGATCATGCTATTCATTTGATTCCATGAATTTTTCTTCCAAACATCAGGCCTTATAGATATCCTTATGTCCAAAAGAGCGAAATTGAACGTATGATTGCAGAAATGTTAGTGGCGGGTATAATTCAACCTAGTCAAAGTTCTTTCTCTGCTCCTGTAGTATTGGTACACAAGAAGGATGGATCATGGCGAATGTGTCCGGATTATAGGGAGCTCAATAAGCTCACCATTAAAGATAAATTTCCCATTCCTGTGATTGATGAATTATTGGATGAATTACATGGAGCAATTTATTTTACCAAGTTGGATCTTCGTTCGGGATATCATCAAATTAGAATGAAGACTGAAGATATTCCAAAAATAGCATTTCGAACTCATGAGGGTCATTATGAATTTTTGGTCATGCCTTTTGGCCTTACCAATGCACCTTCTACATTTCAAGGGTTGATGAATTCATTTTCAAACCCTTCCTTAGAAAATTTGTGCTAGTATTTTTTGATGATATACTAATCTACAGCAGGTCTTGGAAGGATCATGTTGAACATGTTGACAGGGTGCTCAAACTATTGCAAGAGAAATAATTATATGCAAAAACATCCAAATGTTTCTTTGGAGTACAAGAGGTGGAATATCTGGGTCATATTGTATCTCACGAGGGTGTTAAGGTAGACCCTAACAAAATTAAATCCATTAAGGAATGGAAAGTCCCCACAACCATTAATCAATTGCAAGGATTTCTCAGGTTAACAGGGTATTATCGCAAGTTTTTTAAGAATTATGGGAGAATAGCAGCACCCTAACAACATTGTTGAAGAGAGATGCATTTTCATGGACTGTTGAAGCAACTAAGGCCTTTGAACATATTAAAGAGGAAATGTGCCTAGCACTAGTCTTAGCTATGCCATACTTCACAAAAACCTTTATTGTGGAATGTGATGCCTCAGGAAAAGGAATTGGTGTTGTTTTAATGTAGGAAAGAAGACCCATTTCTTTTGAAAGTCATCCAATCAAAGGAAAGTATTTACAGAAACCTATTTATGGGAAGGAAATGTTAGTGATACTGCATGCACTAAAGAAATGGTGAAATTACCTAATGGGAAGACACTTCAAGGTAAAAACTTATCATGATAGTCTTAAACACTTTTTGGAACAAAGACTATCTTCAGAAGAGTAGAAAAAATGGGTCACAAAGATGTTGGGTTATGACTTTGAAATAATCTACAAAAAAAGGAAGCTTAATGTTGTTGCAGATGCACTCTCAAGAAATAATGAAGAGGTGGAAAATTTTCTTTGTGCCATTTCTATTATCCAACTAGATTGGATAACCGAAGCAAGAGATGAATGGAAGAAGGAAAAATAAGTATGGACACTCATTCAAAAGTTGCAGCAAGATCCTAGTACATCTGATACATTTATTTGGAAAAATGATTCTTTATGGTACAAAGATCACTTATATCTTTGTAATAATTCCCAACTAAAACAAAATATGCTTTTGGAATTTCAGACTTCTCCTTTAGGAGGACACTCATGATTTTTAAAAACTTACCACAGGGTGAAGAAAGAATTTTTTTGGGATGGCCTTAAACAAGATATTCAAAATTTTGTGGCGGAATGTTTGTTTTTCCAGCAGAATAAAGTTGAGACAATTTAGACCCCGGGACTTCTACAACCTTTATCCATTCCAAGTCAACGTTGGGAGGAGATTTCAATGGATTTTATCACAGGTTTACCTAAGTCCGAAGGAAAGAGTGTCATCATGGTGGTAGTTGATAGACTTACCAAGTATGCACGCTTTTGTGCATTATCTCATCCATTTAAAGCAAGTACAGTTGCTACTACATTTATGGATAGAATTCAAAAGCTACATGGAAGCCCAAGGGTTATTGTGAGAGACAGAGATCCCATTTTTACTGGAAATTTTTGGACGGAGTTATTTTCTTGTTTGGGTACTCAATTAGCTCATAGCTCATCTTATCATCCTCAATCTGATGGCCAAACTGAGATAGTAAATAAATGTTTGGAAGGATATCTTTGTTGTTTTGTATCTGATAAACAAACACAATGGTTCAAGTGGTTACCTCTTGTTGAATGGTGGTATAACACTTTCTTCCATACTGCAACAAAAATGACCCCATTTATGGCACTTTATGGATATCATCCACCATCCATCGCATCATATTTAAGAGAAATTCGAAGGTTCAAGCAGTGGAAGATCACATCGAGCATCAACAAGAAGTTCTCCAACTCTTAAAGGATAACCTGAATTTGGCACAAAATTGAATGAAACAACAGGTAGATCAACATTGCAGCAAGAGAAGTTTTGATGTAGGAGATTGGGTATTTTTATGGCTACAACCGTACAAATAAATGTCCCTCAAGAAAGCTAAGAAGGATAATAAATTATCGCCAAATTACTATGGTCCTTACAAGGTGTTGCAAAATATTGGTACTATGGCATACAAATTGGAGCTTCCTGCTTCTTCACGAGTGTATCTAGTTTTCCATGTTTTATGCTTAAAGAAGGTTATAGGTGAAAATATTCTAGTTCAAGCAATATTGCCAAAAATTGACGAGGAAGGAAAAATCATATTGGAACCTGAAGCAGTCAAGGAAATAAGAACTCGACAGCTACGAAATTGATCAATTTTAGAGTATCTCATCAAGTGGAAGAACTTACCCACTGAAGATTCTACATGGGAGGATGAGAATTTTATACAGAAGCACCCAGAGCTACTCAAGCATCGAGGAAAACACTTTTTTGAAGGAGAGGGGCATGTTAGGTCCCTATATTACTAGTATAGTCCCTTATTGTTTTTAGTGTAAACCCCTTATTGTTATTATTGTACCCCTGTAACCCCCATATTGTTATTATTGTGCCCTTAAATTATTATTGTTAGGTCGGCTAGGATTATATTGTGGCCCCATGGACTCCTATATATAGAAAGGAGGTTTTGTAATTTGTATCATCCAATAATTGTTCATTCATGTAATGTATTGGAGGTTTCCCCCTCGAAGTGACTTATTTCTAAGGCATTGATATCTCTTTTCTTCTCTTTTTGGAGCCGGTTTC
This sequence comes from Pinus albicaulis, assembly GCA_034641835.2. NCBI lineage: Eukaryota > Viridiplantae > Streptophyta > Pinopsida > Pinales > Pinaceae > Pinus > Pinus albicaulis. Next base: position 539,025,391 of record CM076575.1, on the reverse strand, counting down.
ACAACAATGTCCCATTATCTGGTAATGTGTGCAAGTCTTTTGCACCTTTTGAGCAAGTTTCCTTCGCTTCAACTGTTTCATGTATGCATTCACCCTCTTCCAACATTTTGAAACTTCATGGTTACACAGACCACAATAGGAACACCAACTCTTTCTTCCATTCAAGCATGCATATTTTTCATGCTTAACAAAAACATAATCAACTTGACTATGGGAAGAATTATACCTCAAATGTTGCTTTGCATGTCCATCCTTTTTACCTTCTTGAGGAGATGAACTTGTAGAGGTTCCATCTTTCTTTTGAATACCAACATCGGTGTTCATGTCATGATAGCTGTCAGAACTCTCTTGCTCGCCATAAGCTACATGTACATTAACATCTTGCTACAAAATAGGCTTCAAACAATGGCAATCAACTTGAAAACAAACTTGAAATGTTTGTGGTATATAACTTGGAACAAAAGTTCTTTTTGAAGTTGTCTCAAATGCCTTCATGGCTTTAGAGTTTTCACCATAATATTGAACATAGCCTAGACCAAACTTCTTAGGCCTCTCCTCAACCAGAATAGGATCGATCGTGCCTTGTGAATGTTTTCCTAAAACCTTTCCTTCATAGCCCATTTTTAACATCAACTTGGACCCTATACCTCTAGTGTTATTTTAAAATGAACCTACACATATTTCTTAAAAGGAATTTGAAAAACAAATTGAGTGTTTTAGCCCTGCTTCAATAATGTTCTTGGTTAAGGCCTCTTGGGCTTGATGGAGCTGCATCTCCATCTCATGAATTCTTTGAATAATTTCTTCTTTCTCTTTATTCACAGCAACCAATTGCTCATGAAGTCTAGTGCTTTCCTTTCTGTCTTCAAACAGAATTTGCACCCTATCCTTCAGGATGTAGAAGTCTCACTTCATCTCTTCATCGAAGAATCTTGTGAAGGAGGAGGATTTTGAAACCTCACTTGAAGAAGTTTTCATCATTATGTCAATGAAATAAATAACTTCAACAAAAATTCACAAAGCTTCTTAACAAATTGATGTAGATTCAAACTCTTTTCTACAGCTTGTATCTCTTCTTCAAGTAGCCTTTTGGAAACAATCCCTCTTGTGCTTCAAGGTTTTCCTTGAATTCCTTTGGGTAAAGAGAATTATTTCAACCTTCTTCCTTATTTTCCTCTTCTATACTTAGCTAGCAGTAGGTTTCCCTTCACCTCTAGCAAACTCAAACTTGTAACATTAGTCAATTTGAAAACAATAAAATTCTTTGCACTCTTAAACACATTTTAAGTCAAACAAGCAACCTAGTGCTCTGTCAAGCAAGCAACCTAGTGATCTGATACCAACCTGATCTGAAAATGGGTGGATAACTTGAAATTCTTATGTGCAAGAACCTCCCACTCGGTTAAACAAATAAAAGATCTTTCTTATACAGGACTATGTGGAAATGAATACTTTAAATAGGTGTATGTTTTTTTAACTGTTTAAGTGCTTTAAGAACATTTGTTTTTGTTTATATTAAGCATTTATCAGAACCATAAAATGCATAAAATAAGCATCAACACATAACATCAAATTTAATATAGGAGTTTACCCGAATATCATGGGCTACGTCTCCTTGAGCCTTTGTCAACTAACTTGCTCTTTGGGATTATGATGTATAAATTCTCTTAAAATTATCTTACTCAACTCCAATGGTTATTTGGACTGTACCATTAGGTTTATAATACCATCATACCCATGGAATGGTTGTTATCTCGCTGAAAATAGAACTAGACTTCCTTTGACTTTACCTCATCTGTCGGTGCCCTTAAGATTCCCTGAGCTTATATTTGGCACAAACTCCCTAGAAGTCATTTTATGTCCTTGAAACCTCATCTAATATCTTCAGCACATATCATACACCCAAAATATGTTGTTCATTTTCTCAAAATGAGCTCTGGTTTCCCAATCTAGGCCTCTAACCACTGTTGGCCCTCAGTTGTCGAAAACTTCCCTGTGGTTTCTACACCTTCATAATTCTCCAAATGGCTCTGGAAATCCCTTAAATGAATTCATAATGTCCAAAATAGTTAGAATATACTATTCATTTACTAAAATTGGCCTCCGTCTGCTCCGGTTACACATGCAACACCTAGTGGCACCCCTTGGCTATGGGGTCACTGAAAACTTCTCTGAAGCATATTGACCTTCAGAAGTCTTCAAAAGCTTCTAAAAATCCCTCCATTGGATTTATAAGGTTTAAAATAGTCAGAATAGACTATTTTTTTTGCTGATAATGGTTACTGGTTGCCTTGGCTAGGCCTCATTCTCCTGTTGGCACCTAGTGGCCCATGGAACTTATCCGAAGCATATTGTCATTCAAAAGTCCTCTATTAGCTCTTAAAACCTCACCATTTGTTCTAAAATGTTTGAAACATCTAAAATTGACTATTTTTTTCCTGATTAAGGCCTCTAGCTGCCCTGGCTAGGCCTCAAACTGCTCCTGGCCCCTGGTGGCCCTCATGGCCCCTAGAATTTCTCTGAAGAAAAAACCTACTCAAAAGTCCTCTGATGGCTCTACAACCCTCACCAATGAGTCTTGAATTTCTGGGATAGTATAAATTTACTATTCACACTCTCATAATGGTCGAATCTAGCTCAAGATAGAGCCTAATCAATTTTTGTCCAGTTACCCCTAGAACATCTCCACTAAAAATGGAGAACTCAAGTTAACTGGAGATAATTTAAAGATTTTGCACTAAATTTTGAGTGCACTCCACATTTTTTTCTAGTCTTGACCATTTATTTACTCTTTAAAATAAATTTTGCGGTTGGAGTGGCCACATGCCAACTCCAAAACGTTTGTTAATAAAACCTTCAACAGAAGCTAAGGCACAAACTAGTGTTGAACTCCTTTGAAACCAGAGTTTGAACACGTTAAAAAACCGTCAGACCATTGGCATTAAAAACTATGCCATGTGAATGCGATATCAAAACCATTAGCTAACGAGATTAAAACTTCACGCTAATGGTTAGGCTTTAGATCATGGGTGTTGATCATATGGGGAGGGGCTGCCCCCTCCACTCCCCAAACATCAAATGGTTAAATAATAAGTAAACCCCGCTTACCACATATGTTAAGAAACATTAGTAGCTCGGATGGTAAGGCGTTTGTGTGCTACATGGGAGGTCGCACGATTGATCCTCCGGCCCTCCACCAAAATTTTAAACCACTGTTCATGGGCCACGTGGCGGCCTCTGATTAGCATATAAAAAACACGTGCACCCAATTGCAAATAATAATGCAACACTTTTCAAACTGTGAATGGTCGAGAAGGAATATTCTAGGGAATATTCTAATGAATATTCCCTATAATATTCTTTTTGCTGAATATTCAAATGCCCAATCAAAAATGGTCAAAGGTCGAAAATTTCAGTTTACTGGACTTTTCAAATCGCGATAACTTCTTCATACAGTGTCAGTTTTTTGAATTGTTTGTGGTGCTAGAATCACGAAGATGAGTTCTATCCATTTGCTTAAGTTTGACACTATTTCGAACACTTTGAAATTTTAGATATCACTTAGGGAACTTATCTAAAGCAAAAAATTACTCAAAAGTCCTCTGATGGCTTTGCAACCCTCACCAATGAGTCTGGAATGTTTGAAATAGTTGAAATCTACTATTCACACTCTCATAATGGTCAAATATAGCTCAAGATAGAGCCTAAGAAATTTTTGTCTAGTAATCCCTAGAACAACTCTAGTAAAAATGGAGCACTTAATTTAACTGGAGATAATTTAGAGATTCCGCCATAAATTTGAGGTGCGCTCAACATGTTACCCCAGTATTGACCGCTGAGTTACTATTTAAAATAAATTTTGCGATTGGAGTTGCCACATGCAAACTCCAAACCTTTTGTTAACAAAACTTCCAGCGGAAACTAAGGCACAAACTGGGGTTGAACTCCTTTGAAAATGGAGTTTGAATGCATTAAAAAACCGTCGGACCATTGGCGTTAAAAACTATTCCATGTGAACGTGATATCACAACCGTTAGCTGATGGGTTTAAAACTGCATGCTGTTGGTTAGGCCTTAGATCATGGGTGTTGATCATATGGGGAGGGGCTGGCCCCTCTACTCCCCCAAACATCAAATAGTTACACAATAAGTAAAACCTTCTTACCACATATGTTAAGAGAAATTGGTAGCCTCTATGGTAAGGTGTTGGTGTGTTAGGTTGAAGGTCGCGCGATCAATCCTCTGTCCCTCCATCTAAATTTTAAACCATTGTTCATGGGCTACATGGCGGCCTTCGGACCTGCCACGTGGCAACCTCTGATTAGCCGATAAAAAACATGTGCACCCAAATAAAAATAATAATGTGACACTTGTCAACTTGTGAATGGCCTAGAAGGAATATTCTGGGGAATAATGTGAGGAATATTCCAGGATTATTCCCTGGAATACTCTTTTTGTTGAATATTCAAATGCCGATTCAAACCTGGTCAAAGGTCGAAAGTTGCAGTTTACTGGACTTTTCAAATCGCGATAACTTCTTCATATGTTGTCGGTTTTTTGAACTGTTTGCGACACCAGAATCTGGAAGACGAGATCTATCCGGTCGCTTAGGTTCGACACTATTTCAAACACTTTTAAATTTGAGCTATCACTTAGGTCCTTGATCCTAATCTAATCACTTGGTATCATTGCTTTAGAACCAACCACCATTTTGCTATAACTTGCTGACTGATCAATTATTAAACTAGAAGGAACTTTACACTACATCATGGTTTCCGTTGACTCATGGGAATACCCAGTAGATTTTCTAGTCATCAATCCAAAAATCAGACTGGATGGACATCCCTTGATTCTGGGTCGACCTTAGTTGGCAACAACTGATGCTTAGATAGGTTTTCATACAGGAATCATGACCATTGCTAAGGGGGATGTTGTAAAAAACCTTGTTCTATATCCCCCTGCCAAACAATTCTTCCCATTATAAAAATTCATAAACACCCGACAACATACCTGGAAGAAAATATTCGTTCACCACTCAAAGTAGCAGAAGCACTCGAATTCAAAAATTAGACTGAAGATGACACAATTAATAATTTTATTAATCAACCGCTGCTGCGGAAAATGAAAAATGCCAAATGTTAAGAGAAATTCTTGACAATGAGGCCCAGGAAGATCCTTTAAAGGATAACAATGACCAACACATACCCACAACTGTTGTTCATAATAGCAGACCTTTTGAAATTGAACTAGGAAAATTTTTGAACATCAATGACAATCTGAACAATGATCAACAACAGAAGCTCATTAAAATTTTACAAAAATATAAAGGAGATTTTTCTTGTGATTATTTGGAAATGAAGGGCATAGATCCCCAACTCTGTACCCATCATATTTACACCGAAAAATATGCTCGTCCCATCAGGCAACCTCAACGAAGATTGAACCTACACTTTAAAGATATCGTGAAGGAAGAATTACAAAATTTGCTAGATGTGAACTTTATTTATCCTATTTCAGATAGTAAATGGGTCTCTATGCTAGTAGTTGTCCCTAAGAAAAATGGAAAGTGACGAATCTATGTGGATTATAAGGAATTAAACAAAGCCACACAGAAGGACCACTTCCCTCTTTCGTTTATCGATCAAGTCCTTGATACATTGGCAGGGAAACAATTCTTGTCCTTCCTTGATGGGTTCAACGGTTATAATAAAATCCAAATTTCCCCTGAAGACCAGGGCAAAACCACTTTCACCTGCCCATGAGGTATGTTTGCTTACAGAGTGTTACCCTTTTGCTTATGTAACACCCCAGCTACATTCGAGAGGGCCATACTCAGTATATTTTCTAATTTGATGAAAAAAGGACTTGAATTTTATATGGATGATTTCACCCCATATGGGGAAGATTTTGAACAAGAATTGAAAACATTGGAAAAAGTGTTGGAACGATTTATCGCCACTAGATTATGTTTGAGTAATGAAAAGTGTACATAATGATGACAGAAGGCGTAATCCTAGGACACTACATCTCTGCGGCTGGAATATAGGTATATCTAGCAAAGATAGAGGTAATTCTCTTACTATCCACACCTTGTACTTAGATGGAGGTACGTAGTTTCCTTAGATATGTAGGATACTATCATATATTCATAAACAAATTGTCACAAATTGCTGCACCTGTCTATGCTTTAACTGGAAATGTTGAATTTAAATGGTCTGATAGGTGTGACACTACTTTTACATATTTAAATAAATTAGTCTTGACTGCACCAGTATTGCATGGTCCCAATTGGGAACTACCATTTCATATTTCGTAAAATGCATCAAACACAATGATAGGATCTGTTCTCGGTCAAGAAGAAGACAAAAAGCCCTACGCTATTTATTATATGTGAAAAAATCTCACCACTGCTGAACTAAATTATACAGTAACAGAAAATAAATTCTTAGCAGTTATATATGCCACAAATAAATTTAGACATTACATACTTAGATATCAAGTATTTCTATATACTGATAATTCTGTCATTAGGCATGTATCTAATAAACCAATTACAAATGGGAGAGTGACTCATTGGCTATTAATTTTGCAGGAGTTCAATATTAGTATTAAAGACCATCCAGGAATGGAGAACCCAGTCACAGATATTCTGTCTCGGGTTCCAAAGATAAATGGTCTACTAGTAGTAGAGGACCAGTTTCCTGATGAACACCTATTTTCTGTAGCAATGAAAGTGCCATGGTATGCAGATGCAACAATTTATTTTGTAGTGGGAAAACTTCCCAGGAATTTAACAGCAAAAGAAAGGAATAGGATTGTCCAACGCAGCGACCGATTTTCTTGGATTGGTGGATATCTCTTCCACACAGGGGCTGATATGAACATACGCAGATGCATCCGGGAAGATGAAATTTTTGACATCCTAAGTTCCTTCCATTACAAACCTTGTGAGGGACACTTCACAAACTGCAGGACCAGGCACAAAGTATTAAAAATGGGCTATTATTGGCCCACTATTTTTAAGGATGCTAAGAAATATATGCAGGCCTATGATAGCTACCAAAGGATGGGTTACCCGGTCAATCTGACGAAATGACCCTACAACCACAATTGGTAACAGAACCTTTTGAATGGTGGGCATTGAATTTTGTTGGTCCATTCAATCAACCCTCAAACCAGAAATCTTACATACTGGTTGCCACAGACTATGTAAAAAAATGGGTTGAAACAATAGCATTTCCAAGAGCTACAGAAGAAACTATTATTAATTTTCTTTTTGAGATTTTTGTGCGGTACGATTTACCCAGGGAAGTGATAACAGACAAAGGGGAAAAATTCGTAGGACATAATATTACATCCACTCTATGGAACCACCACATCACGCATAGAATCACTTCTCCATATCACCCGCAAGCGAACGAGCAGGTTGAAAGTAACAATAAGTTCATTGAAGCAATTCTGACTAAGACAGTTTCGACACATCGGTGGGATTGGGCTACAAGACTGCCATAGGACTTGTGGGCTTATCACAAAACTTGGTGAAATACTACTGGATATTCTCCATACCAACTTGTATTCGGAAAATAATCAATTTTTCCCACCGAATTTGAAATGAAGACTCTCGGAATAGCACAATAAGTGGGACTGGACTTGACAAAGGCTCAAACTAAATGACTTCAACAGATAAACGAATTAGATGAAGCCCAGTTACTTGCTCTAAAATGTACCATTATCATTCAAAAGTAATGGGCTAAGTGGCATGAAAACCTTATCAAGAAGAAGACGTTCCAGGAAGGAAACTAGGCACTCCTCTACGATTCCAGATTTCGAGACTTCCTAGGTAAATTACAGACAAGATGGCTCAAACCATATGAAATTTAATAAGTGCATAAAAATGGCACTCTCAGTTTGAACACCATAGATGGGTTTGACTTGTTATCACTCTGTAATTAGCAAGATTGGCAAAGTCCAACTGCAGAGGTAACATCAAACCGCTTTGGGATTCAAGGATCTATTATCTGAGTAAACTCTATTATCTGAGATCAAAAGACAATCTCTCTATAAATGAGTTCAAAGATGTGATCTTTGAAAATGGAATTATGATATTGAGCTGATGTAGAGAGCATGGGTTTGTTTTTGTTGTTTTTGGTTGGAAAGAACATGGTGAAGGTGGCTTGGTTCAAAATAAGTTAGAAAACCTTATAAATGAAGGAATATTTCGGTGATAGCAAGACAAAACTACTTCCTTGTTGACTGTGGAGTAATAGGGATTTAATTGGATAGCAAAATTAAGAAGGTCCATGGAGAGAAATTCATTTGTCAAGGATATACAGGCAGTTAATGAATTGAAACAAATGAGCGTTGAGAAAGACTAAAACAAATGAAAAAAAAAAAAACAAAGCACAGTCTAAGATCAAGTAAGTACTTTTAAACTAGCTTGCTTTCAACATGTACTTAAGGAGAAACATAAAAGTATATCTGTTGATCAGGTAAGTGCTTTTAAACTAGCCTGCATTGAAGTACTTTCCATCAGAAACATTTAAAAACAGTTCAAACAACTTAAGATCAGGTAAGTGCTTTTAAACCAGCCTGCTTCAGCATATTCGATAAGGGAACACAGATGATAATCACAAAGAGCAATCTAGATCAGCTAAGTACTTTTAAACTACGCTGCATTGATAAACTCCAAGGATAACAAAGAGAACATTCATCTCAAAGAGCTATCTAGATCAGGGAAGTACTTTTAAACTAACCTACATTAATAAACTCTTCAAAGAGGACATTCAAATGAAGAAAACATAGAAAATAAAGCTTTCAGTGAGAGTAGGGTACCGTGGAGAGTATATCCTAACTCTATGTTTGCTGCTCTTTATCAGAGAAAGTGAACAGAGTGAAAACATTAAGTAAAACGACAATTGATAGTAAGGAACACATCACCATTGACATAGTTTCAGAATTCCATGAATCAACAGCTTGTATTGATGTTCAAACCAGTTACAATCAGCAAGCCCGGTGGGTCTCTACAGCTTTGAACTTCTCATATCAGCTTATGTATCTTTCAATTACAGAACAGGGCATCAGTGGCTTCAGAATGACTATTACATGCATTCAGATGTCCCGAGACCAACCCTTTGCTCATCTTCTACAGAGGTATTTATAGAAGAATGAGGCGGTGGTCAACTATGAAAAGATCTGTTTGGATCAATTAATACAGAAGATGACTCTTCGGTACTTTGAGGGCCTCGATCAAGAAATCTACAGGTGTTCATCAGCATTAATTGATGTACACTTACAATTAAGCTCAGTGGGAGCTTTTTTCCGTCCTTTGAAGCTCGGTGTCATGCTGGAGTAACTTTGTTTTTGCTTCCCGGGGTCTAATGATCAAAAGATCAACTTCTGAACTATTCTTTAATCTTCTCGGATGGTTCTGCCGACAATTAGAGATAAGATAGCTCAATTAGTATTAATTGTTCGGCGGTCTTTAATCTCAACGAGACTGCAGGTGTCTTTGGAGTTGTAGAGGGTTCAATTAGCCTCTTCTTATGGCGGTGGAGGATTTCTCAGCTCGACAGATGTCTTCGTCGTTTCCTAAAACACTTTAAGTTACTTGAGATCTGTGTTTTTGGGTCTTCAATCTTCGGTTCTGATAAATTTTGTCTTTGGCACTGATACTCTTTAATAAATGATGATTTCTGCTTGTCTTCTGGTGCGCAGGGCAGTAGCGGGGTCGAATGGCATCAATGGGTCATGAAATCACTGATAAAACGTAAATCAAACACCCCTCGAATGATTCTTTATGAACTTAGAAGACAGAGGATCGTCACCCTCGGCCTTTGTGGTTTCTTCAAAAATGGCGGAAGAATTCATTCGAAAACCTGCAAAATACAAACAATTTGTTATAAAATCCTGCGTATTTGGTTTTACTGCTTTAGAGGCGTAGGAAGAGAGCAGGACCGTTGGATGGCATCATCCAACGGTGGAGATTAACTGAAAGGAATTTTAAATGACGCGGGAGGAAGAATAAAACAGAACCATCGATCGTGCGATGAGCAACGGTGGCGGTGATCTGGGACCGTCCGATCTGGACACGTGGATGGCCCGGATTTAATTGGAGGATCGCAATCGGGGAGGGCAGCAAAGGGGATGCGATTGGAATGCAGCGATGCGATTGAGCGCTATCCGTCCGATCATCAGGGAGATGGACGGCCGAGATTTAATCGGAGGATCGCAATCGGTAGGTCACAACAAAGCATGCGATTGAAACATTGCGATGCGATTGAGTGCTGTCCGTCCGATCAACTGGGGGATGGACGGCCCAGATTTAATCGGAGGATCGCAATCGGGGAGGGCAGAAAAGGGGATGCGATTGAAACATTGCGATTGGGCGATAACCGTTCGATCTGCAGATCAGATCGACGGCGGGGAGTAAATTGGAGGGGTGGGCCGATCGGGGGAACATATATAAAGTATGCGATTTGAAACTTGCGATTCTGCGCAGGTCGTTAGATCGGGTCTAGATCAACGGTCTAGATCCTTTGTTTTCTTGCACCGGCGAGACCCTTATACTTCGTAAGAAACCTACAAATTTCAATAAAAACCAAGGTTTTGAGTGGATTGGGCGGAATATATATATAATAGGCTGGCGCCCGATTGCGGGGCCACTGGGTGTATGGAGTACCATGGGCCCGGGGCTTTATATAACTAGGGCCAATTGCAATCGGAACATTCAGGGCCGGTCTTTCAATCAACCCATTTGTAACTTCTCCGACGCGATTGCGCATCGGTCTTTTTGATCTACCCATTGTGAATTCTCCGATCGCGATTGCGCGATCGGTCTTTTTGATCAACCCATTTTATTTAAACACGTGATTTTGGCATTTTAAAACAAACTTTGGAAAAAATGGGGTTTCAAGTTTTACAAAGAAAAAAGTCCATCGGATACGATTTTCAAAGAAGCTTAGCGCCCGATTGCGGGCTTATGGGGTAGATGAAATGATAATACGATCTTCGGTTTATGACAAAGGGGCTGATCGCAATCGGCATTTTGAAATGGCTCACAAACATGCACCCTTGAATCTTTCCGATGCGATTAGTGCTTCATGGGTTTGGCGCTTGGTTTTTATGATGAGGGCGTATTGGGGAAGTGGTTTGGAAACTCAGGCCAAGGGGCTTAAACCCTTAAGAGAGAAAAGGGTTTTTTACACAGATTTTCAATGTTTTTCAAAGGTTTCTGAGGGTTTCAACAGAGTTTGAAAGAAGTTTGGAACTCTGCAAAGGCAATTTTATGTGAAAAGAGAGTGAGGAAAATGGAGAACAAAGGAAAATGATGAAAATATGAAGGTTAGTCTCTAAGAGGAAAAATGGGAAAAGGAGGAGGATATTGCAGCAGTCTTCTCATGGAATTTTTAGCAGAATTTTGAGTTTCTAAGAAATAACAGTGAAAACCTTGAGACATGAGCATGAGGTCATCTACAGGCTTCAAGAGATAACATTTTGGCCAGGAAAGTGTTTCTTGAAGGCTGAAAACATGATTTGGCCACCTTTTGATAGACCAAAATTTATAGGTGGCCAACAGTGGCTCCACTTGGGGATGGTGCCTTCTTGAAGGCATCAAGAACTTCAGAACTGCATTCTCTGGGAGGCTGACCAATGCCTCGTTCTTTGGGCTGATGTCTTTGCTGAAATGATCTTATTCTGGCTGAAAAAATGTTAGCAGCATTGAAAAACAATGAATCTTCATCAACACAGCCTTTCTACCTACCCAATCCTACTGATCTAACATTTTTTCTTCATTTAGAGTGCACTTGGACTGGAAAACTCTTTTTCAACATTTTATTCTTTTGAAAACAGGAAATCTAATCTAATTCTACCCCTTATTTCTCCCTGAACTCAGATTAAACAATTGAGCTCAGATGTTTCTCTACCTAATCTACTATCTATTGGGATTAAACTGTCCAACAGATTTCATTCTCTAGATTCTAAGACAAAAATTCAAAAACAGTCAAGTCAAGATTGAACTGTTTGACTTGCTATGATCTATGGCATAAAAACAAGCTGCACATAGACTATTAAAAATCAAAATTGAAGGTTTGAAATATGAAATTTTTTTTGAAGCATCCTTCTTCTTATTTGTGGCTCAAGTTTTGAGCTTGTTAGAGCCACTTGCTTTCCTTGATTTCAGCTCTGGTTCGAATTTGTTTGAGTTGTTATTTCCTTCTTTCTGGTTCAGATTTTGAGTTGATTAGAACCAGATTTACAACTTTATGACTCAGAAAAATAAAGCAGATTTGAGTCATCTCTTGCTTGGAAACTTTAGGTTCAGGTTTTGGGCTTGTTTGAACCTTTCTTTTCTAGCCTAATCTATCTACTGATAAGCCAAGTTTAAACAGTTTGGAAAATCAAATTCACTATCCTATCAGTAGAAAATTTAAAACTAATTAGTCAAGATTAGGCTGTTTGACTAACTAGAAGTATGGTTTGAGGAGTGGCATTTGAGCTTGCACACTTTCAGATTTATTTCTCTTTTTTGGCATGGGGCTTTGCCTTTATTTTTTTATTTCTGCCCTCTTTTCTATCTTTTATTGTTTTTGTATTTTTTCTTTTTGTTTATATGAAACTAACGAAGCAATGATATTTACAATGGAAATGAAACTTGAAAATTGAACTCAGCAGTAGTAATGCTTAAGGACCCTGCCATTGACAGGACCCCCAAACAGATCTGTGCCATCTAACTCTTGCAGAAAAAAGGCATTTGGACCAATGGTGGACTGAATGATATAAGGGCCTTGCCACAAACTGTCAAATTTTCCATGTTTACGTTTTTCCTCTCTTCTAGAATCCCATTTGAGTACCTTATCTCCAATGTTGAAATCACAAGCCTTAGTTCTCTTGTCAAACAATTTTTTTATATTTTCTTGCACTTTTTGAGCTCTGTTGTAAACTTCTTCCCTCGTCTGCTGGAGATGTATTGTCTCATTAATCCTTCTTAGCATACTGTCTTCTTCTGACTGAATTTCTTGGACTAATTTTATTACTGGTACACCCAGGCTGGTAGGAAACACTGCATCTGCTCCATAAACAAGTTGGTAGGGGGAGGTTCCAATGGATTTCTTTGTGGTCAACCTATCTACCCACAATGCATGCACCAGCTTGTTATGCCATGACTTTTTATTCTCTTCAAGTAGCTTCTTGATGATGGTCACCAAGTTTTTATTTGATGATTCAGCTAGCCCATTACCTTGAGGGTAATAAGCAGTAGAATGACCCAATGTAATCTGATACTTGTGACAAAAATCAATCATCTTTTTGGAACCAAAAGCAGCAGCATTATCAGTAATGATTTTCCTAGGGCATCCAAATCTAGAAAGGATATGGTCTTCAAGAAATTTTATAATGACAGAATCTGTGGCAGTCCTGGTAGGGATGGCCTCTATCCACTTTGTGAAGTAGTCAGTGGCTGTAAGAATCCATTTATGTTGGGCAGATGAAGCAGGATGGATTTCTCCTATGAAATCTAGGCCCCATTGTTGAAAAGGAGCTTCAACAATGATAGGTTTTAATGGTAAGGGAATGAGTTTTCTTTTGCCCTAAAAAATTTGGCACTTGTGATAGGAAATTATCATTTATGGACATCTTAGAAGAGGGTGGGCCAATAATAGCCAGCTCTAAGGATTTTGTTGGCTGTGGTTTTCCAGTAGAGATGACCTCCACACTCTCCTTCATGGAATTCATGCTTGATCTTCTCTGCATCAACTTCAGGAAAATATTTTAGCAATAAACCATTAGCATTTTTCCAGTATAAACATTCATTCAAAATGAAATAATTCTTAGCTTTCAACTTTAAAAACCTTGCCTTAGTTTTTGATAAATCAGGAGGAGCATTAAGATTTGTAAGTACATACAAGATGTTGGCATACCAAGGTGAGTTTTGGAACTGCTCTTCCATAGTGGGAGGGGGTAATTCTTCCTGCTCATCCAAGGCATCTATCATGTTAATGTCTAGGGCTTGTAGATTAGATTCAGCCATTAATTGAGCTAAGCCCTGACCTTTGATGAGTTTGGTGGGTTTTATCTCCAAATCATATTCTAATATTACAGCTATCCATTTGCCTCTCTTTCCATCAGGGTCTTGTGACAAGATGTCTTTTACCACAATGTTGGGTACATAGGCAATGGTGTGGGAATGAAGAATATACACCCTGAAATCCTTTAAGGCCTTTACTAAAGCATAGGCTTGTTTTTCCATTATGTTATATTTCAAGGGTGCATCCCTTAAATCCTTACTGAAAAAAGCAAGAGGCTATTCCTGTCCTTCTGAGTTTTTCTGCAACAGAACTGCAGCTATTGTATGTTCTGAGGCAAAGGAAAAAATAAGAAAATCTTTTGAAAAGTCCGGGCTGATCAAGACTGGTGCTTGGGTGAGTGCATGTTTTACTAATTCAAAGGATTTTCTAGCCTCTACAGTCCATTTCACTCCTACTTCCTTTTTGAGCATATTATTCATGTTTCTAAGGAGCTCTGCTAAGTTGGGAATAAACCTCCTTAAGAAATTAATCTTTCCAATAAAAGACTGCAGTTCTTTTATGTTCCTAGGGTGGCTAATCTGTAGTATTCCCTCAACTCTTTTTGGATCTATTTTAATCCCCTTTTCTGATATAATGTGGCCAAGGAGCTTACCCTCTTGCAAGCCAAACACTGTCTTTTTGGGATTGAAAGATAGCCCAAATCTCCTGCATTTCTCAAAGACCTTTCTTATATGTTTGAGGTGCTCTTCATCGGTTTTGGAATAAACTGTTATATCATCAAGGTAAATTACAATGAAGTGTCCTATTTCCTCTTAAAATGCAATGTCGATGGCCCTTTGAAAAGTGGCCCCAGCATTCATTAGTCCAAAAGGCATTTTCACATACATGAAGGTGCCCCAAGGAGTGGTAAAGGTTGTCTTGAGTTGATCTTCTGGGAGTACTAAAAGTTGGTTATATCCTGAGAAACCATCTAACAGAGAAATCCTCTTTGAACCAACTACCTTTTGTAGGATGTGCTCCATTTTGGGTAAAGGGTAATTGTCTTTTAGGGAAGCTCTGTTAAGGTTTCTGAAATCAATGCACAGTCTGATTTCTCCTGTCTTTTTCCTCACAGCTACAAGGTTAGAAACCCAATCTAAAAACCTTACAGGCACAATGATTCCTGCCTCGTACATTTTCTTAATTTCCTTTTCGACTAGAGGCAGTTGTATTGGGTTGATTCGACGCAGTTTCTGCTTAAAAGGTTTTTGTTTTTCTCTCAAAGGGATCTTGTGCTGGATGATTTCTGTATCGTAAGCTTTTAAATCTTCATAGCTCCAAGCAAACACATCGGCAAACTCTTTAAACAAGTCAATGTATTTCTTTTTCATGTCTGGTGGCAAGGACCTAGCTAATTTAATCATTTTAGGTTGATCCTTTGTGCCTATGTTGCATTCTTCAACGTCAGACTCTGTATATTCTACTGCAGGTTTCTTAGCCATGTCATTAAAATCAAACAAGTCTTCTAACAGTGCTAGCCCCCTGGGTATGTTCTTGTCTCTCGGTGTTAATACCTCAATGTCTTCGTTTTCTGAGTCTTCATACTCTTCAGCATGAGTTTCGAGTTTTTGAGTTAACATGTTGATATCTGTAGGACTAGATGGTTGTTCTTGTTCAGGGGGTTCTTCGTTTAGACAGTTTTCATCGGATGTAGAATCTGAATTGGATGATTCAAACTCATTCTTACCGAGCAGGAAATCCTCTATCTGTTTATCATTCTCAAAGACCTGCCAATATTTTTTATTATCGGGTATGGCTGGCCTAAATTTTACCTGAACGGTGTTGTCCTCGTTTTCATATGGTGCTAAACACGTTCTAGCTGTAAAAGCTAAATTGTGAGCGGCAATATTCTGTTTTCTTGGGACAAAAATCAATTTTGGATCCTCGAAAATGTTTAACAGATCCAGGACGTCATTTCGGTAGGCTCTAAGTCTGGGATGATTAGCAGTGTATTCCCCATTAACTTGCCTAATGATTAATTCCGAATCGCCATATACGTGGATTCTTTTGGCTCTAAGCTTTTCTAACAGATGCAAGCCCAAAATGAGAGCTTCATACTCGGCAATGTTATTAGAGCATCGAAAATTCAATTTGCACGAAACACTTTCTGTATGGCCATTTTCGGTGTTTGTTAACCAAACACCGGCGCCAGCACTATTCTTAGTACATGACCCATCGAAGAACATGGTCCATAGAGGATTATTTTTGGTTTCGCCTTGGTTGGTAATCTCGCTAACTAACATGCTATCTGATTGTGGTGGTATGTCAGCACTTAGTCGAATTTGTGTCTCGTTTTCAATTTCCTCGCCATATTGAAGGTTGTTTTCCTGAGTTTCAAGTTTCGAGAGATGTGGGCACATGACTTGTGGGTCGAGACTTTCATTTGTTTCGTTAATATCTTCAAATGCATCAAACTGTTTTGATACTTGTGAGTTAGGTGTTTCTTGAGCTTCATCGGCGATTAATCTTGTTGTAGTGACTTGCTCGCCAACTGTTTCAGCGTCATGTTCTATTTTAAGGTCAACAAGTTGTTGTACTGGGCCTCGTTCCTCAGGAATTTCATGGAGATGAACTCGATGGGGCGTTTTTTGTTGGCCATCTTGGCCATATTCATTTTGGTTTGTCATTTCAATGCATTGTTCGAAAGTTTCCCTTTCGTTTTCATCCATGTCTAGAACTGCATTCATTTCTAGATTTGGGGCCTCTAACAGGTTACCTGCATTACTGTCTTCTGGTTCTGACTTATTCGAAGGTTCATCATGGTAAAGGATAAAAGAGTTCAGGTCAGTATGGACAGAGTAGATGGGACAGTTTTCAGGTTTTTCTGGGCTACTGACCATGAATTTCATGTGTGCCTCTCTGTATAGTCTTCTAGGCTGGTTAAAAACAGGAATAGTGGCATATGTCCCGTCCATCTGCATTGTACCTTGCAGCTTGGAACCCCGCGATCTAGACAACAACATGCCATACTTAGGAGGGACATCGGCCACCACTACATCCATAACTAGGCACTTGGCTGGGATTTGAGTCAAATTCACACAGAGGTCCTTAATTAGGCCAAGACATTTGACCCTGCTTGAATCAAAGAAATATAAATCCTTGTAAGGTCTGGTTATTTCTAGTCCTAGCCTTTCCATTATCACCTTTGGCATAAGATTATGTGAGGCTCCGGAATCATGCATAGCATTGTGTAGAATTTTGTCATGAACATTCAGACTGACGTAGAATGGAGGTACTATTCCTTCTTGAAATTTCCCTTAAGCTTTAGGACCAAAAATGAGCTCTGGCTGGTCATCATTATAATTTATTGTGTCATGCTGGTCCTCTATGTTTAAAGCCTTCAGAATTTGGGTCCTGTACACATTATGGGAAGCTAACTCAGTAAGGGGAACAGAGATTTTAATCTTTGAAAGTTCTTGTTCTAGGGTGAAAGAAATTTGGTTTTTTGAAGAACTTGCCTCAGCCTTACTAGCTGCTAGTCTTTCAGTAACATCACCTTGCTGATTTGTTCTATTTACATTTGATAACATGGTTTTGACAGGAGTACTAGCGGAGGTGTTAGTACTGCTAAGATCTGCATCCTGCTTTTCAAAATTTGGATTTCCTTTCTCTTTACCTTTACCAGAATCAACAGCCACTGTTTTATCCTTTTGATTGACATTTTTACATTTGGTTGTGGTGCTATTTTGTGAAGATTTATCAGAGGTTTTAGTGTTGGGAGTTTTTTGACTGGCTTTGCTTCTAAGGTCATATTCTCTGTGAGGCTCTATGATGACATTTTCCATATCTTGATAACAATGTCGATCATCATCCATGTTGTCATCATAAGGTGTGTATAGACCTCGTTTCTTTTCATAATGAATCTCAAAGCCATCGTTATCTACCCCTAGCATGTTGATATCATTTTCCTCTGCTATCTCACCTGTTTCCTCTGTCTCACTTATATAGTTTTGATGAAAGGGAGGAATGATCTGCTGATCATATTCTCTAGGTCTATTTGGAAGTTGGTTTCTTCTTAAATTTTGATTCTGGTTCTGGTTTCTATTCTGAGAAGCAGTTTGGTTTAGGCTTGCTTGTGTTCTCTTAATTATGCTCATCTCTTTCATCATCTCTTCCATCATTCTTTCGATCTTTGAGTTTGAAGTGGAAGGTGTGGATTCCTCTCTAAAAGATACTCTCTTTTCAGCTTTCATTCTTTCTCTCTTCTCTATTAGATTGACTTCGACAGAAAGAGCACCCCTTTGCATATCTTCAAGAGTTGCAAAGTCTCTCTCTCTTAGCGAATAGGTCATGTCAGAGTCAAAACCTTCAGGAAATTTGTTCAAAGCTGAGCCTTGCGGAGGTTTTAGTTCTGGGGGAAGTGCATTATAGATACTGTTAAATCTAGTACAATAAGCCTGTACACTTTCCCCTGGGTTCCTGTGGAGATTTTTGTAGTCAGCCAATATTTGGAGAGGATTCTTCCTCACTTCCCATTTGTTTAAGAAAGATTGATTGAAACCTTGAAGGTCATTAATACTATGAGGGGCTAAGCCTTTGAACCATTTTCTTACTTCTCCTCCCAAACTTTGAGCAAATAATCTCATTTTGACAGAATCATCTGCAATCTCATTTCTGTCAAAGCAGTCATTCATCTTATCCACATGTTGTGATGCAGTAGTAGCACCACTATCATCATACAATGGAATTTTGGACAGATAGTCCTGTGGCAGATTGACTAAAGGTACAGGAAGAACTAAGGGGGCATACCATGCAGCCATGGCAGGAGGTGGAGGTGGATTAACAAGAGTGAAAGTGGGTTGGAGGGGAGTGGTTGGAACAGTGGATACAGGGTGAGCAGAAATGGATGGACCAGGGATAGATTGCTGAGCGGATCTTGGATGAGAGAAACCTAGATTGCGGAGGAAGTGTAAATTAGGTGGTGTAGTCTCTCTACTACCAAGATGTGTACTTGTCTTAGGAGAAGAAGGCAAAGACTCAGAATCTGACTGATCTAAATCACCAAGAGACCTAGTTCTAAAAGGATTTACTAAGTCTTCTTGTGATTGTTGTAGAGATGAAAGATTTTCTGGGACAGAATTAGCTCTCAAGGGTGATCTGAAAACAGTTGATAATTTAATCCTAGGAGACTTCCAAAGGATGCTTTCTGGGTCATCAACTATTTCAGGTGGATCCGGGTCAGGATGGGCTCTAGTGTGAATCTTTCTAGGAGCCACTATGCTGTAATTTTTTAGATCCAAATAACAAGAAAAGTTCAACCAGGTATGACAATCTTTGAGAGGTTAACTAATATGTTTTACACAAATTTCAATCCTACAGTCCTCTGACTGAGTTTGAAGGATAGTATAGTAATGAGGGTTCTTCCCAGTGGAGTCTTAAGGTCTGTTCAGGATTGTGGAGTCGCAAAGTGGAAGTTTTTAGCTCCTTTTCAGAGGTAAGAGGTGTTATGGTCCACTACCATGCTTATTAAATACCAATCTGAAATATTTTTGGGTTTTTCTGAGTTAATTTTCAGTTAGCAAGGGATATTTGGTATCCTATGATTGTCTTCTAATCGAAGAAATACTCAGGAGTCCCTAGTGGAGTCGCCATTATGTTATCACTCTGTAATTAGCAAGATTGGCAAAGTCCAACTACAGAGGTAACATCAAACCGCTTTGGGATTCAAGGATCTAGCCCTCCTGAATCCAGAGAGGGATCTCTCTATAAATGAGTTCAAAGATGTGATCTTTAAAGACTAGAATTATGATATTAGGCTAGTTATGAAGAGCATGGGTTTGTTTTGTTTGTTTTTGGTTGGGCGAAGACATGGTGAAGGTGAAAGCAGTTCAAAATAAAGGGTGAAGAGCCTGCAAATGAAGGAATGTTCCAGCTGATAGCAAAGGACAAAGACCGCTTTAACCCATTGGGCTATGGAGTCATAGGAGGATTTAATTGGATAGCAAATTCAAGAAGGATCCATGGAGAAAGTCATTTACATCAAAGGATCTCTTAAGGTGATTAATGGGGTGAAACAAATAGGCAGTGAAAGACTTAAACAAATGAAAAAAAACAAAGCACAGTCTAAGATCAAGTAAGTACTTTTAAACTAGCTTTCTTTCAACATGTACTAAAGGAGAAACATAAAAGTATTTCTGTTGATCAGGTAAGTGCTTTTAAACTAGCCTGCATTGAAGTACTTTCCATCAGAAACATTTAAAAACAGTTCAAACAGCTTAAGATCAGGTAAGTGCTTTTAAACTAGCCTGCTTCAGCATATTCGATAAGGGAAAACAGATGATAATCACAAAGAGCAATCTAGATCAGCCAAGTACTTTTAAACTATGCTGCATTGATAAACTCCAAGGATAACATAGAAAACATTCATCTCAAAGAGACATCTAGATCAGGGAAGTACTTTTAAACTAACCTGCATTAATAAACTCTTCAAAGAGGAAGTTCAAATAAAGAAAACATAGAAGACAAAGCTTTCAGTAAGAGTAGGGTACCGTGGAGAGTATATCCTAACTCTATGTTTGTTGCTCTTTACCAGAGAAAGTGAACAGAGTGAAAACATTAAATAAAACGACAATTGACAGTAAGGAACACATCACCATTGACATAGTTTCAAAATTCCATGAATCAGCAGCTTGTATTGATGTTCAAACCAGTTACAATCAGCAAGCCCGGTGGGTCTCTACAGCTTTGAACTTCTCATATCAGCTTATGTATCTTTCAATTATAGAACAGGGCATCAGTGGCTTCAGAATGACTATTACATGCGTTCAGATGTCCCGAGACCAACCATTTGCTCATCTTCTACAGAGGTATTTATAGAAGAATGAGGCGGTGGTAAACTATGAAAAGATCTGTTTGGATCAATTAATACAGAAGATGACTCTTCGGTACTTTGAGGGCCTCGATCAAGAAATCTACAGGTGTTCATCAGCATTAATTGATGTACAGTTACAATTAAGCTCAGTGGGAGCTTTTTGCCGTCCTTTGAAGCTCGGAGTTATGCTGGAGTGACTTTATTTCTGCTTCCCGAGATGAAATGATCTAAATATCTGCTTCTGAACTGTTCTTTAATCTTCTCGAATGGTTCTGCCGACAATTAGAGATAAGATAGCTCAATTAGTATTAATTGTTCGGCGGTCTTTGATCTCAACGAGACTACAGGTGTCTTTTGGAGCTGTAGAGGGTTCAATTAGCCTCTTCTTATAGCGGTGGAGGATTTCTCAGCTCGACAGATGTCTTCGTCGTTTCCTAAAACACTTTAAGTTACTTGAGATCTATGTTTTTGGGTCTTCAATCTCCGGTTCTGATAAATTTTGTCTTTGGCACTGATACTCTTTAATAAATGATGATTTCTGCTTGTCTTCTGGTGCGCAGGGCAGTAGCGGGGTCGAATGGCATCAATGGGTCATGAAATCACTGATAAAACGTAAATCTAACACCCCTTGAATGATTCTTTATGAACTCAGAAGACAGAGGATCATCACCCTCGGCCTTTGTGGTTTCTTCAAAAATGGCGGAAGAACTCATTCGAGAACCTGCAAAATACAAACAATTTGTTATAAAATCCTGCGTATTTGGTTTTACTGTCAGAGGCGTAGGAAGAGAGCAGGACCGTCGGATGGCATCATCCAATGGTGGAGATTAACTGAGAGGAATTTTAAATGATGCAGGAGGAAGAATAAAACAGAACCGTCGATCGCGCGATGAGCAACGGTGGGGGTGACATGGGACCGTCCGATCTGGACACGTGGACGGCCCAGATTTAATCGGAGGATTGCAATCGGGGAGGTCACACAACAACATGCGATTGAAACACTGAGATTGAAACTTTGCGATTGAGCGTAGGCCGTCCGATCATCAGGGAGACGGATGGCTAGGATTTGATCGGAGGATCGCAATCGAGGTATGCAGAAGAGGGGATGCGATTGAAACATTGCGATGCGATTGAGCACTGTTCGTCCAATCATCAGGGGGATGGATGGCTAGGATTTGATCGGAGGATCGCAATCGGGGTGCGCGGAAGAGGGGATGTGATTGAGCGATAACCGTTCGATCTGCAGATCAGATCGACAGCGGGGAGTAAATCGGAGGGGTGGGCCGATTGGGGGAACGAATATAAAGTATGCGATTCTGCGCGGGTCGTTACATCGGGTCTAGATCAACGGTCTAGATCCTTTGTTTTCTTGCACCAGCAGGACCCTTATAGTTCGTATGAAACCCACAAATTTCAATAAAAACCAAGGTTTTGAGTGGGATCAGGCGGAATATATATGATAGGCTGGCGCCCGATTGCGGGGCCACTGGGTGTATGGAGTACCATGGGCCCGGGGCTTTATATAACTAGGGCCAATCGCAATCGGAACATTCGGGCCCGGTCTTTCAATCAACCCATTTGTAACTTCTCCGACGCGATTTCGCGATCGGTCTTTTTGATCAACCCATTTTATTTAAACACGTGATTTTGGCATTTTAAAACAAACTTTGGAAAAAATGGGTTTTCAAGTTTTACAAAGAAAAACGTCCATCGGATACGATTTTCAAAGAAGCTTAGCGCCCGATTTCGGGCTTATGGGGCAGATGAAATGATAATATGATCTTCGGTTTATGACAAAGGGGCTGATCGCAATCGGCATTTTGAAATGGCTCACAAACATGCACCCTTGAATCTTTCCGATGCGATTAGCGCTTCATGGGTTTGGCGCTTGGTTTTTATGATGAGGGCGTATTGGGGAAGTGGTTTGGAGACTCAGGCCAAGGGGCTTAAACCCTTAAGAGAGAAATGGGTTTTTTACACAGATTTTCAATGATTTTCAAAGGTTTCTGAGGGTTTCGACAGAGTTCGAAAGAAGTTTGGAACCCTGCAAGGCAAGTTTCATGAAAGAAAGGTGAGGAAAATGGACAACAAAGGAAAATGATGAAAAATATGAAGGTTAGTCTCTGAGAGGAAAAAGGGGAAAAGAAGGAGGATATTGCAGCAGTCTTCTCATGGAATATTTTAGCAGAATTTGAGTTTCTGAGAAATAACAGTGAAAACCTTGAGACATGAGCATGAGATCATCTACAGGCTTCAAGAGATAACATTTTGGCCAGGAAAGTGTTTCTTGAAGGCTGAAAACATGATTTGGCCACCTTTTGATAGACCAAAATTTATAGGTGGCCAACATGACTCTTCCTTCTGAATAAACAAACATCGGGTAATTTTTTATCATAAACCACTCACAAAGGAGTCTTTTTTCCAATAGGTACGTGACGACCCTGCCATGAAAATTTTAGCTGCGGGACGTAATGACCCGAAAACCTTAGTTTCATGAAAATATGTTCTTTTTAGTTTGTAAATAATGTAGATATTTTCTTGAATTTGATTATTATTTGTTGTTTTCAAATAAACATCATTTTATAAATACAAAAATCTCTTGTTTTTCCTTTATTTATTTCGTTTTGGTGAGTTTTTGTTGTTCAATCAATTGAACAGCAATTTTTTTTTGTGTTGTTTCTATTCAATAAATTGAACAATTGTTGTTCAATCGACTGAAAAAATGTTGTTCGGTCAAATGAACAATCGATTTTCTCTTTGTGTATTTTTTTGTTCAATCAATTGAACAACTAATGTTCAATCGATTAAACAACTGTTGTTCGGTCAAATGAACAACTGATTTTATTTTTGTGAGTTTTTGTTGCTCAATCAATTGAAAAGCCTATTTTATTTTTTTGTGTTGTTTTTTTTCAATGAATTGAACAACTGTTGTTCAATTGACTGAACAGTTGTTGTTCAGTCAAATGAACAACCGATTTTCTGTTTGTGTGTTATTGTTGTTCAATCAATTGAACAGATGTTGTTCAATCGACTAAACAACTATTGTTCTATCAAATGAACAACCGATTTTATTTTTGTGATTTTTTGTTGTTCAATCAGTTGAACAGTTGTCGTTCAATCGACTGAACAACCGTTTTTCAGTTAAATCAACAACCGATTTTATTTTTGTGAGTTTTTGTTGTTCAATCAATTGAATAATTGTTGTTCAATCGACTGAACAGTGGCTGTTTGGTCAAATTAATAATTGAATTCCTTGCGCGTGTTTTTGTTGTTCAATCAATTGAATAGATGTAGTTCAATCGGCTGAACAACTGTGGTTCGGTCAAATGAACAGTTGATTTTTCCTTCGTGTGTTTTTGTTATTCAATCAATTTGAATAGTTGTTGTTCAATCGACTGAATAGTCATTGTTCGGTCCAATGAACAACTGATTCTTCTTTGGTGTGTTTTTTTGTTCAACCGATTAAACAATTTCTATTAAATCTATTGAACAGCTATTCTTCGATCAATTTAACAACTGTTGTTTGATCAAATGAACAACCACGCTTTTGTAATAAGTAGTTCTCTAAATTAACTTTTGCCATTTTTTTTCCATATAACCATCTTTTCATACATTTTTTCATTCAAATCATCCTGTTAAATGGGGAATGTGCATCTAGGAAGGAGAAAAACAATGGTTATAATAACATTATGATTTCTTTTACCTTTGATGGGTATCTTTATTTTCAGACATTGATATGGTTTAACTATATAATGGCTTGTTGTATATCTCTTCTTCAGACATATTATAAAGGATTCATTATCTTAATACCATGTTGACTTAGGAATAAGGGTATAAATTTTATTGGAATTTCGTTTCACTCTTCACACCATCCCTAACTCTTAAGGAGTTAATGAGCCTCCCTCTATTTATGATCCAAAAAACATACAAATATGAAAATAATATGCAAATAATTTAGAGAGGATAGGGGGTCTCATCATGCGCTAGCCTACCATGATCATAAGAATATAACAACTAGCATTCCCATAATGACCACCACACTAGGGAAATGACCTTCTAGCCAAGTAAAAAAATCCTGAAGGACAGGAGGTCTCATCATGAGTCAGCCTGATTACTTTGTTAAATCCTAGTGAATGGCACTGTGGTTATCTGGTTACCATACCATCACCGTGGTCTCTCCATCAGAAAAAATAAATTATCTAAATACTAAACAAAAGGATTTTGGCTCATTTTTGGGTTAAAAAGTGACCTTGTTGAGGCTATGGACGCCTGCTGGCAGCAGTGGCTCTGCTTGTGGCATTGGAGTTTCATGATAACAACTAATAATTTTATATTTACTTATTTCTACCAATTCATTCCCAAAGGAGAACTTACCATTTTAACAATGTTATCTTTATAATAACCAATATGCATGGTAAAACTACACTTTCATATGAATTAACTTAATTATGCATGATCACTTAATCCCAGCAGCTGTTACCACTCTTTACCTATCATGTTTCTGTCACAACTTTCCATCAAAGAAAAAAAAAATTCTCATAATAAATATTTCTTTGTTTTTTTCCTTTTTAATCATTTCCCCACCTTCCTTATCATTTTAGCTAATTTGACTGATTTTCGTCGCAATGTACGTCACTCTGGTTATTATTTCGCTACATTAATGATCCTCAATGTCTTTCTTCTTTTTCTACGCTCTAAGGGCGTGGACGCCCTTCTCTCATTGGAGGGGGAAAAGGTGTACATTATGAGCAAGCATGTGTAATAATTATCAAAATCCCTCAAAACCTGCTGATATGGCAGACAAATATAATTGCATTTATACTCTTTTTAAAAACAAAAAAAATAGTTTTAAAGTATTTTCATGTAGTATTTTTGTTGTTCCAAATTTACAAAATCGTGAGCAGTGCATGCAGAAGTGTGAATTCGGTATCTGAAACACAACAGTCATGGGTGGGAGATTTGTCTGAAATGAGCCCATAGTACTCAATATTAGAGAAGAGGCTCGTTCTATCCTTCAGAACGCTGGCTGGCTCCCATATCTGGAAAAATTACAGGGATTACACACTGAAATAGCACTAGAATTCCTGCAGAACATGCAGGATGGACACACAATTGTGAAGGGAAAAGATATAACAGTATCAAAAATTTTAATAGCTGAAGTTTATGGACTTCTAGCAGCAGAAAAAAGGTGGAATGATTAGCACGTTCTCTTACATGAAGCAGTTGTAGTGTTCCAGGACCTAGAAAAGAAATTGGTACGCAAAGGAAAATGGATTATCCCTACGTCTTTGAATGAACCTTGGAAATAACTGGAAATCATCGTTCATAATTATATTAGTTGCGATGGATGCCAAGACATGGTAAAACCCCAGCAACTAAAACTTATAGCCAAACTCAAACAGAAAATTTCAGTTAATTTGTCATTTTTATTGAATTTTTTGTTGCATGACATATCTATTCTGGTTATGAGGGTTAATAATCCATATACAATTATCAACCATCATGGTTTTATAAAGCTAATTGTCATTCATGAATTAAATAATAAGCAGTTAACTTGGGACAACTTTGTAAACCCTGTCCTAACCCCTTTAGAAGAAAATCTTGATAATAGAGAAATTGACCAGCTGAGAATGGAAATATCAGTTCCAAAGAAAGCAAGAAGAAAAAGAACTTATCCCTCGATCTCGGGTCCAGTGAAACTAACATGCTCTGAACGGTTAATTTCACGATAAGAAACCTCACCCTTGGCCGATGAGGTAGGGCCATCCCATACACCTCCTCTAGACATGCAAGACGAATTCCTACAGGAATATGAGGAAGAAATGGCCCGAGTTCTATAAATTATGAGTGCATTCCACGAAAAGAGAAATCCCTCTAGTAATTCTGAGCGACAGAGTTACCCCCTAGACTAGTCTACCTTTGCTGGTAGTTTTGTCTGCATTGAGATTTTACCTTTTGATGAGGAATTGTGGGATTCAAGGGATTTAGCTCCCTATGGTAATGAATATTTGGAAGAAGAAAACCTTTCAGAGAGAATTCATGAGTCTAAAAACCAGTTGGTTGATACTGTCCCATTGGACCAGAGTACTGATATAGGTAAAACCTCTGTGGTGCCTGAAGAAAACATTTTCCCATTGGACCATAGTACTAATATAGGTACAACCTCCGTGGTACCTAAAGTAAACACCGTCCCATTGGACCAAGATACCAATATAGGTACAACCCCTTTAGTTCCTGAAGAAAACATTGTCTCACTAGATTATGGCCTAGAAATTGGCACAAATCCCCTTGTGCCAGAAAAAATTATTGTGCCCTCTTCTACTGAAAAACCCATAAAGAAGAATAATCTAGTTAGGGCTAAGTTGAGGAAATTGCGCAAGAAATACAAGAAATTGAAGAAAATAGTTAAGAAATTAAGGGAATGGTTAAAAGAGGCAAGTAAGGCTTGGAAGCCTAAAAAAGAAACAGACATTGTTGAAACCCAAAAAAAATTGGAAACACAGACAGAGGAAACTTAGACAGATGAAACACCTTCTTATACTCCTCTGATAAAAGAAGCTGTTATTTCAAGGCTTCAAAACGAATTGACACAGGCCCAGTAGGATTTGGCCAAATATAAGAAGGAAGTGGTATCCCTACAAGTACATCAGGAGATGCTAGAAAAAACCAACAATCTTGGTGCAACTGAAGATGAGACTTTCACCAACTTCATAGGTGAACAAGATAAGGTAAAGAAAGCACAAGCTCATCTTGAAGAAGCCACGAAGCAAACAAATACTATTTTCTCACTTTACTCGGATGTCCTATCTTGTAGATCACCTGCTACTAATTATGCTTTGTTTTCATTAGATAGAGATATGTTATTAAAAGTGAAATCCATTAGATCAGGGAAACCCAATGAATTTAATACCACTGCAGAATTTGTCTAGTGTTGTGGGGAACACAATGAGAAGGTTAATTTCCTCTTAGGTGAACTGTATTTACACAGTTTGTCTTTGGAAGATGAGCGAGATAGTAACCCTAGTCCCTTCATAGGGGACATCCAGTTTCAAGCATTACTCTCTTTTTTTGATAATCAGATCAAGTGGGCTAAATCCTATAACAATTTTCAAATAAGGGAACATGGCTTGGATCTCTGGGTTAGAGGAGAACCCACTAAAACCCTCCATCTCTTCACTCAACATAAGAGATTCATGAAATAGGAAGGGGTCATAGCTAAATTGGGACCACACCACAAGGACATTGTACAAGTAGGGAGAGAATACTTACAAGAGATCAGAGAATATGCTTTGTTAGCAGCCAAGCAAAGATGGAAGGCTTCCACCAACAACGTTAAGAATCGGGAGCCCTTTAATTATAGTAACTTTAAAGAAAATTTTGTTCATTTAAACACATACAAAAACATAATTTTATGCATGGGTCCTACATGGATAAGGTGCTACTACAGGTGTCCTATCATATGGTACCCTCCTGAAGGCTATCACCATGACTATGATTTTCCAGAGGGTCATGTAAACTAGGATTTTGCAAAAGTCAAATAGAAACATAGTTTTAGAATATATAAGGAGGAAGTCTATCCTGCTTATTCCTTGACATTGTTACACCTCAACCATCTCATTGCATGAGGACATGCAACAAGGTAAGCTGGGGAATATGTTGGGCCATGAAAAAGGTACGTTTTACCCTCATAATTAGCTTGATTTATTACTAAATTTCATGTGTTTACCTTAAATTTGGAAATAAATATAGAATAATTAATTGTAAACAAAGGGTAAAACTAATTATCAACAAAATATGTGATTATGGGCATAAAAGCTAACTTTCGATGTTTTTATGTGCAGAAAATCTGAACCAATTAACCATTGTTCAAATGATTGAACAACAACGGACAAGAAAGGAAAAAGTTCGTGTTCTGGTCATACAAAACAACGAAGAATGAGGAGGATATCACCTTTATATAATGCAAACTATTGGAAAACTGTGAAATCCTCAGGATCTCTTGATTATGAGGATTCACTATTACCCGTTCTAGTTTTCTATAGGATATAAAAGACTAATAGGTGAAATAGAATAGGAGGATTTTGACTCCTACGTTGTAATTGTGTATTATTTACATTCCTTCAGAACAGAAGCTTTCGCACTCTGTGATGTTGTATCTTGACTCTTGAATTTAATGAAAGAGATAGTGGTTTTTCCATAATCGTGTTCTAAAGATCTTTTGGCAGAGACTTCTGGAGGCTTTGGGCCTAGTCACTAGGAGCTCCACTTCTTTCTTGTGTTATATTATTATTTTCCCTTTCTATAACTAATCATTTATGTGTTTTGTAGAATTATAGTTGACTTAAATCCCATCAGCATTGAATTGTTTTCGTTTCCATTGATTTAAAGTCTTAATCACTTTTGTCTTCCACATGAATGTTATCTCTTGCATTTACCAGAGTTATTTGAATACTTCGATTTTTGTTCATTCTAAGTGATATTATTTGGTTGAACAGTCATTAAGAATTTAAATTTTAGAGCATGAATATGTTACTCACTATTCATTTACTGCAATATTCCATGTCTGAATAAATAGACTGCTATAGATGTTGATTAGTAATTCTAGTTAATTGTAAATTCTTTTTATCCTTGCATTTCAGTTTGCTGCTTCCATAGAATAAATCAGAATTAAGTTAAGTTGATTGATTAAATTTATTTAATTACTAATTTTATAATTACCTTGATTGAACTTGAAGGTTAGAATTTAATTCTTGGAACGATTTCAATTTGTTAACCTCTGATTTCACTTGCATAAACTGTGCTGAACACCCTTGAAATAAATAAACTTACCCTGGGTTGATGATTAATGTAGGAATTAGGATTTATTTTAAATAGCCATCTTAATGCACCAACAAAAACCATGTGTAAAACCCATCCATAGAACCATGGGTAGTTCTGAACATCATCTATGGGTTTGCCCCACATCCATGGGTCCACCCACCATCTAGTACCCCCAAAGGGGACTATTTGTGGAAAGAATATAACACACACCCAAAATTCTCCCACTTGTTTTTTTCTTTCCACATAGGGGCTCACAACAGGTCTTAGTCATTGGTCTAGCCCTACAACACCCATTGTTTCTCTACACCAAGAAAAATTCTCAGTGCTCACAGACTTCGTCAATGCATTTGCAACATTCTTCAAAGTTTCCACCTTTACCAGCAACAAATTTTTATCCTCAACCATATCCCTCACAAATTTATACTGAACATAAATGTGTGTTTTCTTTGAATGATAAGCAAGGTTCTTTGCTAAGAAAATTGTAGATTGGTTGTCACTGTCTTTCCTTATAGCTTGCTACCCAATCCCATACTTGAACGCAATATTTGTAGCTAAACAAATTTTTTTCTTGCATGAGTGGTTTCCATGTATTCAACATTTGTAGTTGAAAGTGTCACTTATACATACCGCCTCTTGCTTGTCCAACTAATTTCTAATCCAAATAGGCTAAACACATACACACTTGTAGATATTCTTTGATCTAGATCTCTATCCCAGACTGCACTACCAAAGCCACTAATGTTTAAAAAATTTCCAATCTTATTCTTCCTTCATAGCATAAACCATAATCACTAGTGCCATGTAGAAACCTCAAAACCTTTTTCATTGTTGTCTAATGCTCCTTCCCTAGTTTTGACATAAACCTACTCAGTACTCCCACTGCATGTGCAATGTCTAGTCTAGTGAAAACCATTGCATACATCAGACTACCAACTGCACTCACATATGAAACACATGACATGTCCGCTTCCTCTTCTTGTGTCTTAGGATACTATTTTGTAGATAAATTTACACCTACATGAATAAGAAACTTTACTATTTTACTATTCTAGATATTAAACCTTTGCAATATTGTCTTGACATACTTCCTTTGGTTTAACCAAATCTTCCTCTTTTCTCGAACTCATTCAATTTCCATGCCCAAAATATAGTTTGAAACACCAAGATCCTTCAAGTCAAATTTGGAGGACAATTGGGTCTTCAAATCCTGGATAATTTTTTTGTCATTTCCAATCAACAATATATCATCCACATACAAGACCAAATAGATAACACAACCACCAATTAATTTAAAATACACACAATGATCATCTTTGCTTCTTGTGAAGTCAAGTCCACATATATCTATATGTATATCAAATTTCTGATACTACATCCTTGGTGATTGCTTTAATCCATACAAAGACTTTTTTAACATGCATATAAGTTATTTGTTACCCTTCATTGTAAAGCCTTGAGATTTCTTCATGTAGATCTCTTCCTCCGGATCCTCATGATGAAATTTTTTCTTCACATCCATATGTTCTACCTCAAAACAAAAAGTAGCAACACCAAATAAAAGTAATATAATAGAAGCTAACTTGGAAACAAGAGAAAAAATATCACCAAAATCAGTTCTTGACACTTGGGAATAACCTTTTTTCTACAAACTGAGCTTTGTATTTATCCACCTTGCTTTCTACATTCATCTTCTTCATAAACACCCATTTTCTTCTAATGGGTTTCCTTCCATCCGGCAACTCCACCAGATCCCAAGCCTCATTTTTGTCCAAATATCCATTTCATCAACCATGGCCTCTTTCCATAGTTTTCCATCCTATGAATCCACTGCCTCCTTGATAGTCTTGGGATCATCATCAGTAATAGATAAAGAAAAAATTGAATAGAGATAAGATGGACTATACATCTTTGGGAGTCTTCTCGCTCGAATAGATCTTCTCAAAATTGAAGTTTGTGGCTCTTCTTCTAATTCATGTTATTCTATAAATATTAATTCTTCCTACTACAGTTCAAAATCTATCTTTTCAGGTTCCTTTGTTAGGACTTATTTTTTAATAAAATCCTCCACCTCTTTAAATAAAACATCTCTATTTTACACAACCTTCCTTCTTTTTGGGCTCCAAATCTTGTAACCTTTTAAACAATCCTTATATCCAATAAAAATGCACCTTTTATATTTACTATCCAACTTGGTTATTTTCTCATTTGGAACATGTATATATTTATCACAACCAAATATGCTCATATGTGAAAGAGAGGGTTTCTTACCAATCCATACCTCATGTGGAGTCTTATCCTCCAATGTTGATGAAGGTGATCTATTAACCAGGTAGCATGCATTATCTACTTCCTATACCCAAAATTCCTACCCTAATATAGTGCTAGTGAGCATGCTTCTCGACTTTTCAACCAATGTTCTATTCATTATTTCTTCAACACCATTTTGTTGAGGTATGTATGGAGTAGTATTATGTCATGCTATACCATACTTCTTACATAACTCTTCAAATTACTTCTTGCAAAACTCTCCACCATTATCTATTTTCAACACCTTAATCTTCTCCTTTGTTTAATTTTCCACCAGGGCCTTAAATTCTTTAAACTTTTCAAAGACTTGACATGTCTTCATGAGGAATATTCCTCGAAAAGTCATATAAGAATGATACATAATACATAGAATTACCCATTGATGGAACCGACACAGGTCCAAGCACATCAATATGCACAAGCTCTAATATCCCTTTCACCCTCTTATCACCTGAGGGGAAACTCACTCGATTTTTCTTCCCATAAACACAATTTTCACAAAAATTGAAATTTAGAGAGAAATTAGACATACCTTCTACCATGCCATTACCATGTAATATTCGAAGGCCCTTCTCTCCAATATTTCCAAGCCTTTGATTCCATAGCATGGTCTTTTCTCCAGAGACCACTAGATTTTCTTCTCCACTTTCAGGAACCACACAACTGCTACACCCATCCAATAACAGTGCTACCCAAAAGCTTGTACAAAGTTCCAATCTGAATTCCTCGCATCAATACCAAAACTTCTTGAACCATATTGTAAGTATCTTTCTTGAACACAGTTTTTTCACCTGCATCATCCATCATGCTTACAAAAATCATATTTCTTCCCAATGTAAGAATTTGCAGAACACTAGGAAGTGTTAAAATCCTTACACCTTGCAATTTCAACTTGACTATTCCACATCCAATGATTTTGGCTTTCATTTCATCCCCTAACTATACATAACCACCATCATATTTATCATACTCGTAAAACCACTCCCTATGGGGAGTGAAGTGAAAGGATGCACCTGAGTCAATCAACCATGCCTCATGATCTACATGTGTACTTGAAGAAGAAGCCAAGTATACCTCCCCACCCTGATATGAGGTGTTTTTCTCCTCTACAAAAGGAGCATCGTCATATCCATTTCTTTTCTTAGGAGCTTTAGATCTACAATCCTTTTTGTATTCCCCTTCCTTTCCGAATTTACAACACACCTTTACAAGTTTTCTTGGAGATTTATATCTCCCTCTATATTTAGATCTCCCATTTGAGGAATTATTTTTTTTATGTTCTAGGACCATCCTCCTAGAGATAAGGCATCTCCATTCTCGCTCTCCATATTTTTTTGTCTCATCTCCTTCAACAAAAAGGATGAGACTATTTCATCAAACTTGAAGGTAGTTTTATTACTACACATTGCAACAACCATACTATCCCACGAATATGGTAGAGAAAATATAAAATTGATGCAATTATATTCATCTAAATTTTTTATATCAACAGATAAAAGTTGGCTTACCATAATATATAAGGCTTTCATATGATCTGTCACCAAGTCTCCATCCTTCATCCTCAGGTTATACATATTTTTCTGAACGAAATTTTTTTTCACCAAAGATTTAGATTGGTACAAAGTCCCTAATTTAACCCAAAAATCCTTCTACGCAGCTTCCCCTGATACATTAAACAATACTTAATTTAAGAGACACAATCTATTATGCTATATGCCTTTCGATCTAACTTCACCCGGTATTATGTCGACATTCCTATCGGTGTTGTGACTGGATCTAAAACAACTCAATGGTCTTGATCCACCAACATATCCTCCATCTTGAGATTCCACAACTCAAAAATATGACCATTAAATTTCTTGATCTTTATCATTTCATTGTTTTCCATCTTCTTTCACTGCAAGAATTGATCCTGCAGATCTCCCACTCAACAGGGTCTACCATAGGCACGAGAAAAATCCCTCAACAAAAAAGGCATCCCCTTGAACCCAAAACAACTTTGATACCAAATGTAGATTTTAAATATGTACAAAAATTACCTACAAACAAATTCTTAAAACATAAAATATCTAATGGAAAAAACATAAAACAAATATACACAAAGATTTTCCCCTGGATCCCAAAATCGAAACTACTGGATTGATTTTCATTATATTCCTTTCAGTTTTACAATAAATATATATACATGTTGAATGGTTTTTGTAATGAAATCCAACACCCTAGATTATAACATAAGTGTACTTCCCTTGACTAGATATATAAAATACCATGGGAAGAAAATCATCATGGCCAAAACCATGTGTAAAACCCATCCACAAAACCATGGGTACATCCTCCCACCATCTATGGGTCCAACCCCCATTCTGAGGCCTACACAACTACTATTGGTCTGCATTAAAAAAAATCTCAGGTCATTGCCCCGGACCCTGTGTAGGGGGTCCACCACCCCCCCGTTACGCCTGACGCAACGTAAAACATGTGGGACTAGTTAACACACCCAACAAGGAAACTACAAGTTTTTCTAACATCCTGAGACACATAATCAAAAAACAAGGAGTAGGAGATGGATAGAGTTAAGATAGAATTGTATCAGGCCCAAGAGTGTGCTTACAATATTGAATTTGAGTTTAACATTTGGTGTAGAAAATACCCCACCAAATTTGATGTAAAGGAATATAGGAGAAGTATTTGGGACAATATAATAAAATTAATGTAGAAATGGTGGGGATTCATACAAATTATTCAAGAGAAGATATAAATGGTAAGATCATCCTGCAGAGAAGTGGAAGCACTCAAGGGACCCCTTGGAGAGAACCCAAATAAAGTATATATAGTTTCCCATTATTTAAACTGACTAACCAAGATAGAGGTCATGAAAGTAGGACTAAATTAGAATGAATTGATAGATAGAGCTAACTAAGTGAAGAAGAAACAAGGATTGATAGAGTTGTTCTATGAAAAGGAAGAATACATGTGGCGAGAGATTAAGGAGTTCAAGGAAAAGTGTGAAGTGATATATGACATGAATTTCCTCCACCTCTTCAATGGAAATGGTGACATATGCCTAAAGGATGTCCTCATGAATAACTTAAATGCCTTCAAAGAAGATCAATGAGGATTCAGGGAAGAAGATTGCTCGCTACAAGGAAAGGATATCGTTGACTTATATAAAGACCAATTTCAACTTCTTTTCACTTTGAGGAATATGTTTGAGGACATGGGGAATGTATACTATGGATCGGGGATGATACTTGAAAAAATCATTAAAGGTGCTCAAGCCTGTGAGGTGCCAATGGGTCATGAATGGAATAATATGTTGGGATTCTAAAAGTTGTCACTCCAGAAATAGTTTTCATAATTATCATGAAAAAATACAATGGCAGTCAACTCTAACTCAAGGTTGTTATCATAGGAAACACATCAAAAATAGTCACAACAATTAGCATTATTAGTAGTGTTGTTTAGCCACCTCATACACCAAGAAAAAAGAGCAGTCGAGATGAAACGAAGAGATTTAAGAGGATGGTTGGGTGAGTAAGTTGAAAGATACCTTGACAGGAAATTTCCTAAAGGCACAAGCGTGGATGGGAGACTTGATGTGTGAAACAACATAATGATAAAGCCACATTCCATATGGCGGAGACACTAAGAAATGGAGCATGAGTGGGATATTCTGGGGGCATCAGGAGAAGGCGGAAGGACGAGAAGGTTTACCCCCCAGAGAAGGTGACGCCACTTGGTAGAGGACTACGTGCAAACGTTCCATGGGGTGATGGAATGGAGCACAAGGCCTTTGAGAACCCCCACCAGAATTCTAACATGGGCCCATCAAGAAGGGCATCTAGCGCAAGTAAGTAAAGGTAAGGTAAGTCTAGGGAAAGTGGTACAAAACGAGTACATTCTTTAACTTGACATGTGGCTCTCACCCATCCGGCTCCCGAAATCCAATAACCTGTCACCACGTGTCCCACTATCGGCGTCCTTAAGACATCAGCCCTACAGTTGTCACCCTTACCTCGTATTTTTAAAAACTTGGCCCGATATAATATTTTTTTACTCCCAGATCAGGTAAAATATTGGTTTTTCACGGGTTTTTCATGGAGCGAAGGTTAAATATCTAGTTCCAGGTCGTTTTCAACCCCACTTCAATTTCCCCTCAGGTTTCCTCACTGTTCGCAGGTATTTAGTCATTCCTTTGTCCCACCATTTTCCTTTTGTTTTTTCTGTTCAAATGGTCATGGGGAAAACAAAGTCCAAAAAGTTTGAACCTGAAACCTCACAAGCCCATGAGGTCAAGGTTGTCCCTAGACCTGAACCTCTTATTGATTACCGTGTGCAAATTCATGACCCATTCTACCCTTTCAGTGTAGCCCGCGTCAGACCCGAGCTGTTCGAAGGTTATTTAAAGGGTCAAGACAGGTTCAGAGTCGTTAAGTCAGGTCTGTACTACCAAGTCACTCCAACCACATACCCAGTTCTCGAATTCATTAGTTGGCTCGATGAAGCTTATGACGAGCACATGGAATTGATCTTGTCTACTCAAGGCAATAAGATTTTCCAAATCTCGCCTGAACTCATAAATAAAGCCCTTCATTTTCCTCACAGTCAAAATTATGTCAAGTTCACTGAAGTTTCCCTTTCCTATCAATTTTCAAAGTTACCTTGGGAACAGAAAAGCAACTTCCTCAACCTCCTCTCAAATTCTCACCTAACAACTCTCTCGCCTTTGGATGTTGTCCCCTTGTCTACCTTCAAAGATAGTGTGAAGCCAGTCCTAGCTCTTATTTCAGGGTTTTAGGGGCTTCAGGAGGTCGAGAAGGTGCCAAAATAATGTATAGCTCTTCTATGGCTCATGATGAAAAAGGGTATGCTTTTAAATATTCCTGTTTTCCTAGCTTTGGCTATTCAAACCCAGTTTCAGGAATTCCCTTCTACTAGGTCTTTCAGGTTTTGTTCTTTAGTGTTTTACCTATTCTTGTTTAAGCATGCTGATAAGTTTGAGAGCCTAGGCCTAGAGAAGCTTTTGAGGACAAATGCCTAGCCTAGAACCTTATTTGAGTGGAATGTTTCAATTTTTCAGCAGCCTGGGGGAAAGGGGTATACTAGATTCTTAAATGAGTTCATGTCCATAGCCTATGCCATAATACATGACAGTCCTCCTCTTAGAATATTTTCTGAGGAGAAGGACTGGATACAGTTTGATGAGGAAGATAGAATAGGGGAATGGTACCTATATGATGATTACACTGATATTGGAGTCTATCATGCAGAAGTACCTCCCTACCTGTAATATCCCAAATTGGAAAATTCAGCAATTTTGACCATAAAAACGTTATTTATGGAAAATTATGCTATAATAGGGGGAAATAACACTTGGATCCCTTATAATATGCATTATTGCCCTCAAATAAAAAAGGGGATTAGAAACAAATCCCCTTTGCTAAGTTAAACAGGCCTCCTGGGACCAATATGGCCTAAAAGCACCCAAAACCCCATGACTTATACCATGCAGAATTTCTGAAGCACATGACTGTGTTATTTAAAGAGGGTTTCTGCAACAATAGGATAGAAAACCATAGGTATAGATTTTTATTAGGCAATATGATGAGAAAATAGAGATCTAGCCTCTTCAATACATTATTGAGATAACCCGACAAGGGTTTCTTGAAAGCATAAGTATAAAGGAGCAGATCTATACATCCAACTATGAAATAACATATTTTTACTACATATTTACATACATATATCTAAATTATACAAGAAATAGATTAGAATCCCCTTTGGGAGCTTTCCTAAAGAGGGATTGACCCTTTCCTTAGGGAACTAGCTCAAAACCAAAGGGTGTAACCTTGAATAGAAAAATGTCGGAGTTGTAGTCTCAAGACTGAGTAGTAGCTGCAACTCAAGAACTGGATGGATATGGTTGTAGATGATGCAAAAGATTAAAAAACCTCCTCCAATGGATTTTCCAAGTGAAAGGTCGATCCTAACACTGAAGATCTTACCCTCCAAACAATCACTGCAAACCCTCACTGCAGATCCTCTCTGAAATGACGCAGTCAAGGAGAGGGAATGCACTGTATATGATGTAAAAAGGTTGTCCTAGTGCCAAATATAGTTAAATCATCTAAAATTCTTCCCCACTAATCCTCCAAAGGAAAGAAGGCTTCCTCCTCTGAAAAATAAGCTAAGGAAGTGGTGTGTGAAACCTCCAATGCAACACCCTGCAACACAACATTATACTTCAGCAGAAATAATGGTGTAGCTGAAGGAGGTGGCTTGCCCTGAAGCCTAGATGTGGATAAATGAAGAGCAAGCTCCCTCAAGAGGCCTCTCTTGAAAGGATAAGGAATTCCTTGTGCTAAGCAGCACAACAACTCTGTTAAACAGCAAGAGAATGCACAATAGTCTAACCAAACCATAAAATCAATAATCCATAACACGAGTTCATATGGCTACCTTGCCCTCCTTTTATACAAATGGAAGCCCTCTCTCCATGGGTCCCACTCATTAAGTTTTCCTCCACCAAGGAATCTTCCTCCCACTATCTCTGCGCTTTCTCCCAAGATGATCTCCACCTCCTATCCCAGCGTTGTTGACTTGGTCAAACTTGACCTTGTCCACATGCAAATACCCCTTTTCACACATGAGGGTGTGAAATATAGCTCTTATGACTATCCATTTTTACACTATGAGGGATTTTATTCATATTTTTGAAATTTATGGGCCTCCTTACTCATTTATTTATCTCCTAAGTGAAATCAGCAAAAATCAATATTCCAATTAGCTGCATGCTAATTTTGGAATATTACAGTCCTCCCCTCCCAAATTTTGCTTGTCCTCAAACAACTGAAAGGATAGAACTGAAGAGCCTCCTCTTCTTCCCCTGTACCATCCTCATATGATAAATTCCTCCAAGGATCAAGATGATGTATCATCAGTAGATCTCCAATTTTTCCCTCCCAATTATGCAAGCTATCTTTCGATGTGCATCCCAAATAGTTATCATCATGTAAAACATCCATGGAGGAAAAATTGGGCTATCTAAAGGTCTTATTTAGGCATGAGGTATGATATATAATGGTATCTACCATCCCCATATGAATCTTCCATCCCCAAGCTATCATCCATACAAAATGAGCCACCCTCCAAAATGGTAACTCACACAAATCATCCTCCACCTTGAACTCCTGCAACATAGGTGGGCTAAAAATCTAATCATGGTAGAAAAAATAGCCTACCCCACACTATCCTCCTCTCCATTTATAATTGTATATTATCTACTACTCTTGGGCTGCAAAAGTGTTGCCTCCAAGTGGCAAGAAGGAAACTGTATCTCCAAAAACCTTCCCTCTAACGTTGTGAACCATGCTGGCCCAAACCATCCCATATATGATGAATAGGAAATCACCATCATGTGGTATCCAAGTGAGTAGAATACTAAAGGTTTCATGTAGAGCTGAAAGGTACCAAAAGTTTCCCGAGTGGCCACAGCGCAGTTTTCCTAACTGCTGTTGCACAACATGACATGGCAACTCATAGAAAAATTTCTCCCAATGATTGAGGAGAGTCATAGCCCAAGTTCTCCAAGCAACCTCATGGCCCACCTCATAAAGAGACAAGTGTTTTGTTGTGGTGGCAATATCACCTCCCATGCTCCTATTAGAAATTGTAATGCAAAAGTGTGGGAATCCTCTTTCCCAAAGGACACATCCAACCAATGTGTCTCTCCCCCAAACACGCTCCCAAATTAGAACAACAGCAACATAGGGAACCATAATGAGAATCATACTTGCTTCCATATGTAGCAATGGAGAAGGAAAATGGTCCCTCATATGCAACCAATGTAGTTTTACTCTCAACTGCAATAGAAAATGAAATGATGGGTGGCCTCCCCACCACTTGCTTGCTACTCCAATCTCCTCATAAGTTTTGAGGAAGTGTATGGTGTATGGTGCAAAGTGA
The DNA here is from genome assembly GCA_034641835.2 of Pinus albicaulis. NCBI lineage: Eukaryota > Viridiplantae > Streptophyta > Pinopsida > Pinales > Pinaceae > Pinus > Pinus albicaulis. The sequence goes on along the minus strand of CM076575.1, from coordinate 538,985,426 downwards.
GCATGCTCTACAAAAGATACAATTTCCCCAAGTTCTCCTAGGGACTATACATCACCAATACTTTTCATGGCCTTAAGTAGACCATTAAGTCTAGAAGGAAGAATGCTTCCCCATTGAGCAATATCCTGCACATATATGGTTAAGGGTTGCACATATACATTACACAAATCATTATGCAAACAAACAATACCCTTACCACATGTTTTTCTCATGAAAATGGAGTGGCTCATAGATGAGTCTCCTCTCAACCTCAAAGAGAAAAGAGGTGGCTATACTAACCCTTCCAAATAGTTATGTATCTCCTCCATCTCCACATGATCCATGCATCTTCTCATATGCTGATATATCTCCTCTTCAAAGCCTTCCCAAAAATACCCCTCCATGATGGTGTGGTATGCTCTCATAGAATAAGTGTGGCTGAAAAGGAAATCCTCATGAGCTGCTTGTAGTAGCTTATCCTTGAGCTTGGAAGCTCTAGATAAGAAGATCTTACCATGATAGTAGATGACCCCATCTCTGACTGAATACCCCTCCTCATGCAACTGGTCATCCAATATCATGCAAGTAAAAAGATCCTTGGAATACTCCACCAATAGCTAGGAATTCCAATATGGATCTATCCTCCATAGTGACAACGCTGATGATTTATCACAAATAACATATGTCATATGGCTATCCTCCTCTTTGACATCTCCCATGCCAAAGATGTAAATCAGAAGGCTGCTACCCTCCCCATGCTACTCCTGCCACAACGCAAGATTTGAAGTGAGAGTGGGTAATAATGATGTTGGGAGAATATCTCCCTCCTCCTTGAGTCCACCCAAGACTCTCAGCACTGTACCAATATCTCCCAAGGTCCTCACCCCTCTGGAATAAATGACTAGTGCCTCAAAATGTGAAGCATCTCTCATCATCTGTTGACCTGATGGTCTCCTTGGTTAAATGTCTCCATGCAACGAGACATAAACATCCAGAGTAGATTGCATATATGAATGGAAAGACTTGTCCCTGCCTTCACTGTGCAATCCAATTTCCCTCTTATATGCATCAACCCTCTGAAATAGATAGGGCTGTGTGCTCCTCATCAAATGATGTTGGTCATCCTCCCTACCTCCTCCTTCCATCTGCATGGTTTCACAACCTGTCAACAATGGCACATGCTAATCATGGGTTGTGCCTTGATCTCCACATATGAGATCCTAGGGAATTCTTTGCAATGATACAAGACCCCCTCTAGTTGGAGTATGTGCTCCATCTACCTCTGCATGAGGTGCTATATCTACTCTAAACATGACAACTCTATTGCCCTCAACTGTTTCTTCCTCTTTTGAAAAAGGGATCTCCATGCCCTCTTGTTCAAGAATATGAGATAGAGGTCTTGCCTCTAAAAAATTATGATGCAAGATGTCAGCCTCCTCAATGGTTTTCTAAATTGGAATTGAGCTCATAGGTTCTTCCAACACATGCAAGGTTTTTTTTTGCTTAGGTTTGTTTAACTTCACCACATGTGTTGCAGAAAGTTTTCCATCAAATATTTCCACCAATGTCTTAGTGAACCTTGCATAAGAAGAAGTATTTGCATTTTTGAAAGAAAAATACTCAAATATCCACCATGCATAGGCCTTACCACCAAAATGCAGTGCTGAAAATTTGATGGCTTCATATTCAAAAATTTGGTGCTACTACAAATAGGTGTCTAGCTCCTCCACCCAAGCTCTAGCTGAACATGTAGGTGAACCATCAAAAGTAGATAAGATAAATCTACTCTTATTATGTTGCTTGCTTCTCTCCACCTTGATCTTGCAAAAATCTGTAAAAGTGATATGATCTCTAAACTCCTGAGTTCGAGACTCATACTCTTGCAGAAAATCACTAAGAATTTCTCTCTTAGGCATTTCTTCTTCTTCTATCTCCCTTATACCAAATTTGGGCATAGGACTGCGCTATGCATCATGATGTGTGGCTGCATTCTCACACTCATCATATGAAAATATAGAGTTTTCTTCAGATTCAAAATCTCTTGGAGATTCTCTACACATCTCCCTTCTCATCTTCTTGAGATCTTCATGAATGCTTTGCAAAGTTTGAGAAAGAAACCTTGGAAGTCTCTCCTCTTTTCTTCCTCCATAGGATGGAGTCTTCTTTTTGTCTTTTCTACTAATGTTTTCTTCTTCTTATCTTCTTGATAGCATATTGGATGAGATTCCACAAGCTGAGCCAATATTATGCTCTGATACCATTGTAATATCCCAAATTGGAAAATTCAACAATTTTGACCATAAAAACGTTATTTATAGAAAATTACACTATAACAGGGGGAAATAACACTTGTATCCCTTAGAATATGTATTATTTCCCTAAAATACAAAAGGGGATCAGAAACAAATCCCCTTTCCTAATTTAAACAGACCTCCCGGGACCAATATGGTCTAAAAGCACCCAAAACCCCATGACTTATACCATGCAGAATTTCTGAAGCACATGAATGTGTGATTTAATGAGGGTTTCTGCAAAAATAGGATATAAAGCCATAGATATTGAGTTTTATTAGGCAATATGCTAAGTAAACAAAGATCTAGCCTCTTCAATACATTATTGAGATAACTCGGCAAGGGTTTCTTGAAAGAATAAGTACAAAGGAGCAGATCTATACATCCAACTATGAAATAATGTAGTTTTACTGCAGATTTACATACATATAGGTGAATTATACAATAAATAGATGATAATCCCCTTTTGGAGCTTTCCAAAAGATGGATTGACCCTTTCCTTAGGGAACTTGCCCAAAACCAAGGGGTTTAACCCTGAATACAAAAATGTCGGAGTTGCAGTCTCAAGACTGAGTAGCAGCTCCAACTCAAGAAATGGATGGAGATGGTTGTAGATGATTCACAAGCTGAAAAACCCTCCTCCAATGGATATCCAAGTGAAAGGCTGATCCTAACACTAAAGATCTTACCCTCCAAACAATCACTGCAAACCCTCACTGTAGATGCTCTCTGAAATGACGTAGTCAAGGAGAGGGATTGTGTTGTAGATGATGGAAAATGGTTGGCCTAGTGAAAAATATAGTGAAATAAACTCAAATTATTCCCCACTGATCCTCCAAAGGAAATAATTCTTCCTACTCTGAAAAATAAGCAAAGGAAGTGGTGTGTGAAACCTCCACTACAACACCCTGCAACACAACGTTATACTTCAGCAGAAATAATGTTGTAGCTGAAGGAGGTGGCTTGGCCTGAAGCTTGGATGTGGAGAAATGAAGATCAAGCTCCCTCAATAGGCCTCTCTTGAAAGGACAAGTAATTCCTAAACAGGAATTCCTTGTGCTAAGGAGCACAACAACTCTGCTAAACAGCAAGGAATGCACATAGTCTAACCATACCATAAAATCAATAATCCATAACATGAGTTCATATGGCTGCCTTGCCCCCATTTTATACAAGTGGAAGCCCTCTCTCCATGGGTCCCACTCATTAGGGTTTCCTCCACCAAGGAATATTCCTCCCACTATCTCTGTGTTGTCTCCCAAGATGATCTTCATCTCCTATCCCAGTGCTCTTGACTTGGTCAAACTTGACCTTATCCACATGCAAATGCCCCTTTTCACACATGAGGGTGTGAAATACAGCTTTTATGACTATCCCTTTTCACACTATGAGGGATTTTATTCATATTTTTGAAATTTATGGGCCTCACCCATTTATTTACCTCCTAAGTGAAATCAGCAAAAATCAATATTCCAATTAGCTGCATGCTAATTTTGGAATATTACACTACCGTTTGTCGGTTTTTCCAACCATGCGGATTCTTTCCCTCGAATTTATTTGACAAACATTTAAGGCTGACCAAATCCACTTTGTGCCTGCGAAGAAAGGATACATTCTCAAACTCCCAGCTTCTTTCGGTCCCTTCACCATAAATTCGAGACACGCCCTCTCCACTGTGGAAAAATTACTGCAAGTGATGGACCTGCTATAAGGAAAAGTCTGGCCATATGACCCAGGAAAATAAATTTGACTGCATATATACATGAGACTAGGCCCTTCATTGAGTGGAGAGCTAACCTTGATACATGGCCTTTGGATGCACAGATGGAGGTCGAGTCTTCAGCTGCAGAAGGGAGGGGCGACAATGCGTCCGCGGAGACAGAAAAGAAGGGACAAGCAGATGATTTAGATGCCTCAGGAATTCAAGAGGGCATAAAAATTAATGAGGGAGCTCATCCCTATAAGAAAAAGAGAGTGGAAGGGCCAGAGAATGTATGGGAGGATCCATCTCAGGAATATTTTTCCCGATATGGATTGCCTGATAAAAACAGGGTAGGTTTCATGGTCCCTTTTGACGGTGCCTCTTTGTCAGGCCCTTATGCGCTTTCACGGGAAATTTAAGTTGATATGGAAGAAGTGAGAGAGGAGATAAACACCAGGAATAGGACCACACGAGAAAAACTCAGGGCTGAACTAGTCGGGTTTATAGATAAATACCACACTCGACTTACTACTGAGCTAGACATGGACAAGGAACAACTCATATTTGCTATTTCACAGGTAGTGTTGCAGCCCTCAGCCAATGGAAGTCATTACCAAGCCCTAGAGATCACCTTGATCCTGGCTAATATTCCACTAATAGATAAGCTTGGCTTGCACCAGTGCGTTGGAGACATGTTGCGAGATGAAGTGGTGAAACTTGCACTTGCCTTGAGGAAGCTTGAGGAGAAGCATGGCTTGGTATTAGAAAAGTAGAAGAGGGAGAGAGCTAGTGCGAGAGCGATCAATAACAAGCTATAACTACAAGGAAAAGACCCTCTAGTGGATGTTTTTGAGGAACCCCATAGAAAAATACCCCATACAGTCGTTTCTAGCAGAGGTTACTAGAGGAGGTTGGTGGGCGGAGGGTTTTGCAGATGTTTTCTGCTTGGTGCGTTTATCATTAAACGTCGCCTGGGTGCTCTAGAATCGCAAAAGCACTAGTGCGCACAAAAAAATTGGCACACTGGACACTGTGCACTCCATACACACCCACTTAGTGTGTCGTATTATTTTATAGCACCAGTGCGTTACAACTCTTCCGCGCCGATGCATTATAAAACACCACGCCAAAACCGAAACCCCCTGGTGTGGTAGAAAGAAACCACACCGGTGCATCATAAAACAACTCGCCAAAACAAAAACTGACCGGTGCATTCGTAATAAATAGAAACAGTGCCCCTATAAACCACACGCACTGGTAAAGGGTTAAATAGATAAAAAATTATGGCAAAAAACCCAGATTTTTCATTTTTCCAATGCTCCTAAGCTCTCAATTACCGGTGCACTCTACCATAGAAAGCGCCGATGCGCACAACACATTGGCACACCAGACAGCGTGTACAAATTACACACCTGCCCGGGGCGTCCTATTATGGTAACACACCAGTGCTTCACTACTCTTCGGCGCCAGTGCATCATAAAACACTGTGCCAAAACAGAAACGTGTCGGTGCGTTCTTATCCAAGAGCACCGATGCACCTATAAAAATCACGAACCAAAATAGTGTCAAATAAAAAAAAATTAAGGCCAAAAAACTGGTGCTTTATGACTATTCCACACTGGTGCTTTACGAATAGTCTGCCCCAGTGCATCATCAAAACATCGCGCCAAAACTGAAACATCCCGGTGCGGTGTTAGGGAACTGCCCCAGTGCATCATAAACAACGCACCAAATCTGACACTACACGATGCAGTTGTAAGTAAGCATACCGGTGCGCCTATAAAACCCCGCAGACTGGAACAAGGTTAAATAAAAGAAAAAATTACGACCAAAAAACCACATTTTTCATTTTGCTTAGTTCTCCAGAGCTCTCAAGCACTGGTGCCATTTCCCCTTGTCTGAGCCGCCCTAAAATCGGTGCTCTCATTGCACCCATTGCATGCACTGCTGCTCTACATTGGCCACCAATCTCCAGCTTGCATTTTGAAAAACGGTGGGAAAATTTTATTTTGCAAATTTTACAACCAATATGCATCCTCGATGACGAAATGTACACGTATTTTTCTAGTTTTTCCATATTTAAGCCTTTTAGTGGATTATAATTTGAAATAACCATTAAGAAAGAAAAAAAAAATTGTCGCGTGGTGCCACACCACCACTGGTGCTAACGGTATCCGCATTGTTTCCAGGGCAGTACCGAAAGGCGCCCCGCATAATTTTAAATTAAAAGAAAATAAAATGAGGTGCTCTCATTTAGTTAGGCACACCGTTGACCATGGGAATTGTAGTGCAGTGCGTTGACAAAATTATTCGCCCTGGTGTATGTTAGCGCATCGCATTCGGCATTCCGAGAGGGTCAACGGTGTGGCCGGGTAAACAACCACACGGTCGACTATGTAATTTTCATGAAGTCGGTGTGCTGACACAACTATATGCTCTGAGGCATATATTTCAGTCAGCACACCACTATTCTGACCTTAGATATAGTCAACGGTGCTTGAAAAAAAGATAGCTGCACCAAGGCTGGTGCGTTGTATTTCATTAGGGGCACCACCACTAGTGCGCTACAAACTGGCGTCGCACCTAACTAAGTGATCATGGTGTACCTAATAACTGCTTTTTTTTTCAAAAATATATGTATATGTATATTCCTAAATACATGTATGTTTTAATAAAACAAAATTATTTAATATGTCAATGATTTAGAGAGAAGAGGAGGAACAACAACAACAACAGGTGGAATAGTATGACATGATTCGCTAATGGGAGGCTCGAGAGAGGGAGAGAGATGCATACCCTCACCCTATTACAATAGATACCCATGGGATCCTTAGGCAAATAGGCCTCCTGAAGTTCTATGAGGAGGCTACTTCCCTAAAGGCCCATAGTGTTTTTTTGAGATATCTTATCTGTAGGTGGAATGCCCACCGATATGCTTTCCAGGTTGGTCCTGACCAGTGGTACACACCCACTCAGGAGGATATTTATTTTATTACAGTACTATCAAGGAGAAGGGTGGATTTTCCCTCATTCTCAGACGTGTCATCTAGTTTTGTAGCATGGATTCAGTTAGTTTACTCCCAGAGATACATTGGAGCACATGTACTGTCTCCTTCAGAGTTTCTGGTACCTGGAGGTTAGTTACGTATAGGTGCATTTGGTAGACAGGACGTGTAGTGCCTCTCACTTATCATTTTGACCATTTCGCACAACACCAGTGACGGGAAATGAATTAGTTGCTCACTTTTATATTATGTTGATTCTTTAGTACAACAGCCATGACTTGTCAGGTGGTCTGCCATTTTTTTGCGACAGTTTTATATGGCCTTAGATAGATTTCATGCTCATGCACAAGGGAGGGTCAACTTCCCTTTTCCTTCAAAGATTTTTTGTTTTTTTTTTGAGAGGTTTCTAGAGATGAGACCTAGTTTTGCTCGACAACCTCGTAGGCCGATGTTCGAGGCTCGGATGCACATGTGGGGCAGATGATGCCCAAGAGGGGAGACACTATGTTTCTAGCCAGGATGTCGCATGATGCACTTGACTTACTAGCCAGTGTTGACGGGCTGCATCCCTTCATTATGGTCTCTTTTCCTTATGCTGGATTAGATTGGCGAGGGTGTCCCAACATCCTCTTCACATATGATGAGCCACCAGATGATAGAGGTAATATTATTGTTTTATTTATATTTATTCTAACATGTTCTTTAACTTGTTTTTATTAAATTGTGTAATGAAATTGTCCAATTATTATTGTGTACTTGTATATATTTTGTAGACATTGGCTCTTTTGAAGGCAAGGAGATGCCAGATCCACCACATGATCCATATGTGGATCCTGATGATGATCAAGACATGGCCGATGTCGAGGATGATCATGATCAGGATGAGGCCGGTGCAGCAGAGTGACATGCTTCTGTTGGTGCATCGGTGCCACCTTTTGCTAGGCGCGGTCAACCCGAGACTACATATAGGATGGAGTTGGGCAACCAACTAAGTGCATTGATTATTGAGGCGGGCATTAGGCCCGCTCATTACAGAGACATACAGGCCAATGATAGGTTGTTACGGATGTGGAGAGGCATGTCACATGACATTTACAACCTGATGCGGCATGTCGTAGGAGCTACAACAGTTTTTACGTGACTAAGGAGGACTATCCGTAGCTATAGGTGTAGTCAAGCCATGGCACGTGATGGACAATCCACAAGAAGCGACTCATCATCTCATGATCGTTCACCTCACACACGCGCCTGATGAGCATGAGGCTCCACTAGCAGCATCTAGCAGTCATCATGGAGATGAGGTTGGACCATTAGCCACGTCCATCAGCAGGTTGGACCATCGACCGTTGAGGCTGCACTATTGACTGAGCAAGCCTCTACTACTACTGCTTATATTGATGTTGTACTACCACCAGCGCTAGATGCATCCATCAGTACTAGTGATCATGATCATGAGTAGGCTCGACCATCAACTGTCGAGGCTACACCCTTTACTGAGCAGGCCTCCACTTGTACTAATATTGATGTTGTTATATTACCACCAGCTGATCCATGACATTTATATTACAGTTGTATATTTTTAACATTATTCAGTTATATACATATATATGGTCCATGTATTTTATGTTCATGCAGTTGTACTTAATTTACATGTTGGTGATCATCATGATGTGGTGCATATTGTTAGGTCATGTTAGATATGTTCATTTAATGTTTAGCTTGCAGATACATGTGTATATGTGATAGCATGAGTTATTTGACATGAGATGTATATTTGACGTTTGTGTTGCGATGATGTTAATATATAATGTTAATTTGATGTTTGAATGTGTTTTTTAGTCGAATATGATGTTTTTACGATGGTTATCATGGGCGTGATGATGTTTATTAATTAATTTAATATTAAATGACCATGATATTTATTAAATATTATGTCGTGATTTTAATTGAAATTGAAATTTTAATTGTATGTAAAATTGTAAAATTGTATTTGTATTTGTACTAATTGTAATTTTAACTGTAATTGTATGTAAAATATTTAATGTAAAATTTTAATTGTAATTGTAATATTTAATTTATTGTGAAATGATTGTAATTGCATATTTGAAAATTTGTAAACTTGTAATTGTAATTCTAATTGTATGTAAAATTCTAAAATTGTAATTGTATTTGTAATTGTAATTTTAATTGAATTGTATGTAAAATATTTGTAAAATTGTAATTGTAATTGTAAATGTAATTCTATATAAAATTGTAAATGTAATTGTATGTAAAATTAAAATTGTAATTGTAACTTTAATCGTAATTCACGTATGTGAAATTAATGTAAAATTGTAATTGTAATTTTAATTTTAATTTTAATTGTAATTGTATGTAAAATATTTGTAAAATTGTAATTCTATTAATGTGAAAATTTTAATTGTATTAATGTGAAATGATTTTATTAAAATATTTAAATTTTTAAATTTGCAGATAACTGTAAAATAACAAATCTAGAATAATACGAATTTTTGTAACATAATAAAGTTTAGAAAATAATGAAAATGAATTCATGTACTTTAGAATTATCATTATTTTATTATGATCTTACATTAAAAAAAAAAAACTTTATACAGTCGGGTGCGCTTATCATCATAACACGCACCGGTGCGTCGTATTACTCAGACGCACCAGTGCTTCACAAATCTTCCCCACCGGTCACGAATAAACGCAAATAAAAAAAACACCTCTATTTTCTTTAAGTGAAAAAAAAGCGGCAATTTGAAAAATGGGCAGCAAAATATTTTCGAAAATCTAATTTCATAAAACAATTCTTTAAATACTAAACACTTTTCATTATTTAACTACTTTTGCTAAAATATTTAGCCAGATATTTGCAGGAGACAGACCTAGAGCAAGAGAGCACGAGGGCATTGTGGAGCAGCGAAATACGTTCCAACAGAAGTATTCAGAGAATCAGAAACCAAACCTCTGGTGATTCAAACCCTGTATCATAGAATTTAAAACCATCTCGTGATTAAATTTGATTAATTTTTTTACTTATTTTCTGTAGTTTTTTTACTTTTTCTGCAGTTTTACCCATTTTTACCCTAAACCATTCATTTTCTTGTTTTTTCCCTTTTCGACTCCCTATTTCTATAATTTCAGAAATAGGGTTTTTCATTTTAAATTGACATCCAACCCACAGGACGACTTGCATAATCAGATCCCAATCCATTCGGCCATTGCATGAATTTTTGGAAAAAATGGATTTTTCTTTATCAGCGCGCCCTGTGTACCCTACCGCACCGGCGCGTTGTATTATACAGCGCACTGCGCAAGTACTGTGTAATAAAAAAATTGAAAACAATTTTTCGAAATCCGTGCGCCATATCTGAAATAGGGCACTGGTGCTCCATTTAACAAGGATAGCACCGTTCCTGTGTATTACACTATTTTTGTGGTGTGTTTATAATAGCCCATGCACCGTACAATCTATTACACTATTTTTTTGGTGCGTTTATAATACCCAATGCACTGTATGGTCTATTATATTGTTTTGCAATGTGTTTTTAGTATCCCCACGCACCAGTTGTAGTATGTACCTCATGAAAGGGGCACCAGTGTCTTGAGATTTATTTTTAACTTGAAAGGTTGAGAATTTAGTTATAGATATATTAATGAATGATATGGTACAGGTTTCAGATTGATAAAGAAATGACTGACAAGAGATAAAGTAACAAAAAATACTGATAACACATCAAGAAAAGAAAAAAAGGCAAGTTCTTTGTAAATTATTTATAAAAGATATTATTTTTGAATTATATGTAAGTTTAACTAATATGTATTGTTTATTGTGTATCAGGTAGAACCACAAAATGACGAAGCTCTATATGATTATTTATGATCTAGGACTAGAAGAGCGTAAAATTTTAATGGAAAAATTGCAAAAGGATGAATCAGGTGAATGAAAAACTATTATCGATCCAATATGAGTTTCTTTTTTTAATTATCATTAATAATATACTTAAAACTATTACATAACATGTGTCAAACAATCTACTAATTCACATATGACCAACAACTCAGAAAATGAATGTTGTTCTAAGAAAAGAAAAAAATAGAACATGCAAATAAAAATGAATTTCTCCTTAGCTCATCTAGAGTGGTGCTGGTCAGATCTGGAGAGGATTGAGGAGAGGATCTTCACTTTTGCACGAATTTGTGTCGAAGTTGATCTAAGTAAAGGACTGCCAGAAAGTATAAGGCTGGTATACAAGCAACAAAACTGGTTGCAAGGACTAGACTATGAAAATACTGCTTTCAGATGCAGAATCTGTAGGCTGACAGGGCACTTACAAAGTACATGTCCAGAAGCCAAGAAAGAAAACAGCAAAAAGAAGCAGAAAGGGAAGCAGAGAAAAGGGTGGCAATATCCCCCTCCTGACTCAGAGGACGACGAAACAGAAGCAGAGGAGGAAGTCACTCCCACAGAGAATACTGAGACAACCCAAGGAAACGAGACCCAAAAGGAAATCATAACAGCTAACAAGGACTCACAATCCTATTCAACTCAGGCAGAGAAGATAAGTGAGGATCTAAGTATGGGAGGGATCAAACGACATCATCCCTCTGATACATCAGACTCAGACAAGGATACAGGTCCACAGAAAGCAGAAACACAGTTAGTCCTAGCTACGATCGAGCCCACCCAAGGAGAGTGGCGCAAGGTCGAAAAGAAGAAGGGAAGGAAAACATGAGGTGTGAGTTCCTACTCAGTCTCTGGAACCAGTTTTTACTGTCTCCTCCTCCCTTCTTTTTCTCTTTTTCTCATTCTTTCTGAATGCACGGTAGCCTCGCTACGCTGCAGTGTGTGCCAAAGCACACGAGCCCAATGGGCAATATCTGAAAATGCTTCAATGCATATGCTATGTGTAACTTTTCATTTTCATAAATAAAAGGTTACCGATTTTTTCTGTGGAAAAAAAATCTAGAGTGGTGCTGGAAGTTAACGAAAGGGGGAAAAAATTTTACAAAATTTTGAGGGATCTAGTGGAACGAATGTATAGACATTCTTTCCACTTACAATACAAAAATCAATCCAATGATTTGAAGAACCAAATTTTATCTAAACTACAGGAAGAGTTTCCAGAGAATTGATCAATGAAACATGTCAGACTTTTACTAGCAAAAACGTACAACAAAAAAGAAGGAATCAAAAATTAATATTCCTTTAAATGTTTGTCTAGAATTATTTATAAATATCACTTTTGTTATATTTAATTTTCATATATCAATATTAAAATTAAATATTTTATTGTCAAGTTACATTTTTAGGAAGATTATGAGAACCACAAAAGATGAATGAGCTCATATCGAAAATATACCAGTAGGAATGTCCAAAACGGTGTACAAGGAGATGGTCAAACAAATGGACAAAATTGCATCACAGGAGGAGCCATATCAACAACAACATGCTTCAAAATGTAATATGTAATCATTGAATTTTTCGATCATTAGGTACAATAAATAAACAATTTAGCATTAAATATTAATTTTCAAGAATTTTCTTGCATAAAAGAAAAGAAAATGGAACCCATTCAACACATAAAACAGGACGACAAGGAAGAAAAGGGTTGATCTCTAAGTTTGTGAGTAATTGTTACTTCCTTATAACAGCTTAACTAGATTTCATTTTTTGTATTTTTTAAGTTGTTTTACAAAAATCATCATTGAATGTCTTCAAACAAGTGCTAACATACAAAGAAGAACCATCTGATGAATTGATTGAAATTGGGTTAAATATGGGTTGTGAGTATATGTTGGCATATCAAAATTTAATTCTGGAATTTGTAAGCATCTATCGATCTTGTTTTACTTAGCTCCATCTATAATTAATAGAACAAAATCATCTTTTATATTAAATATATGATTTTCTATGGGGTATAAAACTTGCAGGAAACAAAGCATGGAACTGCGCCAACAGATGAAATTTTGAAAGATGGCATGGTACATGGTTTTGAAAGAATGTGTATAGTTTATGAGTCAATTGTTGCTATGGTACGTCATTTTTGTTTTCAATTTACATTGATGTATATTATTTAATATTAAAATTTTCATTATTCTCACCAATGTATATACACTCATTTGAGTTTATTTTTATGTTTGTAGATGGAAGGTGGAGAAGAAGAAAACAATCAATTCCATGAACAAAACATTCCTGAAAATAACCCAAGTCATGGGAGTAGCTCTAGCAGTGACAAAAGTTCAAGCGAAGAATGATGATCACTATGTTTGGATATCAAAGCAAGGCATTTTATTTTTTGAAATATATGTGAAATCAAACATTTTGTTTAATGTAATGGACATAGTGTCCCAATTGAAAGACAAAGGGATATGAATAACTATCCCATTTTGTATGATAAAGACTATCTTATTCATATATATATAATCATAAAATATTTTTTAATTTATTCTATTGCGTTCTCCATTTTCGCTATTGTGTTCTCCATTGTCGTTCTCAAATGCACTAATAAAAATTTAATTCATATGAATATTGTTATAAGATATATATGTGTCAACTTTTGATGAATAATGAATTTTAAAAAACCACAATAATTCTGATACGATATAACAAATTAGTCCAAACAGCACATTCAAATGCATTAATAAAAATGTAATTAATATGAATATTTTTATAAGATGTGTCGACTTTTGATGAATAATGAATATAAAAAAATCACAATAATTGGACTGTCACAGGTCGATGTTTCTAAAAAAACAAAATGAAAATCGGTGTGTGTCAGTAGCTGTCGACCAGTGCATTTATGTGTCTATACACACTGGTGCTATTGTACGATCTATGGGCACCGCACAAATACCGATACCAACTATAAATATTGGTGTGTTTGTGTGATACTACGTACCGGGGAGTTTATGTATTTATAAGCACCAGTGCATTTTTACGATCAATGGGCACCACATGAATATCGATACCAATTATAAATCTCAGTGCCTTTCCGTGATATGATGCACCGGTGCATCATAAAGGTATACGCACTGGTGCGTTGATACAACCTATGGGCACCGCACAAATCCCAAGACCAATTAGAATGACCCTGTACGTTGTATGACCAACACTATGCCCAGTGCAGTTTTACACCTAAACGTCCCGATGCGTTCGTTCGACTGAGACAGCCCCGGGGTGCCGTCTTCATGTACGCACCGATGCATTAAATCCAGAGTAGCGCACCGATGAAAAAACATCTGTAATAACCTCCAGCCGCCCATTTTTTTTAGTTGTGTTGAATTTTTGTTAAAAGATCCACCAAAACCTCCGTAGCCATAAACGAATGTTGTAGCAAATGTTTTTTTGAAATTTTTTTCCAATTTTATAACACTAAAAACCTCCTTTATAACCTCTACTAGAGGGTATTTTCCTTGTAGTGTAGAAACCCTTAGGAAGGCAACAAAGGATAAAGGGGCCGATAAGGATGCAGTTCGACAGAAGCTCATCATTGATCTGGAAGTGGAGAAATATGAGCTGAAGAAGAAATTAAATATACACAAAGGGGAGAATGTGAAAATGGATGAATTGATCTAAGTGGAAAGGGAGAAATCGGCTCTTGCCAATTCACTGGCTAAGGAGCAGGAAGATAATACCCAAAATACCGTAGATATTGCAAGTCTAAAAAGGGATTGTCTGACTTACAGGAAAAATGGGACCAACATGTATGCGTAGCCCCAACATCCAATGAGCTCGGAACCACCCCAGAATAGTTGACTAAGGCCCTGTTAGACTTAATGGTTTCAGAAATTGAAGCATGTAAAACTCACCAAATACTAAATGAGATGGAAGCTACATTGGCTATGAATCAGAAGGTGGTAACGTCCCTGCAGAATGAGGTCGAGAAGTTACAAAGAGAAAAACAAGCGCAGGATAAGTCTATCAGAGACTTGACTGCTCGGCTGAAGGGTAACATGACTCTCCTAGAAGCCAGATGCCTAATTTGGAATGATATAATGGCAAAGGTCAGACAGCATTGGAATTACCTCACCCTAATTGACGATAAGAAACCTGCAGTTCACTTATTTGAAGTACAGTTGCAGGAGGGGCGCGTGGAAGGAGAAGCAAAGGTTGCAATGGCTAACAGGTATATTCGGTATCTAAATGAGTTGGGCCCAGAGGAATTGCAAGCATAAGGAATCACTGATCAATTCAGAAGGGTAATGGAGATTAGAAGAGAAATTGAGAGGGAGACCACTCGCGTGAACGCGTTGGGTTGTTTGAAATTGATTTCAATCGGAATCTAAAAGTTCAACCGAGAGTGGAATAAGTTAGTGGAGGTAGGCCTCCCATCATGCTGGCACCTAGAAACCTCCATATTCCCCAAGCTAATGGATTATGAACAGAAAATTTTAGACATCATGAACAATGCCAACCTGCCTCTGGAAAAAACTATTCGCCTGAAGGCAGATACCATCATAGCCGCTCTAAGAAAGGAATTCTTCCTCCTCTCTAGGTTAGACAATTCTTAGGAATCTGAGTAGACTATACCATGCTCATAGATATGCAGGCACTGGTTGAGACATTTTCCACTATGTCAGCTCCAGGCGAGATTGTGTGGTAGAAATGCAGTGAATACACTAGCCCTCCAATTTCATCATCTTATCATCAGTCTCTACCTCCCTCTGGTCGCAAAGCAGGGTCATCTTCATCATCAGCCTGGCCACATCAGCCGCCATCAAGCACCCCTCACCACCATCACAAATGACACTCGTTATTTGGCCCACGCGGCCTATTTACTTTTATTTTTATGAATTTTAAAACTGGGTGAAAAATTGATTTCACCTTATGCACTCTTTATTTTTTATTTACTGTTATGTTTTAGTTAGGGCCTTTTTCAAGCCAGGTTGTATATGATGAGAGGCCATTTTTCCTCATCACCGATTTTGATTTTTGATTGAGACCATGAACCAAAAAGATCCTTAGAGAATATTTTGTTTTGAAAATATATTCTCTTGAAGCTCATCCATAGAGCTATAAAAGATTAAATGAGAGAACAAGAAAAGGTTCTGGATTTTCATGAGAAGAAGTTGTTAATTGTGAATTCTCTCTTTTTGTAAATTTTGAGATCCTCTCTTAATGTGTATCTGAAAATCCTCTTCGAGAAAGGAAATGAAGCTACGCTGTTGTTGTGGTGGATTCCAACTGAGGTTATTGAACAATATGTATTTTCTTAGTAGTGTTTAAATATAATGTTCTGTGTATCCCCAAAATGGGACTGCTAGCAAGGCATGGCTGAAAAATGCATTTTTTAGAAATGGATGCTACAGAATCTGAAATCAGCCCTTGGATCCCTTAAATATGATAATCTAAGACCCAAATCCAAGAGGGGAGTAGAAACAAATCAAACTAGGTGAGGTAAAAAGACCTCCTACACCTAGTATGGCTTGAAAATTTCCTAAGGAAGGGACTGCAGCAATACTTAACAACACTGCTAAGAAAATAACGTAGTTTAACACAGTAAGAGAAAGAAACCAATATGGAGGTTCGGAAATAACTTATACATCAGCAAATCAGATTTACAATGTGTCCCATACAATGTACAAGAGAAATATAGAAGACTTTTGTGAAGAAAACCCTCTAAAAGAGGTGTTGCAACAATGTATTTCACTGAAAAGGCTTGACAACATTATTTTTATTAGTATACAGTAGCTGTAGGTTACAACTTAGATCTAGGATAGATATGTGTACAAAATATTAGATATATATCAAATCTGTACACTATATTGTCTCTATTTTACATACCCCTTGGGGTTTTCAACAAAACGTGAAGCATATGGAGTAGATCTGAGATCTCATGCAGCAGATCTACAGATTTCTTCAGGATTTCTAAAGCATATACAGGAGTATTCTAATCAGATCTGAATATTGCATGGATAAGAACAGAAATCCATGGATCACCACAGTGAGAGATAGATTCCCATCACTAGAGATCACTCCTCAAAGTTTTCCAAAACTACCTGCAACTTTCCTCTTGCAGATAACGCAGTCTTGGAAGATAAAATGCACTGTAGACTTGATGAACAGTTTGGCTTGATGCCAAGGTATGGATCTGAATCTCCAATGATCCAATACACTCTTTCCAGGGGGATAGAAGGATTTCCCACTGAAAAGAGGCACTAGAATGGCTTAGAACTGAATAGATCTAGCCTCCACTTGTTGCAAATTACAAAGACAACCAAACCCTCAACAGGATTTGTGTTGTAGTTGGAAGAAGAAGCTTGGAAAAATGCCTGATAGTGGACAATAAATGCAAGACTCTTCTAAGAGGCCTCTCAAGGAAAGAGGTGGGATTCCCGATCAGGAACACCCAGTGCTAAACAACACTATTCTCTGCTAAACATCCAAGAGAATGAGAAATGTCTAAACATACATGTTCTTCGAAAACAATAGGTTCAACAACCTTCTTCTATTGTTCTCCTCTTCCTTTTATAGGATAAAAGCCTTGCAAAACCCTAAACCATCTCAAAGGTTTAGCTCCTTTCACATGTGTAGCCTCCAACTAGAACTACGCTATGCATCTAGGAGGCACGTTGCGTCTGGATAGCGCTATGGATTTGGTCCTGTTGACCCAGTCAATTGTCACAATCCCTTTCACACATAAGGGATTTTTATTAAGGTAGCCCATATTTAGCCTTGTTCACATGGGGCATTGATTTATTTTTCCGTTTTAGGATTTAATTGATCCTCCTTTACAATTTTATTCATGCAACAAAAAAAATGAAACAAAATTGTACATTCCCATTACCTTGGGCTAATTGGGAATATTGCATGTTCATTGTGTTTTCATCATTCCCTTGTTATCGTAGCTTTCAGAATGCGAATGTTCAACTAGTTGATGTGAATTTATCCTAAATTATACTCATGTCTTATGTTCTATAACATTTTAAATATGGCTCTAAGCGCAATTTCCGTTTCATAATTCTGCTCACAGGTCGTAGTTCTTCTAAGGTTAGTGGAGGGTAGATTCTTATGTTCGTATAAGCCTGCCTTACTCTCACTTTTTCCTCATTTTCTTACACTGTACTTCACATCCATTTATCCTTGTAACTGTTCATTGATTTCACATTCAGCCTAGCTCACAGCCATTTACTTTCATGACTGCTTTGGATTCACTTTTTGAGACTCTTTATCTATACAACTAGATGTCGTTCTTGTAAATATTTTGACTCTGATATCTTGGACCGATATAAAAACTTTAAACCATCATCAAATAACAAGAGGTTTCTCCCTAATAGCATACAAAATACCTTCTAACATCCTCTTGTCTTTAAGATGTCCTAGGCACTGGTATTTAACAACTCAAAGCTGTCTCTAGGAGTTACAACATCTTTTTGGTGCCGTTGCCGGGGAATCTAATTTGAAAATATTTTCCCCTAGAATACGACAATAAAATTCACACTTCAAATCAGGTGAGCACGAAGGGTTGAGAGTTGTAGATCCCTCACCTTGGCGACTCCATTGCTCTTTAAAGTCAAATTCATTGCAATCCTAGCTTATCACAAGCCTCATCTAAGGTTGGATACCTCCCAGTTGATAACACCCTCAGTTTTCGACCCTGAAAAGATCATATTCAAAATAATATGGAAAGAGAAATAGCCAGCTTAGAATAATGTACCCAGATTCTCACTAGAAGACTCCTCATCCTCTTCTTAGCAAGCTCAAGTCTAGGGCCCCAGTTCCACTACTCGAGTACTTGAATACCCTCCAGATAACCTTGTTTTGGATCATTCTAAGATAAAGGATGAAGCAAAGTCAGTAAATACGTTTGAGCTCCCCTTGCATCCTACCCCTGAAGCTAAAGAAATCAAACAGGTTACCATCACTCAGATCCTTTTCACTCAGATAAATTTGCAAGCTTCCACTCAACATATTCCTGTCATAATTCACCAAAACCCTCCACAGAATCCATCACCTCCCATGGTTGTTCCCAGATTTTTGCTGAACAAATATGCCCCTCTGGCACTTCCCCAAATTTTAAATGATATGCCTCATGATTATATGAAGCTCTTGCCTCGGTTCACCAGGGAAGACAATAGTGTGGCTCCAAAGCATATTGAAGATTTATGTGCCTTTGCTGATAATTTCAACGTGGAGCACCTGGATGTAGCTTTGAGGCTCTTCTTCCAATCCTTGGATGGAGAGGCTCAAAAGTGGTTCAAAACTCTGGGTGACCACACCATCACCACCTGGGAGGAGATGGAGAATGCCTTCACATGAAAGTGGGGGGAGAAGAGAGATGATGGCCATATTATTACAGAATTCAATGCTTTGAAGAAGAGACACAATGAGGATGAGACTTAATTTATCAAAATATTCAACAAGTTGTATAATAACCTAACTGTTGATATGAAACCTCCTCAAATAACAGCCAAGGTGGTCTTTGTAGGAGCTTTTAAGTCAGAGTTTGGTTCCACTTTAAGGGAAAGAAAATCTATGTCTCTCGATCAGGCCCAGACTGATGCATTAGAGGTAGAAGAAAACTTTTCTTCTACGGGGAAATCAAAAGGAAGAATAGACCATGATTGCAGATGAAAAGGAAAATAAGAGGCTTCTTCTTAAAATCAATAAAGGGAAGTGGCAGATTATAAGATTGAAGAAATGAATAAGATGATAAAGAATCTTTCAAGCAAGTTGGTGAACCTAGAGTTGGAAGCTAAGAATGCCTCTTCTTGGCCAACTCAGGCCGCTCCTAACAAGGGATATAACCCACATTATTGAAAGACGCCCCTGCAGATACTACAAAGAGGTAGGAAAGAACAGCCAGAATGTATACAACCTCCTCTCTATTTGGAAGGAAAAATGGAAGGCTCTACTGAAGATGTTTTTGATGGGAAAGATGATTAGTATCTTGCTTACTCAGAAGGTGAAGAGGTAGAGCTTACTCTATAGGAAGAAGAAGAAGAGAAAATAAAATCCATAGAAGATCCAGACATCGATGAATATTGCAGACAGTTTTTGGACTTCATGCAAGCTCAATTCCATAAGAAGTACGATCTTCAATCTTCTAGAAAGAGGACCCGAACGCAGGATCAAGATGAAGAGTCACCTCCAAAAGATTCGGTCCCCCAGAAAGCTAATTGCGAAGGTAAGAAACCTGTAGAGGATCCCTCGCATCAGAAAGCTACCACTCCCTCTTCATCTAAGTCAGTCCGTGAACCTCTTGCAAATACTAAAGGTACTTTAGTCGTCATAAAGCCACCTGTCCTCCCTAAAGAGAAACTCAAATAAGTCATCCCAGAAAAGAATCCTATTGTTTTTAACCTCCAAAAATAATTAGAGAAAGTGAAAATACCTGTCCCCTTAGTCGAGCTTTTGAAGTAGCCTTCTTACAAAGCTTAGGTGTCGCAATTTATGCTCCCTCATGGAGTAACCCCTCCTCCAGATAGTCTCAACCTTCAGGAAGAAATACTGATGGTATTCTTTGGCCCACATGTCAAAGAGTTAGACTCAGCAACCCCACTGTTTTATGTATCCCTGGTCATTCATGATTTACTGTTGCACAATTGCATGTTGGACTCAGGGGCCTGACATAACCTGTTGCCTTTGTCAGTCATGGAGAAATTAGGATTACAAATCACTCACCCATACAAAGATCTTTATTATTTTGATTAAAAAAGATTCAAATGTTTGGGAATGATTAAGGACTTGGTGATGAACTTGTCTCAGATCCATCCCAAGAGTGTAGTCATGGACATTGTGGTTGCTACACCATAGGGAACGTTCATGTATGCCCGAATGACATTCGACCTAATAAATGCAGGAGCTACTTTCCAGCGAGCGATGGATATTTCTTTCGTTGGAGAGCAAGACAAGTTTGTGGTAATATACCTGGATGATATCACCATGTTTTCGAAGAAAAATGCTGAACATATTGAGCACTTGCGCCGAATCTTTGACAAGTGCCACAGGTATGGTTTATCACTTAATCCTTAAAATTCCATGTTTTCTTTAGAGGAAGGAAAATTACTGGGGCATATTGTAACAAAGGAATGGGTGAATATTGACCCCAAAAGAGTAGAGTTGATCAATGGCATATCACTACCTCGAAATAAGAAGGAAGTCCAGGTGTTCCTGGGACGCATAAATGTTTTAAGGAGATTTATTCTAAACTATACTGAAATAGTTCGAAATATCACTGAGATGCTTAGAAAAAACAACAAAGTAAAATGGATAGCAGAGTCACGAGAGGCCTTCAATAGAATCAAAGGTGCCTTCGCAGAAGCTCCGGTATTGGCAGGTCATGACTACAGTAAGCCATTCATGATATTCTCATTTGCATCTCCACACACAATAGTTGCAGTGTTACTGCAGAAAAACATAGACGGGTATGAGTAACCCATTGCTTTCTTTAGCGAAGTACTACGAGACACAGAGCTGAAATATAATATCATGGAGAAGAAGGCATATGCCCTAGTTAAATCCCTAAAATCTTTTCGAATGTATGTGATGCAGTCTGCCATAACCGCTTTTGTTCCCACAACAGCGGTGAAAGACATCCTAATCCAGGGAGATAGTGAAGGAAAAAGAGGCAAATGGATTGCCAAGATTCAAGAATACGAACTGGACATCCACCCCACCAAGCTCATTAAGGGACAAGGGCTAGAAAAAATCTTATCTGAGTCAAATTGTTAAGCATTGGCAATTAATTTAACCATGGAAGGAGGAGAGGTACCTGAAGGCACGAAGGAATAGCCTGGAATAGATACCATAGTACAAAAAACGCACATGAAGTACCTGCTTAGTACTTGGTATAAAGATATTGTAGAATATATTTTAACTCTCAGGTGTCCCCTAAACTTCGATAAGAAAAAGTATCGAAGTTTGAGACTGAAATCTCAGAAATACATTTTATCAAATGGACGACTATACTAGAAGGATCCTTTAGGAATCCTACTCTTATGTCTTACAAAGTCAGAGATGGAGGAAGTCATGGCCAAATTTCACGAAGGCATTTACGAGGGGAATTATAGCTGGCAGTCCACGACTCATAAGTTACCAAAGGTTGGTTTCCTCTAGCCTCAGCTATTCAGGGATGTACATACTTGGGTTCGAGCATGCGAGAAATGCCAAAGGTTTGCAGAAAAACAGAAATTTTCCGCCCTGCCAATGATACCAGTACATATTGAACAACCTTTCCAGTAGTGGGGCATTGACTTTATTGGAGAGATTCATCCCGCATCAAGTGGTCAGCATAAGTGGATCCTCACTGCCACTGATTACTTCACAAAATGGGTAGAGGCGACACCTGCAATAAATGTTACTGATGCAGTCATGATCAAGTTTATGGAGGAGAATATCATATCAAGGTTTGGCTGCCCAGCTAATATTGTCACAGACAATGCTCAAGCTTTCAAATCTACCAAGTTTAATAATTTTTTCCAATAGTATAATATCACTTTGGGGAATTCTATAGCCTATTACCCCCAGGGGAATGGGTTGTCCGAATCTTTGACTAAAACCTTGGTAAGGGAATTGAAGAAGGCTATAAGCGAAAACCAGAAAAACTGGGATTCCCAACTAAAATTCGCACTCTAGGCAAACCATATTACCAGTAAAAGATCCACAGGTAAGTCTCCCTATGAACTAGTCTATGGTCGAGCAGTCTTTTTTCCAACTCATCTTGCCTTACCTATTGTTAGGTTTCTCCAAGACGGCCATGAAGAGACAAATGACCTCATCCAGAGAATGAACCAGCTGGTCGAGTTGGAGAAAACTCGAAACCAAGTGAATGGTAGGTTACCAGAATATCAGGAGAAGATGAAAGGCTTGTTTGACCAGCACGCGAAAGATAAATAAATGCAAGCATGCAACCTAGTATTGAGATGGGATATCATGAGAGCAGATAAAGGTAAACATGGGAAACCCCTTGTGGTTTGGACCATTCAAGATTGCTGAAGTAAAGGGAAACAATACTTTTGTATTGGAAAATCTAGAAGGTGATTTGCTTGAAGCACCCATAAATGGGTAGTTCTTGAAACCATACTTTCAATAATAATGAAAGGTATTAGAGGTATGTTGTACATACTATATATACTTTCCATTTTCCATTTACTGTTGCTGTTTCTTTTTATCATAGGAGTGCATGTGATTTTTGAAGGGTTTCCAGCTTTTGATGAATATCAGTCAGAGTATCTGTGAAGTTCTCAACACTCTCGAAGATGAGCATGCCATCCCCAGGTGGAGCCAATGTTGTTTAGCCATCTCATGCACCAAAAAAAAAGAGTAGCCGAGATAAAACGAAGAGATTTAAGAGGATGGATGGGTGAGTAAGTTGAAAGATACCTTGATAGGAAATTTCCTTAAGGCACAAGCGCGGATGGGAGACTTTATGTGTGAAACAACCTAATGAGAAAGCCACGTTCCATATGGTGGAGACACCAAGAAATGGAGAATGAGTGGGATATTTCGGAGGAATCAAGAGAAGGCGGAAGGACAAGAAGGTTTACCCCCCAGAGAAGGTGATGCCACTTGGTGGTGGACTAAGTGCAAAGGTTCCATGGGGTGATGGAATGGAGCACAAGGCCTTTGTGAACCCCCACCAAAATTCTAACATGGGCCCATTAGGAAGGGAATCTGGCGCAAGTAAGTAAAGGTAAGGTAAGTCTAGGGAAGGCAGTACGAAACCGGTACATGCTTTAACCCAGCACGTGGCTCTCACCCATCCAGATCCCGAAAGCCAATAACCTACTGCCACATGTCCCACTGTCAATGTCCTTATAATGTCATCTCTATAGTTGTAACCCTAACATCGTATTCCGAAAATCTCGGCCCGATATAATCTTTTTTTACTCCCAGGCCAGGTAAAATATTGGTTTTTCATGGGTTTGTCATGTAGCGAAGGTTAAATCTCTAGTGCTAGGTCATTTTCAACCCCACGTCGCTTTCCCCTTAGGCTTCCTCATTGTTCGCAAGTATTTAGTCATTCCTTCATCCCACCATTTTCCTTTTGTTTTTTTAGTTCAAATGGTCATGGTGAAAATGAAGTCCAGAAAGTCTGAACCTAAAACCCCACAAGCCCGTGAGGTCAGGGCTGTCCCTGGACCTGAACCTCTTATCGATGCCCATGCGCGAATTCATGACCCATTCTACCCTTTCAGTGTAGCCCGCGTCAAACCTGAGCTATTTGAAGGTTATTTAAAGGGTCAAGATAGGTTCAGAGTCATTGAGTCAGGTCTGTACTACAAAGTCACCCTAACCACATACCCAGTTCCCGAACTCATTAGTTGGCTCGGTGAATCTTATGACGAGCGTAGTGACTTGTTCCTGTCTTCTCAAGGCAATAAGATTTTCCGAATATTGCCTGAACTCATAAAGAAGGCCCTTCATTTTCCTCACAGTCAAAATTGTGTCAAGTTCACTGAGGTTTCCCTTTCCTGTCAATTTTCAAAGTTACCCTGGGAACAACAAAGCGACTTCCTCAGCCTCCTCTCAGATTCTCGCCTAACAGCTCTCCCGCCTTCGAACGTTGTCCCCTTGTCTACCTTCAGAGGTAGTGTGCAGCCAGTACTAGCTCTTATTTCAGGGTTTTTAGGGCTTCGAGAGGTCGAGAAGGTGTCAAAAAAATGTATAGCTCTTATATGGCTCATGATGCAAAAGGGTACGCTTTTAAATATTCCCATTTTCTTGCCTTCAGCTATTCAAACCTAGTTTCAGGAATTCCCTTCTACTGGGTCTTTTAGGTTTTGTTCTTTAGTGTTTTACCTATTCTTATTTGAGCATGCTGATAAGTTTGAGAGCCTAGGCCTAGAGAAGCTCTCGAGGACAAATGCCCAGCCCAGAACCATCTTTGAGTGGAAAATTTTAGTTCCTCAGCAGCCTGGGGGAAAGTGGTATACTATATTCTTAAACGAGTTCATGTCCATAGCCTATGCCATAATACATAACAGTCCTCCTCCTAGAATATTTTTTGAGGAGAAGGACTGGCTGCAGTTTGACAAGGAAGATAGCACAGGGGACTAGTACCTATATGATGATTACACCGATATCAGAGTCTATGGCGCAGAATTACCTCCCTACCGTTAGTTGGTTTTTCTAGCCATGCATATTTTTTCCCTCAAATTTATTCGATAAACCTTGAAGGCTGACCAAATCCACTTCATGCTTGTGAAGAAAGGATACATTCTCAAGCTCCCAGCTTCTGTCGGTCCCTTCACCATAAATTCGAGACACACCCTCTCCATTGTGGAAACATTACTGCAAGGGATGGACCTACTATAAGGAAAATTCTAGCCCTATGACCCGTAAGGAGTCCTTTCCAATAAGAAAAGGAAAATAAATTCGACTGATTATATACATGATACTAGGCCCTTCATTGAGTGGAGAGCTAACCTTGATACATGGCCTTTGGATGCACAGATGGAGGCCGAGTCTTTAGCAGCAGAAGGGAGGGGCAACAATGCGTCTGCGGAGACAAAAAAGAAGGGACAAGAAGATGATTTAGACGCCTCAGGAAGTTAAGAGGGCATAAACATTGATGAGGGATTTCATCCCTATAAGAAACACAATATAGAAGGGCCAGAGAATGTATGGGAGGAGCCATGTGAGGAATATTTTTCTCGATATGGATTGCCTGAAAAAATCAGGGTAGGTTTCATGGTCGCTTTCGACGGTGCCTCTTCATCGAGCCCTTATGGGCTTTCGCAGGAAATTTAAGTTGACAGGGAAGAAGTGAGAGAGGAGATAAACACCAGGAATAGGACCACACGAGAAGAAATTAGGGCTGAACTGGCTGGATTTATAGATAAATACCATACCCGACTTACTACTAATCTAGACATGGACAAGGAACAACTCATATTTTCTATTTCACAGACAGTTTTGCAGCCCTCAACCGATGGAAGTCATTACTGAGCCCTAGAGATCACCTTGAACCTGGTTAATATTCCGCTAATAGATAAGCTTGGCTTGCACCAGTGTGTCGGAGACATGTTGTGAGATGAAGTGGTGAAACTCGCACTCGCCTTGAGGAATCTTGAGGAGAAGCTTTCCTCAGTATTGGAAAACTAGAAGAGGGAGAGAGCTAGTGCCAGAGTGATCAATAACAAGCTAGAAACCCTTAGGAAGGAAATAAAGGACAAAGGGGCCAACAAGGATGCAGTTCGGCAGAAGCTCATCACTGATATGGAAGTGGAGAAATCTGAGCTGAAGAAGAAATTAAATATACCCAGAGGGGAGCATGTGCAAACGGATGAATTGATCCAAGTGGAAAGGGAGAAATCGTCTCTTGCCGATTCAGTGGCTAAGGAGCAGGAAGATAATACCCAAAAGACCGCAGAGATTGGAAATCTAAAATAGGGATTGTCTAACTTACAGGAAAAATGGGACCAACATGTATGAGTAGCCCCAACATCCAATGAGCCCAGAACCACCCTAGAATGGTTGAATAAGGCCCTATCAAACTTAAAGGTTTTAGAAATTGAAGCACATACAACTTGTCAAAGACTAAAGGAGATGGAAGCTATGTTGGCTACGAATTAGAAGGTGGTAACGTCCCTGCAGAATGAGGTCGAGAAGTTACAAAGAGAAAAACAGGCGCAGGATAAGTCTATCAGAGACTTGACTGCTCAGCGAAAGGGTAACATGACTCTCCTAGAAGCCGGACACCTAATTTGGACTGATATAATGGCAGAGGTCAGGCAACATTGGAATTACCTCACCCTGATTGACGATAAGAAACTTGTAGTTTGCTTATTTTAAGTACAGTTGCAGGAGGGGCGCGTGGAAGGAGAAGCAAAGGCCGCAATGGCTAACATGTATATTCGGTATCTAAATGAGCTAGGCCTAGAGGAATTGCAATCATAAGGAATCACTGATCGATTCAGAAGGGTAATGGAGATTAGAAGAGCAATTGAGAGGGAGACCGCTCGCGCGAACGCGTTGGTTTGTTTGAAATTGCTTTTAATCGGAGTCGAAAAGTTTGACCGAGAGTGGAATAAGTTAGTGGAGGCAAGCCTCCCATCATGCTGGCACCCAAAAACCTCCGCATTCACCAAGCTAACGGATTATGAACAGAAAATGTCAGACATCATGAAAAATGCCAACTTGCCTCTGGAAAAAACTGCCCGCCTAAAGGCAGATACCATCATAGACACTCTAATCAAGGAATTATTCCTCCTCTGCCAGGTTAGACAATTCTTAGCCGTCCGAGTAGACTATACCGAGCTCACATATATGCAGGCACTAGTTGAGACTTTTGTCACTATGCCAGCTCCAGGTGAGATCCCGTGGCAGAAATGCAGTGAATACGCCAGCACTCCAGTATCGTCATATTCTCATCATTCGATACCTCCCTCCAGTCGCAAAGCAGGGTCATATTCATCATCAGCTCGGCCACATCAATTGCCATCAAGCACCCCTCACCTCCATCACAAATGACACTCATGATTTGGCCCACGCGACCTATTTACTTTTATTTTTATGAATTGTAAAACTGGGTGAAATCTTGATTTCACCCTATGCACTCTTTATTTTTTATTTACTGTTATGTTTCAGTTATGGCCTTTTTTAGGCCAAGTTGTATATGATGAGAGGTCATTTTTCCTCATCACCATTTTTTGTTTTTGATTAAGACCACGAAAAGAAAATATCCTTAGAGAATATTTTGTTTTGAAAATATCTTCTCTCGAAGCTCATCCATGGAGTTATAAAAGATGAAATGAGAGAACAAGAAAAGGTTCCACATTTCATGAGAAGAAGTTGTTAACTGTGAATTCTCTCTTTTTGTAAATTTTGAGATCCTCTCTTAATGTGTATCTGAAATACCCTTCAGGAAAGGAAATGAAACTAAGATGATGTTTTGGTGGATTCCAACTAAGGTTATTGAACAATATGTATTTTCTCAGTAGTGTTTAAATATAATGTTCATTGTGTTTTCATCATTCCCTTGTTATCGTATCTTTCGGAATGTGAATTTTCAACTAGTTGATGTGAATTTATCCTAAATGATACTCATGTCTTCTGTTCTGTAACATTTTAAATATGGCTCGAGGCACGATTTCTGTTTCATAATTCTGCTCATAGGTCGTAGTTCTTGTAAGGTTAGTGGAGGGTGGATTCTTATATTCGTATAAGCCTACCTTACTCTGATTCATTCCTCGTTTTCTTACATTGTACTTCACATCCATTTATCCTTGTAACTATTCATTAATTTCACATTCGGTCGAGCTCACAGCCATTTACTTTCATGACTGCTTTAGATTCACTTTTTGAGACTCTTTATCTATACAACTAGATGTCTTTCTTGCCAATATTTTGTCTCTGATATCTTGGACCGATATCAAAACTTTAAACCATCATCACATAACAACAGGTTTCTCCCTAGCAGCATACAAAATACCTTCTACCATCCTCTTGTCTTTAAGATGTCCTAGGCACTGGTCTTTAACAACTCAAGGCTGTCTCTAGGAGTTACAACAAGTAGTACCATCAGCACCTCTGATAACATGTTCACTTTAGGGCACGACCCAATCAAAGCTCGTGAATAAAGAAGGTTGTGCCGACCTTTTAGAGAGATACTATCAAAGCCAAATCTAGAGGGGCCCACTCTAGAGTCAGTAGATTTAAAAGAAACTTTTAGAAGAAGTTAATTATAGTACAGTTGGAAATTTTGTAACAAACTTGAGTATTTTTGCAAATACCACTAGTGGTTTAGAGGAGGGCCAAGCCCTTTGAGTGCCTATATATAGGCCCTATTTTGAAATGTACAAGGGGGGGAATTTTTGGTTGTAGCGCAAACTCTGCCAAATATTTTGGTGAATTGTTGGAAGGCCTTCAAGCAATTTTGGGGAATAATTCTAATGTAACTCTTGGGTTATTTTCTCTTATCATCATGTATGTTTCCATATCACCTTTATTTTAAAGTTTTTTTATAACAAAGTATTAAATAATTAGAAAATAATGAAATATTATTGACTAAATCAAAATCTAGTCATTGAGAATACTTTATTATATTTTTTGAGAGGGAAAAGTGATTCCAAATGGTCAAATATATTTATTTAGAAAGTGGTTGAAGTAATTAACAAATAAAAATGATTTATTAATCACTTTGCGAGAATTAAGGAAAATATGAATTTGAAAAAATTATTAAATAATGGTTTAGCAATTACCTCAAAAAGAAAATATGTAATAAATAAGGAATAATAAATAAATATTGCTTTATTTAATTATTCTAAGGTGATTAAAACAAAAGTGATAAGAAATAATTATCAAATAATGATTTAATAATTATTTCTATAGAATATCAAATAAATAATGATTTATTTAATTATTGTGAGAGGGTTTTTGGATTTTAATGGGAAATAATTTATAAAAAATGGTCTACTAAATTATTTCTTATGGTGAAAGTGGGTTTACCATGATAAAATTAATCTTGCATGGTATATTTCGATCTCCCTAGTAAGAAATGATTAGGTGAGCATTTTTTGGGTGATAACAATTGGGTGTCCAATATTGATGGGGAAAGGTATCCCTACCAATACTCCATTATTATGTGTTTAAATTAATCAACAATTCATCAAGACAATGCCTAGTTTTCTTTTTATTGTGAGTTACAATTTGTAGCAGAAAGCCATTGAGAGAAACATAACATATTAGTCCCATGAGAATTAACACACAAAATTAAAATTTTATGTTAACTCATTTAGAAATATATCTCATATAATTCACAACATTCGCTAGAGGATGTTAAGATAATGATTTCCAAATTTAACCCCTAAATGCAATGGTTTATAATCTCTCATTAGGAAAAAATCTAGTTCTAAAAATTGAAATAAAAAAGCATATGTTCTGTAGAAATTTGAATAATTGATATATTCGAGATTATCCTGATCACACACTATTTTAGCTTCATGCATAATACAAAATCTCTTCTACCATTGATCATTAATTGCGGAAATAAAAACAATCACATGCGCACATTAAAACCACAAACAATCACACATATGAACACAATATTTCATGGGAAAGCTTAAAGCTGAAAACCCCAACTATCTGTATATTGTATGTCATGGAGATCATGTAACAATCATTGTACAAAGCTCCTCACAAGCTCTCAGCACAACCTCCAATTGCTACACA
The DNA here is from genome assembly GCA_034641835.2 of Pinus albicaulis. Taxonomy (NCBI): domain Eukaryota; kingdom Viridiplantae; phylum Streptophyta; class Pinopsida; order Pinales; family Pinaceae; genus Pinus; species Pinus albicaulis. The sequence goes on along the minus strand of CM076575.1, from coordinate 538,955,327 downwards.
CTATCAAGCTAGATCTAGCAAAACACATGCTCCAATCTTTTGCCACTTGATAGCCAGCCTCTATTATGTTATCAATGCTATGGGATGGATTCATTAAATAGATAAACCACCTGGCTTGTACTGCGCAATCCTCATGGGATTCTCCACCTATCTGTGTGTTGCAAATAGCAACAATATAGTCACAACTGATAGTTAACCTGCTCTTTCACCTATTTCTGCACTGGTCTCCACTGAAACTGTCCATGCACTGAAGTTAACCGATGCATTCTTTAGTTGATTTATGAGTTTATAATTAGTGAATTGATTAATAATTAATTCACACCACTCTCACTAATTGTATCAATTAGTTAAACTGAATACAAATAGCTCAACTATGTTTAGATTAGTTAAACTTAATACAACTCCACTAACTTCCTCAATCAACTCCACCAAACTCTGTCACATGAGTTCTAACTGAAGTATCCATGCAATAGCTCCACATAACCCTCAGGAATAGCGTAATTCCTTCTGTCAGCTCCTGTGCCACATCCGTGCACTTAACTGAAGTGCTCCAAGAGAATAAGATAATGTTTAGAGTCCAAATATTATTAAGAGCTAATAATATTCGACATATCTATTTTTAGACTGGCAATCTAAAAATAGATTCCGCCCAATATGTCTAAAAATAGAAGTCCATCTATTTTTCCGACTTGACCAACCATCCACAAATAGCATCCTGCAACTCATAGAACATGATCCATATGTCTAAAAATAGACATAGTCTAAAAATAGACTTTGCGCCAAAAATAGCCTGCGGGCCCACTTAGTGAAGGCAACTCCTTTCCACTAAGCTCATCATCTTGTTACAATCTCAACATGTTCATTAATAAATTCATGGAGAAAGATTACACTAGCAATACTCCACAGAAATCAACAAAATTGTTTATTCATCAAATAAAAGCCTAATTTTAGATTTATCATGAGATGAAAATAACAAAAAAAAAAATGATTTAATGACATATAACAAAGTGGAGTCAAGGTTTTCTATAAACAACACTAAGCATTATAATTGTGTATGTTTAACTATGGAAAGTTTTTTTTGGGGAAGATGGAGGAAAACATCTACCCTAAAAAAATTGTAAGAAACATGTAATTTTTTTATTCTCTCCCATTATGAGAAAAAAAAACCTAGCTCTAAATAGTTTTGAAAAAAAAAGTATGAAACCATAAAACATATGGAAAAAAGGCTCACCGACCACCATGCTATTGGCACACCGATAATGGATCTAATGATTAACTTCTCTATGTTAGAACTCATAAAACGAAGCCAATCATGAACACATGGAAATGCCGTTTCAAATTGAAATTATATGTTGTCAACATTGACAAGTTTGTTTTTGGCAAGAAATAGACCAAATAACTACCAAGATATTGAGAGAAAAATACTTCCCAGATTTATCATATAATAGTAATTGTATAATTTCTTATTTCTTATTGAATAAAAAATCATAAATTTATTTTTTCTCTTCAAAACGTAATGATTTATAATGATGTTTGCAAGTCCTACCCAGAAAATCAATACACAAGTAAGTACCTATCAAAACGTTTTCAAGTTTCTATAAAAAAAATGATGGTTGCCTTTACTGTACATATTCTACTCCTATTATGGTCTATACATAAGGTTGAAAAACTAGTATCTTTATACGCCATCAAAGAAAATTTCAAAGTATGTAAAATAGCCTTTTACTTTATTATATATATATATTTCATTATCATGAAATTTAAATGTCGTTGTTCCAATGTGATTCCTTCACCTGCGTTGACCCATCGATTAAGGCGTATTTAATATTTATAACCTCTCTATTAAGTCCTACATTAACATCTAGGCCATGTGTATATAATTTACTGGGGACTGGGATTAGCCTCCAGGCAATGTGAATATAATTTCCTCGGGACTTAGATTAGCCTCTAGGCCATGTGTAAATACTTCATTAATATTATAATAGAAAAGCAACTAAACACATGGATAGAGAGGATATATTAAATTTTATCCTTCTCCCCACTTAGCATAGAGTTTCAGCTTTGAACTAACAGTTACTACCATCACATCTCAATCTTCATGATTATTATTTGTGTAGTTATGGCACTCGTCATGGCTAATCTAGTCATAAACAAATTTAGATGGATCCCCGTTGGGATTCGAAATGTCGACAAGTGTTTCGTGAGACTGTGGATAATCTGACAAACTCTCCAATAAATTTAGATGATCATCTCTAGAGGTAATAAGAAAAATTTTGCAATTCATTTAACTACCAAATTCATGTTAGCTTTTTGTAACACATTTCATTTTATCATTAAATATAATTTATTTATTTTTAGTATAATTTAAATAAATTAATAATTTTATTAAATATAATTTATTTATTTTTCATATAATTTAAATAAAATAATAATTTTAAAATAAATGGGAAACAATATTAAAAAGCACAATTCATAACACTTTGATGCATACAAAATTTGATGATTTATGTTTGGAATAAATATATAAATAGTTCAACATATATGTATACTAGCAATTGTATTCAGAGGTGCAAAGGAACGTCTATAGGAAAAATGTAGAAGGTAATAATTAAGCAAAATATATCGACAATAAAATACAATGAGAGATGTGGGATTTGGAGATAAAAAACACAAGGCAGAAAGAGATTATACTTTGTAATACAATAAATGTAGAATGTAATAATCAAGTAAAACATATCAATAATGAAATACAATAAAAGGTGTGTGGGATTTGGAGGTAGAAAACACAAACTAGAAAGAGATTGTACTTTGTAATACAATGATTGCTTCCAAATAAATATATATCAATAATAATTAAAAAAAAAATACTAATTACAATGACTATTATTAATTTAGATTTTCTTTTATTTTAATATTAATTTTTAACACTATTATTATTATCAATAAAAATTTGATTATAATAAAATTATATATTTTTTTAATAAATGGTATCTATTTTATATAATAATAATAATTAGTTGATTAATTAATTATAATAAAACTATAAATTTTAATTTAGAAAGGTTTTTTTAATGTATTATTGTGAATTATAGTGTATTAAATTCTATTTATATTTATTTATATTAATTATAAAAATTATATTTTATTTAAAGTATGTTTTAATTTTTTTTTATTAAATAAAAAATATTTAACTATAGATAATTTATAGATTTTTGTTTTGAAAGGATGAGAGCATAATTAAGTATGGACCAATCTAGATTTCTCTTAACTCTAGATCTACCAAGTGCCTAAAGAGATATAATCTTTTTTCACTCTAAAAGAGGTTCTCAAAAGATTTGATCTTTCTTGGCCTTTGGTAAATCCAAGTTAAGATGGATCTAGACTATTTTAATTAGTTTTATGTAATTTGACCAAGTTGGGTTGTAATATCACTGAGTGAAAAGAGATATGTGTCAACTCCAGTAATAGAATTACAAGTATCCCTCATATTGGGTTGTAAAATATTCAACAACAAACCAAGCTATCAAAGTGAAAGTGAGATTTCTTATAAAGCTTTTAACTAAAATTAAACAAATATGTATATTCATTTTTTTTATTTTTTTTATATCGATTTTTTTTTGGATTATTTTATTTTTATTTTAAAAGAAGCATTTGACAACTTGAGGTTGAGCACAAAATAAATAACACACCTCCTTCATACTGGCTAGAAAATTATATTTCCCAAAAAAACATTACAAGAGATTTACACTCTCAATATTACATATAAATGCATCACAAAAAGGAATTGGTCAACCAAAGCATTCTCAAGAGAAACTAATCCTTATAAGACTAACAAAAATATAAAATTTAAATTTATTATTTATGTTAAGTTTATTGTCATGATAAAAAACCTTTAATTTAATCTAAAAAGATGTAAACTTTTGTTAAGAAAAATGACTTAATTTAGTAAATGGTTTAACATATTTTTTTAATTTTAAAATTTATGTAAAATTTTATTACAAATAAATGGTTTTACATTAAAAAAAATTGAAATTTTTAAAATAAAATAAATATGTAATTAAATTAATTAAAATATAATTATATTAAAACAAATATTTCCTCCGACTTTACTATAACCATCTATCCTCATTGTGTGTTGAAACTGTATAATCATGATGAGCTTCTATTTTGAAATATTATCTATTTGTTGGCCGCATCTAACAACCACATTTTATTACCAAAATTTAATAAACATAAATCTTAAAAGTGTTGAAGAAAATTTAAGGTAAGTTGAAGATAGTTTATAATCTCTTTTAATGCACATGTTAGTATTTAGGAAGACCTTTATTTTAATGTAATTTAAATGGGTATGGAAAGATGTTATCACCTAAACTTGTGAAAAAATCTCTCCATGTATTACCATGTTCCGAAGAAGTGGAATTTATGACGTTGATATCATTAAAAGTTGAGTTGATTTTTACAATTGATCCATAAATAGGAAAACCTCAAACATCCACAAATAGGACTACGTCTAAAGGCTAAGATAATAGTAGTGTAAATATTATCCTCCAAGATCCCTTGGGAGCGCCTTATCACCGAGAACCATGAGGCTTTTCTTGTTTTAAGTCGGTGGCTCTTGAGGTAATATACAAATCTATCTTTGCCAATATGTTCTCTAAGTTGGGAATACATAGACAAAACGCATCTACCAAATCTTGCATTAACAGAAGGTTGTTGGGATGAAACTATTGAACATGCAACTACAAAATCAACTATTTCTCGTGCCCCTTATTTGTTGTGCAATGGTAAATTCAAGGTCTCCATTATATAACATAATGGCATACAATTTTTTTAGAATCTATATAATTAAAAACTTGGCTTAAATGCCAAAAGTTATGTTTACATAGAGTAGAGCACTTGCCCATAAAATCTCACCACTCAAGATGATAATGAAGCTTATGCTTATCCTCCATCTCTTACAAGCTACAACTATGGAATCAATTTCAGAAATTTTCCCAATTTTATGGATGCAAACAAACTGAAATAGAAGAAGGCAGTAAAACATGACAGCTAGTTGAATTAAGGGATAGGTTCCCATGAGTTTTCTCCGTCCTTCATCATATCTCCAGCAGAAAGTGTGGCAGCTTTATTGGCTTCTAGATCCGCATCCTTGCTGTTGATTCTCAGCACATGAAAGAAATTTAACTTCTGAAAAGAGTTTCTCAAATCTTTAATTCTAGAGATTAGCCTTGCCAGTCTTAAGTCCAAAGGGGGAGAATTTGACACCATAGCATTTATGATGATTTGGGAGTCTCCAAAAACATTTTCTTCACTGATATTTAAGAATTTGAGGAGTTTGAGACCTTGAAATAGAGCAAAAGCTTCAACTTCAATACTGGTTGAGTGGCCTAGACCCCAGGCGAAGGAGTGAATCCTTTCACCATCTGAATTCATTATGACTCCACCAGCTCCAGCTTTCCTTGGATTTCCCTTTGCAGCCCCATCAAAGAAGAGGAAATGTCTTGATTGAATTATGAGCCCGTCATGGAAGTATTTTTTTGATTCCCTTATTTGCCAAGCTTTGGGAGGAAAGGCAATGTTTACAGCTTTATGAAATTGCAGATCAAAAGAGGAGCCCCAATCAATATCTTGTTGGCTGAGATTAGCATCATCTTTTATATCTATCAGACATTCTTTTAATTGACCTTTTATTTTGATTTCAATAGCTGTGGGATTCTTCTCTATATCTCTGAAGGTTCTTTTGCTGTGTTCAAGCCAAATCTGCCAGCATATTATTTTGGGGAGGGAGCACCAAGCGACTTTGATTACTTTATTTTTTGGGGAGGGACCAGGATACCTGTTCAGCCACTTTGAGAACAGCTCGGATATGGAGGCGAAGTTGAAATTCAGGTTACATAGGAGATCAAACCAAATTTGCAGAGAAAATTTACATTCCAACATCAAATGGATCACACTTTTTGTTTCTTCTTTGCATAAGGGGCACCTTGATGGTCCGTGAAAACCTCTTTTATGAAGATTGCCATTGGTCAAGATCTTTCTATGATTTAGTAACCAGCAAAAGTGGTCAATTTTGGGCCAATTTTGGGTAGTTCTAGATTCCTTTCCACGATTCCAGATTGGGAGGGACATGAGGCCTCTCCCTCAGCTTGGCATATCCTTGAGCAACTGTGTATCCCCCAGCCCTCGTGCCCCATCCTCTCGAGTCATTTTTGGAAACATGGATGGGCGCCATGCCATGGAGTTTATCAAGCAGCGATCTCCAGTCACTCTACATCTCGAATGGCACAACGATATGCTTCCAACCAGCCGAGATCGGACCTATCCATATGGAGATATCCCATAGGGAATTGAAACCCGCTTCCTCCATCCATTTACGCAGCTTGCAGAGGGAAGTTCTGTCTGCTAGAGCATCTTCGTGCATGATCCTATCTGTCCAGATTTTTATAGATTTCCTGTTACCAGGGATCCAAAATGAATGCTCTATAATTAAAGAGGCAGCTTTGGAAAATAGCTTGAGGAAGGGCGAATTGGATTGTTAGATGGGAGTGTCCAAGCAGCGTTTACGTTTTCCACTGAAATATTTTTTCCAAAGTGCCAATTGGGCCCAGCCTAGCTTGGGCGCTATAATTTTCCATATTATTTTTGCTCCCATGGCAATTTTTTGATGACTAAGGTTCTTGAAATGTAGTCCTCCTTCCAACAGAGGTTTTGATAAAGTATCCCAATTGACTAGAGGCAGTTTTTTTTCATTCTGCTTTCCTCCCTTCTAGAAGAAGCACCGGATACACTCCTCCATTTTTCCGATAATGCCCACCGGTGCAAGAAGAACAGAGAAGTGGAATAGGGGAAGACTGAAAAGAACAGATTTTATGAGGACAAATTTACCAGCTATGTTAAGCCAGGAGTAACCCCAGGCTTGGAGTTTTCACTTGAATTTCTCCAATTGAGGGAGCCAGTCTTTGCTGAAGGCTCTTTTAAGGAAACATGAAGACCTAGATATTTGAAAGAAGTCCAAGAAGGGGAGGCAGCAAAGCCTAAACATCTGGTAATAGAGGAGAAAAAACCGGGCAGAGTGTTCCAACTGTAAATATGGAATTTACCCTTGTTTAGCATGTTGCCCGAGGCCTCACAATAGAAATCTAACACTTCTTTGAACTTGGTGGCTGAACAAACATAAGCAGCCCCCAATAACAAGGTATCATCCACAAAAAGGGCATGATTGATATTTTTAATCCCTCTTGCAATACATAGCCCATTGATTTCCTGTTCTTGCAATTTATTGTTTAAGAGAAAGCTAAGAGTCGAGGCCTGAAGGACAAAAAGAAAAGGAGAGAGGAGGCATCCCTGCCTAAGGCCTCTTGTGGCTTTAAAGAAATCAGTGGCTCTACCATTTACTAAGGGTGCGATCCAAGGCTCTGAAATGCAAGCCTGGATCCAATTTAAAAATCTCTCACCGAATCCAAATTTTCTCAAAACATTGAACAAAAAGCTATGCCTTACTCGATCAAATGCATTTGCTAAATCAAGTTTAATGACCATACCTTTCTCGTTGCGGTGCAAGCTTGAATAGATTTCCTCTTGAACCAAAGTGAAGTTGTCCATAATCTGTCTGCCATGAATAAAGCCTCCTTGATTCTCTGGGATGATTTTTGGAAGGATGAGCTTCAGTCTATTTGCATTCACTTTAGTAATTATTTTGTAGCCAATATTGCACAAAGAGATTGGGCGAAATATGTTAAAGTTGCTGGCACCTTTATCCTTAGGAATGAGGGCTAGAAACGCAGAGTTAGTTTTGTCCCCAATCTTCTGAAATTCTTGGGATTTTTGGACCATTTTGAGAAGATATTTTTCTATAACCAGCCAACAAGTTTGAAGGAATCTAGATGAGAATCCGTCTGGCCCAGGGGCCTTGTCAGGATCCATAGCGAAGAGGGCATCTTTGAATTCATTCTTGCTGATTTTGGCTTCTAAGATAAGATTCATATTGGGTGAAATCGAATGAGGAATGAAATCAAGCAGATCTGGATGATGATTCGGGTCCATATCTTCATTGTAAAAATTTTTGAAATGAGAGAAGGTTGCTTTCTTGATGTTTTCAAAGTCCTTGTGAGTGACATTCTCTTCCTTGATCTTAGAGATGGAGTTCAAACATTTCCTGACCTGAGCTTGCTTGTGGAAGAAGGAGGAGTTCCTATCTCCTACTTTGAGCCAGAGGCTGCGGGATTTTAATCTCTAATATTCTTCTTCAGCCAAACAGGCCTTATGAAAACTTTGCTGAAGATGTGTTTCTTTTTCTAGGATCTCATTGGTTATAACAGCATCCTCTACTAGAAGTTGATGGGCATCTAGGGTACTTTGAATTTTTCTCCTTTCTGTAGCCAGATTGGGCAGCAATTTGGCCCAACGTTTCAAGGCCACTTTCACTCTTCTTACTTTTCTTCCTAGAAAAAAAAAAGGGGAGCGATTGACTGGCAGATTCCAGCAATCCTTGATTAATTGCATGAAGTCGGACTCCTTGACCCAGAGTGGGCTAAATATGAAGGGGATAGGCCCTAGATCAAGATGGGCCTGCAATTCTAACATAATGGGCTTGTGTTCCGAAGTGCTGTTGGAAAGGATGTGTAATCTAGGATCTACTCCTAACGAAAGAAAAGAACTTTGAATGAAAAATCTTTCTAGCCTAACGGAAATATGGCCAGGGCCTATCCTTTTGTTAGACCATGTGTACTTACTGGAGATTGGCTTGATGTCCAGCAGGTCCCAGTGCTGCATTAGATCTTCTGCCCATTCCCTTGCGAGATCTCGAAAAATGCTGCCTCCTCTCTTATCTGACGAGAGAAGAGTGAGATTAAGGTCTCCGGCAATGATGATATTTTCCAAATTTGCTTGATCTGTCTGGTTTCTTATGGAGTCCCAGGAAATATTTTTTCCCCAAGCATTAACTGGGACATACACATTAAAGAGATATAAAATCTCTTTATTGACCAGATGTTGCATTTGCAATAGCAGCTAGTGAGTATCTCGAGTCTCAGATATAACTGAGAATTTACTAGCATTACAAAGTGTGCCCAAACCTCCCAAGGCCCCCCGAGCGGAGATTGCTCTGGATTCACTTCTATTCCAAAGTTTTTTTCTTGTTTGCATGAAGACTGAATCTTCCAGTTTAGTCTCCTAGATGAGAAATATGTCAGGGACTTCTATCCTTAGTAGGCCTCTGATGGCTTCTTTCTTAACTTTTCTCCCCATACCTCTGCAGTTCCAGGAGATGATCTTCATTATTTATATTTCTGATGGGCTCCCTTGGAGCCTTGGGGCTGATTTCTTGCCATCTTCAGTTTTAAAGCTAACAACTTCTCAAGAGTTGGCTGGCTGCCCTGTAACTTTTCTTTATATGTTTCCTGCTCTCTTTTTTCCTTGTCGATTTTGTGGCCTCTTGTGGATTTCCTTACCAAGGCTTGAGACTCACCTATTTCTCCTTCCTCCTCTGAGTCCTCTGAATCTTGATTTTCTTCTTCTACTTCTAAGGGGGTGCCTTTGGAACTTTCAGCTGCGCTTGCTCTCTTGAGAGAAGGGGAGGGAGTGCCTTTGCTTGGGGAGACTGGTTTTTGGATCTCAGCCTCCTAGTGACCCTCTGCTTGCTGGGAGAGAGGGTCAAATTTGTTCTCTTGCCCCCTTTTGGGAGGGGGCTTCTGAGCATTTTCCCGAGGGGGACCTTTCCCATTGGGGCCTCCAGTCTTTGCAGCTTTGTGGGTCTTTTCTCGCTTGACTTGATTCCACCCCTCCTCATTCTCTTTCTCTGAATCAACATTTTTCGAGCATCCTCTAGCAAAGTGACCATAGACATGGCATTTTCAGCATTTGAAGGGAAGTTGCTCGTAATCAAGTTTCTGCACATGAGACCAGCTGCCAACATTGATTTTAATGGCTTCTGGCAGACCCACCTCAAGATCTACTTCTACGCAGATTCTGGCACAGTCATATTGATCTTTGTTGTTAGCCCAATCTATGAATTTCCCGAGGGCATTACCAATGTGCTTCAAGGAATCCCAGTTCCAGCAATGAACTGGGAGATTTGGAAGCTGAACCCAAACTGGGACTACCGTGGGGACATCGACAGCAGGGTCGAAGTCTGGCGTCCATTTATTAAGATACAGACCCTGAGGGCCCATGAAATAGGGCCTGTTCTGGAATATGAGGTCCTTGTCATCTTTTGAGGAGAATTCAAAGAGAAAGAACCCTCGTCCAAGGAAGTAAGAGGTAACATTGTGCTTGATCAGAGGAGCCCAGTTGTTGTTAACCCAGATCTCAGTAGTTTTTGGAGACGAACACAGTCCAATGAATTGACCAACAAGAGCACGGTTAGCTAAGGACATAGCAACTTGAATAGGGGTCTCTGGAGGCAGTAATATTTCTAGAATGTCATCCAATTTCTTCACAAATTTAGCTCCTTCATTCTTCTTCTTCGGGGGCATACCAGCCAGCAGCTGGTTGAAGGAATCCACGGCAGAAGGAGGTGGAGGGGGCGGAGGCTCCTTTGGCGAGCCCTGCGCCTCCATGATCGAGGCCTTAGGTAGGCCGCTGCTAGAGCACAGCCTTGCTACGCAAAGGAGAGCGCGAGTAGTAAACCCTAGCAGAAGAGCGAAAAAATCAGAGCTAAATTGACACACACACACACACACACACATATATATATATATTATTAACAAAAAAAAATGATATAAATTGAAAATTGGCATGTGTACGAAGCTTAAAATGGAAAATCATATTGAATGTTTGTACAATTACATATCATATTTAGTGTATAGAATTATTAAAATGTAAATGCATAATATATAATGGTATTTCATTATCAAATTATACGTATTTTTCCAAGTTTCAAATTTTATATATATCATAATGAAATGTTGCATAATATTTAAAAAAAAATATGTTATTAATAAAAATGTATGTATATATGTTATTGAAAAAAATATATAAATTGAAAATAGACATGGTACAAAGTTCAAACTAGAAAACCATACTGAAAGTCAGTATAATCCCATTTAAAGTACAAAATTGATATATAGAATTATTAAAATGAAGGAACTCATTTACCGTGAGTAATTTTACCACTACAAAAACAATCTATAAATTTGAATTAAAAAAAAAAACAAAATGATTAGGATTGTTTGTGTGAAAAAAGAAGATGAGAAATTAGGATTGTTTGTGTCAGGGATTGATATTCAATTAGATAGTAAAAATTAAATGCCATTTATAAAATATAAATTAACAATATTTTAAAATACATGTTCTAATTTAATATAATATAAACTCAATGTATATGAGTAAAATAGTCTTGTTTGTGACATTATCTTCGTATAAATTTTGTTTGTGATATTATGTTTCATAATTTTAAAACAAGTACATAATGACAATATGTAAACACCTATATTGAATTATATAATTTTTTTATAAAAAAAAAATTTATATTGATGTTAATAATAAAATTGAGAGTGATATTAAAGGTTGGTCTTCTTTGCTAACCATTGAAGAAATTGGTTGAAAAATAAATTCTTATAATGAATTATGTATTTTTTTGATATCAATTTCATTAAATATTGAAATTTTCAAGAAAATTATAGGTTATATCAAATATTTTCCTTTTTGACTAGAGGTAGAGTAGAGTCATTGGTTGAAAATCATATGCTCTTTTATTACAATATTATATATTAAAACTATATAATTGTCAATAAAGGAATAATAATAAGTGCATTACTAGTAGAGGGAACAATAATAGATGCACCCTTGGTAGATGAAAATGTGATAGCCACATTTTCGATGGAGGCAACAAATATATGGATCAATGGTAGTGGGGGAAAATAGGAGGTGTGTCGCCAATAAACATAAAAATAGTAGGCACACCTCTAATACAATAAATAATATTAGTTGTGACATCTTAAACAAAGGAAAAATAGTTTGTGCATCACATATAGAGATATCAATAGTAGGATTGTAATCGCCCCTCCCACATTTACCTAATTTCACCAGCCTACTAGGGTAAACTTGAGACAAAGAGTTTTTATGACATGACATGACCTCCAAGCTACAGTTAAGGAAGTGGGACTACAAATTGAACACAAACTGACAACTCACATCATCCCTAGGGGCTACAAGACACACATGAACCAAAGGACCACCCCAGGTGACCAAACCCTAAGTTGGGGCTCTTTTCACTGACCTAGAACCCCAATCGCATGAATGGCAAGGCTTGCATGAGGTTATAGACCTCCAAGGGCATGCACAACACTACCTCCATGCATTTTTGATGTATTTTTTAACCTTGTACATAAATTACCTATAAACCTTCTTAAAAACAAAAATGTAAATAATGGAGAGAACATAAAACAAGTGTACATAGAGATTTTCCATTGGATCTCGAAATCGAGACTACCATATTGATTTTTCAATCCATTCCTTTCAATGTTACATATATATACATGTTGAAGAATTCATAAACCCCTATCCATAACCCTGGATTAGAAGATAATTGTAGTTCCCTTGGCCAAATCTACAAAATACCATGGGAAGAAAACCAGCATGACCAAAACCATGTGTAAAACCCATGCTTAAAACCATGGGTAGGTTCGCGCACCATCTTTGGTCCCCCCCCCCCCCATCCTTGGGTCTTCCCAACTATTATTGGGTCCACATAAAAAAAATATCTCGGGGTGCTACCCCGAACCCCGTGCAGGAGGGTTGTCGCCCCCCATGTGACCCCCCTGTTGCATCCAGTGCAATGTACAATGCATGGAGCTAGTCGTGGAAATAATATATAACAAACCAAACATTCTCCCACTTGTCTTTTTTTTCCACACAGGGGGTCACAGGAGAGCTTAATCATTGGTCCAACCTTTCAACACTGATTGTTTCTCTACACTAAGAAAACTTCTCAGTGCTCACAGACTTCGTCAATGCATCTACAACATTCTCCAAAGTGTCCACCTCTACTAGCAACACCTTTTTTTCCTTAATCGTATTCCTCACAAAGTGATATTGAACATCAATGTGTTTTGTCTTTGAATGATAAGTAGGGTTCTTTGCCAAGAAAATTGCACTTTGGCGATCACAGTCTATCCTTATAGCTCGTTGTAGCAACCCCATACTTGAACACAATATCTGCAACCAAACTACTTCCTTGCTTGCATGAGTAGTTGTCATGTATTCAGCCTTTGTAGTTGAAAGAACCACTATAGATTATATTTTGCTTGTCCAATTGGTTTCTCGTCCAAATAGGTTAAACACATACCCACTTGTAGATCTTCTCTGATATAGATATCTAGCCCAATCTGCATCAAAAAAGCCATGGATGTAAAAATGATCAGAACTGGATCATGGACCTAAGTGGTAGCTCAAATTTCAAAGTGTTCAGAAGTGTGTCGAACCTGAGCGACCGAATAGATCTTGTCTTCCCGATTCCAACGTCGTGAATGGTTCGAAAAACTGACACCATATGAATAATTTATTGAAGTTTGAAAAGTCCAGTAAACTGAAATTTTTGGACTTTGACCAGGTTTGACTGGAATTTAGGAAAATTAAAAAGAGAATATTCCAGGGAATATTCCTATAATATTCTAGGAATATTCCTAGAATATTCCTTGAAATATTCCATTTAGACCAATCAGGTCATGACAAGTGTCAACGTGTCATTTAACATTCGGTTATATGATTTTAATTTTCGGCCAATTACAAGGCGACACGTGGCTAGTCCTAAGGCTGCCATGTGTCCTCTGGACCATGTAACAAAATTTGTTGGGACTCTGGAGAATCGAACCATGGACCTCGTTCAAGCTAGCCTGCCCGCGCGCAAACACGCCACAAGTAGTTCTTGTAAAGTATAGGGGGCGGTTAATATTTATGTTTAACGGAGATTGAGTTTTGGGTTGGGACTGTTGGTGGTCCCCAACCCACCGGCGTCCCATTGCTATGGTCACATGATACCAGTTTCAACTGTGACAATAGTTGTTACAAATAACTGTTCCAGAAATCGTTAACTCCAGCAGGGACTCATCACATTCAAATGGTTATGAAGACCGAAAACTCCGCGGCTTAATAAACCTTGATGGTTCCGCATTATTGCTTAACCCTTGTCACATGCGACATTAATGTTAAATGTATCTGCAGGGTTTATGCCGATAGTTACGGCTAACCATAACCACGCAGAGTTTATGGGACATGTGCCCACACGTTGGTTTAAGTTTAATGTTGCGGTTAAATGCTTGGCAGTTTTTATGGCGGGCGTGTCAATTTTGGCCAAAATGCTAAATTTAACTGGAGTTAGGTCCAGTTCTCCACATTTGGTGGAGGATTTTTAGGGGCCATTGGGAAAAATGAGTTCAGGCTCTATCTTGAGCTAGATTCGACCAATTTTGGAGTGCCAATAGTCAATTTAAACTTTCTTGGACATTCTAGACTCATTGGTGAGGGTTGTAGAGCCATAAGAGGAATTTTGAGCAGGTTTTTTCTTCAGAAAAGTTCAAGGGGCCACCAGGGGGTGGCAACAATTTGAGGCCTAGCCAAGGCAGCTAGAGGCCTTATGCAGTGAAATAATAGTCATTTATGACTATCTTGAACCTTCCGAATCCATTGATGGAGGTTGGTATCAAAGCATTTTGTTGCTTGATTGACAGAGAAATAGCTTTCTTGTTGACTTGAAAGGTGTTTAAACAGTGCAAAGGATTTGACTGTTTGCAAACTGACTATTGCTTGAGTTTGCTAGAGGTGAAGGGATAGCTACTAATATCTAAGTCCAGAAGAGTAAAATAAGGAAGAAAGGGTTGAAGGCAACTTCCTTACCCAAAGGACCTCAAGGCGACCCTTGAAGCACAAACCCTTTTGACGATTGTTTGTTAAGAAGCTCTTGAAGTTTGTTTTCCAAAGGCTGCTTGAAGAAGAGCTTGACTCTATAGCCATTTTGTTCAGAAGCTTTGTCAATTTTTTTCGAAATATTTGTGAATTTTTGTTGAATTTATTTTGTTCATTGACATAATAATGACAAATTCATCAAGTGAGGTTTCAAAATCCTCCTCCTTCACAATATTCTTCGATGAAGACATGAAGCAAGACTTCTACATGTTGAAGGACATAAAGTAGATTTTGTTTGAAGATATAAGAGAAAGCACTATACTTCAAGAGCAATTGGTTGCTATGAAGCAAGAGAAGAAAGAAATTCTCCAAATAATGCATGAGATGGAGATGCAGTTCTGTTAGTATGAATCCTTTGTCGAAGTGTACGAAAAAAGACCATTTTAGCTACGCATAACTAATAGCCCTAACATCAAATATGGCTGCCAATATCTTTAGATCTGCAGTTAGTTGATCAAGACAAGAGCTGCAAAAACCAGATCTATGCATAGAAAGACATTAAGCAGTAAAAAGAAGGTTTTGCTCCATATATCCAATAGACAAGACAAGAACAATTTTTGAAAGAATTTTTTGTATTAAGGGCACGTGGGAGGAAAACAAGAAGATGTTTCCAATTCTCCTCAATGGGATAGGTTCTTGGAAGTCCTCAGCATTTCAGATATAACATTTCTCTCTCCTGTTGGTGTAGAAAACCCAGACAAAGATAGAACTCAAAGGGAGTTCACACAGCAAATAATGAAAAATATAACAATGATAATGGCTCAAAGTCAGACCAAGAGTTTAGATCCAGAGTGATCTAATAGGCAACAAAAGGTGAAGAATGGTAGGAAAAACCCTCCTATTTATAGCAAAATATTGGGTCATTCTAGATCTTGGTGCATGATTAAAATAACATTAACCAAATCTAGATCCACCTTTTATGGAATATTTTATTATATTTGTTGGAGGGAAAAAGTATTTGACTTGGGTCAAATTCCTTTATTTGTGAATAATAAATAAATAAATGATTTATTTATCATTTTAAGGAAGTGGTTGAAAGATAATCAAATAAATAATGATTTATTTAATTATTTATGTGTGATTTAGTCATATTTAACAAGGAATATTATTTAAATAAGATTTAAATAATTATTCCTAGAAAATAATAAGATAAATAAAGATTTATCTAATTAATTTCTTTGTTTTGGGTTAAACATGACCAGGAAAATCAAACAAATATAGGTTTGCTTAATATTTCCTTTTGGGGTTTCCTGTTTAGACCATAAACAACCTAATAAATGTGTTTTATTAAGTTATTTTACATAGTGAAAGCAATTTTACTTAGGGTAAAATTGGTCTTACATGGTGTACTTGGGTCCATCTAATGATAGTAGGTTAGATGACCAAAAAATGGTGTAACAGATTTCCCCCCAGCGTGCGAGTGTTAGGATAAAATCGTATGACCAAAGTACGTTGTAAGAACTCAATCAACAGACATCAAAAGGGAAGTCAGAGAGAGAAATGTGAGGTAGACTAATGTGCTGAAGAACTAGACCCTGAGGAGACGAGACTTACAGGTGCAACAAGTCTCTTTTTATGAGAGGGTACCTGTGCTAAAGGCGGCGGGGAAGGCATACCTATGCCCGCCGAGACAAAGTACAAAAGAATAGTGTGTCTAGTAAACAAGGGACCGAACCATAAAGTACAACCGGCATAAACATGAGCCAGATAAGAATACAATGAGGAATCCCACATACATGCTGTGCCTGGGATAACAGCCAAGACTTATACAATAATATCTGAGTACATGAGATACAAATACAACCCAAATGCCCCCTATAAGCGGGGAAGGGCTCACAAAATATGACTGATACATGCAAATCAAAGAGGCGCTGCAAGTGGCTAAGGCCGACATCATCAAATATATGGAGCTGCATCGAAGGTTGCAATGAAGAGGTCATCCGGGCATGTGGGGGGATACCTGTAGGGCCACCCCCTCATGAGGGCTGAGACATCTCACACACACCGTGGAATCACTGGTACAATCTGATGCATCTCTGAACCATCAAGTATACAGATATCGATCATGCCATAAGGAGCTGGAGCTAAGAAACAATCAAGTCAAAGGACAATAAAGGGTCCCTTTGACTGATCCGAGGCACCAAACTAGATTGGAAGCTGGAACCAAGGTACATCGCCCTCTAGACCCGGCATCTGGAATGAATAAGCTGATGTCGACAGAAGGAGGCCCGCCATAAGTGAGGCCATGAGAGATCCTCACCTAAGGCACGAGAGACAATAGTAGAGCGACGGACATACTGACACTAATGATGATGGTGAAATGGAAAGGACTGAGTAGCGAATGAACGACTTCCCTTGTTAGAGCATAAAGGGCATGAATGACATATGAACTGACACAATATCATCGGGGATAAGGGACGGTGGAATTTGAGAGGCCATGTCGCAGACCTGAGAGAGAGACCAAGCAATGAAGGATGGAGGACTATAGTGGGGTACAAAGGGACTCGGGATAGACTCCATGAATGCGATGATGACTCCACTCGGATGCTCTAAACAAGGGAGACTCGATGGTGCTGCCACACAGTAAAGGTCCAATGGGGGACTAGGAAAACATGAGTACAAGATGGTAACTCATGACAAAAATCGACACGAACAAAGACAAGTAAGGCGGCAAAGTGGTGCCCCAAGTACAAGTGTTGTAAGCCAAGAAATGCGATTTTAAGGGGAGTTGAAGTGACCTATCTTGGACAAAATGTGTCCTGGTGAAGTATCAAATCACAAAAAGCTAACAGATACCCATTTGAGGGCTCGGTGTGAGCTTTCCAACGGTGTAGACGGTATGTAAAACGGAGCTATGGTATGGTCACAGCAGGCGAAAGAAGAAACGAGGGTTCTCTTTTAATAAGGCAGTTTTCCCTCCAAATCCACTCATTTGCTAGTGTTACGGTGGTGAATGTAGAGAGGAGAGAAGGCCCTAAATCTTGCAGCGAGCGTAGCGGACAAAGCGACCGTTGGAATCGAGATCCGTCAGTTGCAGGTAAGAGGCCTAACCTTACTCTTCATTTTGATGGATTGAAAGTTCATATTAGGGCCCAAAATCTCAGGAACAGACCCCCTTGCATCTTTTCAGCCGGGTCACACTTTTTGGGCCAAAATCTGCGACCTGGGACACAGGTTTTGAGCCAAAAGGTGCAACCTGTCCCAGGATTTGAAAAATTAGCTTGGAAGATGAGGAGTTTTAGTGCTTAGTTCTGAGTATTCCTGTACGCAGGGCGTAAAGAGATAATTTTTTTGTGCGAGATATGGCGGATATACGGGTGAACTGAGAGAGACACAGGTACATTACGGCGAGAGATCCGGGTAGATGAGGGTGTGCGTCGTGTGTTGGCCGAGTTTGGGGTTCTGAATTTTTGGAGAACCCTTTGATGAGAAGGTAGACCCTTGTTGGCCCGGGTTATCAGTTATTGGGATCCAGAGCATGAGGTCTTTGTAGTGCAGGGGCACATGATCGAACTGACAGTCCAGGATGTGTATTTCCTGACAGGTCTCCCGCCACTTGGGATGGTGGGAAATACGCAGCCAGTGTTACCGCGAGGGCGGAACATCATGGAGTTTGTGGAGCGGCATTGTCGACCGGGTCTCCAAGTCAAAGGGACGCGGATACCGATCGGGGACCTAGAGAGATTGGAGACCCGGGCAATGGCCGCAGCGGTGCTGCGGATCCTGGGTAACCAGGCATTCCATCACATCACTGGGGGTCAGATGATGATCGTAGAGAGTGTGTTGAGTGGGACCTACTATGGGTGGGCCCAAATGATGTTGGTGTCATTAAAATGACAGCTGTCGTTGTGCAAGCGGCAAGTGAACCACGATTGCTCGTATGGGACTTTATTGTGTTCCTTCTTTTTTGAGAAGATCCCGACCTTACGACCTCGTATACAGCTCCTAGATGGGGGCCCGAGAGAGCCCAGGATGCGCTGGTGGGGGCGGCTACTGTGTAGAGGAGGAGGAGGGGCGGTCGGACAAGTGTTTTGACCTGAGTTCTTTGCCCATTGGGATCAGATGTTGTTATACATAGACGACTATCCCTATAGTGGGATGAGTTATTGTGGGGATCCGGACCTACCACTTCTGCCTGGTTGAGTATGGGGACCCGATGGTAAGTGATAAGTAACTATTCTTTTTTGGGAATGTTAAAGTTAGTGAATAGTAGATAGGGTACTGATTCATGTACTTTTGGTATGTAGATATAGCTCTGGTAAAACTGGCCGGATATATGGGACGACCGGCAGAATCTCAAGTTGCAGGTCCGAGTGGGTCGAGAGCAGCGCATAATGAGGATGTGGCCACCCTTCTGGAGGACATCCGTCGTATATGCGAGAGGTTGCTGACCAGAGTTTCAGAGCGCGGGTGGCAAGACTTAGACGACCAGTACATAGAGCCATGTATTGGTCTACCCTCGGAATGGCGAGGTGTCATGTAGCGCATGGCGATGGCTGGTCAGGGGATACGTGATCTAGAGGCTGTAGGAGCAGAGCCATTGGCTCGGGATCTACCAGATAGTGATTAGGTGTGGGGCATGTGGTGCCCCCTAGTGTGTATGTAGGGGCAGGTGGTGCCCCCAATTTTGAGTTTTTGTAACATGCTATGGGCATGTCATATGTATCAGAGTAGATGGACTCTAAACACATGTTTTGTGACACATATTATGGATATGCATCTTGTTTAATGATTATGAATGTTATTGTCTTGTATAAAATGCGTGTGATAAATGCCAATCGAAAACATGGTTTGCAATGCTATCTACATAGTGATTTTGTTCTCGAGGTACATGGGTAAAAGTTATGGTTTCAAACTCACGTATCAAGAGTTTCACTCGTAAATATCATCTAAAGAGCACAGGATTATGCACACAATAGACACCATTTAGTTGCATGACAAGAAGTAGGGAATCTAAACGAACATGCAGATGGAGGATGCGATGAGAGAGGGCATCAACTAAGAGACCACACACTGCATCATATTCGGCCTGATTATTGGTGGCAGGACCAATGCATACCCCGTTGGAGAGAACAAGGGCATGCAAGGGGGTGAAAATGGCCCAACCTACCGAGGCTAGATTCTGGGAGTAACGACTTGCACCATCGGCGTAACCGATATAGGGTGTGGACGGGAGGTCCTGCGGAATGATGTTACAAGAAAAAAAATGGGGGGAGGGGGAAAAAGGATGGAAGCGTGAGTGTATAGTAGACATCGAGCAGCAACTGCAGGAGGGAGTGTGATGGGTAGGATGGCTATGACACATATACAAACTAGACGGTGGTATATGAGGGCTATAGGAGGTATGGCTTGGACTCGGGCTGGGGAGGTCAACATGGATACGAGTGGGGTTATCCCGTGTGTGGGCGGGAAGGATGGGGTCATGGGTGAAAAAGGTTTCCAAGGGGGCATCCGGACAGGAAAAGAGGGGATGACGAGTGGAAGGGAAACCAAATGACGCAGCAAAGATACCTAAATCATCCGTATAGGAAGGAAGGCTCACATACGGATCGTTACGGGGAAGGACGGAAGAACAGAGAAACAAATGGTCAAATGATGTTGAGCCCAGGGTGGTCGCTGAAGGGGGATCGAGCGAAACAACAGGGGAGGATTCAAGGGGAATGTTCTCCAAGGGTCTTATAGAGGATGATAGGTAGAGGATGGTGGTAGTAGACTCCGTCATCTGGACATCAGGGGGGGGATGTCAATGGGAGCGGGGGGATCCTCAAGCTGTCCTGAAGCATACTGCGCAAGTATGGGAGAGGCTGACTGATTTTGTTCAACCTCATACTCTCGAACTACTTCTAAAGAGGCG
This sequence comes from Pinus albicaulis, assembly GCA_034641835.2. Lineage (NCBI taxonomy): Eukaryota > Viridiplantae > Streptophyta > Pinopsida > Pinales > Pinaceae > Pinus > Pinus albicaulis. The sequence continues at coordinate 538,934,572 of CM076575.1, read as the reverse complement.
CAGTAATGCATCAGGTGAGGACAATGGTGGGAATAATGGCCATGGATACCGCACAAAGCACAATGTTTGCTGGTGCGAATAGTTTTTGGGTTCTTCGTTACGGATGAGGACGAGAGAGAGGGGTCAGGGACCGTAGACTCAGGGAACGAGACTTTAACCATGGGTTGGGGCAATTCAGGACAAGTATGGGTGGCGTGACCAACGACATCACACAAGGTGCAAGGCTTTGCGGGCGGGGGAGGAACCGGGTCAGTCAGGGTGACCTTGTCTTTGGATGCCCCCTTGCGAGCTTTTTCTTTCTTTCCTGGAGCTGTCACCACAGGGGTAGGGTCCTGGGGAGGTGCAGGGGGCATGGTAGCAACAGAGGAAGTGAGGGGGACCGGTTGAACCAGTGTCAAAGCAAGATAGGGTTTGGGGTGACCAGGAGGGGTAGCAGCTGGAGGGTCAAGGTACCAGACGGGTATACCTAGGGTCAGGTTAGGGAGAGAGAGGGTGGCCATGACGGGGACCGAATAGACTCCAGGAGGGGGAGCTAGGAAAGGTATCTGACTATCGGGATAATGACCAGGAGGGATGGCTCCGAGATGGTTAAGGCATGGGGGAACCGATCCAGGGGGATAAAGGGGTTCAAGGATACCAGCTGTAGGAGAAGGGCCAGAAGGAGGAGGTCCGACTGGCGGAGATGAAGGGCTAGGAGAGGGTTGCTGACTAGTCGAAGTGGGTCGCTTAAGGGCAGCCCGAGACGATTGCATCATGCAAACATTTGATAAGCTGGGATCAGAGATATGAGGAGGGGGGAGATCAGGAAAAGTTCCAAGAAGGGAGTAATATTTGTAGACGCCAGGGGAGACACTGGTCAAGGAATCGATGGTTTGCTTATTGGCTACAGAAGAGATGGTCGTCTCCGAGGAGGTGTGAGACGGTGGCTCATGGTAAGTCAACTAGTCGATGGTGACTATCTTTCCATTGTGAGGAAAGACATCTTGCAAAAAACCGTGGATGGGACAACAGACATGGCATAGGTGTAGCTTCGCCCCAATATAATGTTGTAGTCTAAAGGGGCGTCGATGACTTCGACATCAATGCAAACGGTCTTGCCGGCAAGGGTGATAGGACAATTACAGAAAAGGCCAATGGGCTGGGAGGCGTGGCCATCCCACGCTCGAAGGGTGATCGTGGAAGGGGCCAGCTCAGGAGATCTGAGTTGCTTCCAAACCGAAGCAGACATCACACAGGTGGATGCCCCCTCATCAATTATACACCGAGAAACGTTGGCATTTCAGATTTTGACTGGGATTTGGAAGGCGATGGAAGCAGGAAGAGGAGGATGGTCTAATTGATGAGCGTTGAAAACAATAATTTGGTCATTGGCAGGATCTACAGCGCCCATGGCAGATAACAGAGCCTTCTTTTGGGAAGGGCATGACTGGAGGAGTTCCAATGTGGAAATGGCAGCAGGAGATTGTGCCAAATCATCTACTATGCTATACACATGAGCAGCATTTCGACGGAAGTTAAAAATTTTAATGTTTTAGGGTTTTATAGGTGAAAAACAACATGAAAATAGGAAAAACAAAAAACTGAAAAGAAACCCTAGGGTCTGAAGTAGATGGATATGCAGGAATATGAAAAACGACAGCGGTCATAATTGAAAACCCGTGTGGAGTCGCCAATTGTTAGTATGAATCCTTTGTCAAAGTGTACGAAAAAAGACCACTTTAACTATGCATAACTAATAGCCCTAACATCAAATATGGCTGCCAATATCTTCAGATCTGCAGTTAGTTGATCAAGACAAGAGCTGCAAAAACCAGATCTATGCATAGAAATACATTAAGCAGTAAAAAGAAGGTTTTGCTCCATATATCCAATAGACAAGACAAGAACAATTTTTGAAAGAATTTTTTGTATTAAGGGCACCTGCGAGGAAAACAAGAAGATGTTTCCAATTCTCCTCAATGGGATGGGTTCTTGGAAGTCCTCAGCACTTCAGATCTAGCATTTCTCTCTCCTGTTGGTGTAGAAAACCCATACAAAGGTAGAACTCAAAGGGAGCTCACACAGCAAATAATGGAAAATATGACAATGATAATGGCTCAAAGTCAGACCAAGAGTTTAGATCCAGAGTGATCTAATAGGAAATAAAAGGTGAAGAACGGTAGGAAAAACCCTCCTATTTATAACAAAATATTGGGTCATTCTAGATCTTGGTGCATGATTAAAATAATGTTAACCAAATCTAGATCCACCTTTTATGGAATATTTTATTATATTTGTTGGAGGGAAAAAGTATTTGACTTGGGTCAAATCCTTTTATTTGTGAATAATAAATAAATAAATGATTTATTTATCATTTTAAGGAGGTGGTTAAAAGATAATCAAATAAATAATGATTTATTTAATTATTTATGGGTGATTTAGTCATATTTAACAAGGAATATTATTAAAATAAGATTTAAATAATTATTCCTAGAAAATAATAAGATAAATAAAGATTTATCTAATTAATTTCTTTGTTTTGGGTTAAACATGACCAAGAAAATCAAACAAATATAGGTTTGTTTAATATTTCCTTTTGGGGTTTCCTGTTTAGACCATAAACAACCTAATAAATGTGTTTTATTAAGTTATTTTACATAGTGAAGGAAATTTTACTTAGGGTAAAATTGGTCTTACATGGTGTACTTGGGTCCATCTAACAACAATAGGTTAGATGACCAAAAAATGGTGTAATAGATTGCCTTCGCAAAGTAGTGTTAGGAGAAAATTAAAGGACCGAAGTACGTTGTAAGAACTCAATCACTGCACATCAAAAAGTAAAGTCGCAGAGAGAAATTTAAGGCAGACTAAATTGCTGCATCCACCCCAAGGATGAGATTTTCACACAAAGGTGCCTTTTTTAAGAGATTGGTACCGTGCTAAAGGCGGCGTGGCGGCGGGGGAGGCATACCTATGCCCGCCGAGACAAAGTACAAAAGAATAGTGTGTCCAGTAAATAAGGGACCGAACCATAAAGTACAACTGGCATAAACATGAGCCAGATAAGAATACAATGAGGAATCCCACATACATGTTGTGCCTGGGATAACAGCCAGGACTTATACAATAATATCTGAGTACATGAGATACAAATACAACCCAAATGCCCCCTATAAGCGGGGAAGGGCTCACAAAATCTGACTGATACATGCAAATCAAAGAGGCGCTGCAAGCGGCTAAGGACGACATCATCAAATATATGGAGCTGCATCGAAGGCTGCAATGAAGAGGTCATCCAGGCATGTGGGGGGCTACCTGCAGGGCCACCCCCTCATGAGGGCTGAGACATCTCACGTTACACTGTGGGCATCACCAAGAATGTTGTCGCAGCACCCAACGACATCAAAGGCGGATCTTCGATGATGTCATGAGTCGAGTGGAGAAACAACCAAGTCAAAGGAAAATGAGAGATCCCTTTGCCTGATCCGAGGCACCGAACAAGAGTGGAAGCTGGAACCAAGGTACACCGCCCTCTAGACCTGGCTTCTGGAATGAATGAGCTGATGTCGACAGAAGGAGGTCCGCCATAGGTGAGGCAATGAGAGATCCTAAACTAAGGCACGAGAGAAAATAGTAGAGCGACGGACAGACTAATACCAATGATGATGATGGAATGGAGGGGACTGAGTAGCGAATGGACGACTTCCCTTGTTAGAGCATAAAGGGCATGAATGACATGGCAGCGACTGACACAATATCATCGGGGATAAGAGAAGAACAGGACCGAAGGTCAGGTGGTGAAAGACGGGGAGAGAAGAAACTACAAATAATATTGAGGACTACATGGGTACAAAGGGACTCGGGATAGACTCCATGAATGCGATGATGACTCCACTCGGTTGCTCTAAACAAGGGCAACTTGATGGTGTTGCCACACAGTAAAGGTCTAATGGGGGACCATGAAAACATGAGTACAAGATGGTAACTCACAACGAAAATCGACATGAACAAAGACAAGTAAGGAGGCAAAGTGGTGCCCCAAGTACCAGTGTTGTAAGTGAAGAAATGTGATTTTAAGGAGAGGTGAAGTGACCCATCTTGGACAAAATGTGTCTCGGTGAAGTATCAAATCACAAAACACGAACAGATACCCGTTTGAGGGCTCGGTGAGAGCTTTCCAACGGTGCAGACGGTTTGTCAAACAGAGCTACGGTATGGTCGCAACAGGCGAAAGAAGAAACAAGGGTTCTCTTGTAATAAGGCAGTTTTCCCTCCAAATCCACTCATTTGCTAGTGTTGCTGTGGTGAATGTAGAGAGGAGAGAAGGCCCTAAATCTTGCGGCGAGCGTAGCGGACAAACCGACCATTGGAATCGAGATCCGTCAGTTGCAGGTAAGAGGCCTAACCTGACTCTTTCATTTTGATGGATTGAAAGTTCAGATTAGGGCCTAGAATCTCAGGAACAAATCCCTTTGCATCTTTTCGGCCGGGTCGCACTTTTTGGGCCAAAATCTGTGACCTGGGACACAGGTTTTGAGCAAAAAGGTGCAACCTGTCCCAGGATTTGGCAGAAAAGTGCGACCTGGAAGATGAGGGGGTTTTCGTGCTTGGTTACAGTATTCCCTATCTGTAAGCTGACAAAGATAATGTTTTTGAGAAGATATGGCAGATATACGGGTGAACTGGAGAGAGAGAGACCTGGGTACATTACGGGCAGAGATCTAGGTAGATCAGGGTGTCCATCATGTGTTGGCCAGGTTTGGCGTTCTGAAGTTTTTGTAGAACCCTTTGATGAGAGCTGGAGAGCCCTTGTTGGCCCGGATTATCAGTTATTGGGATCCAGAGCATGAGGTATTTGTAGTGCAGGGGCACAGGATTGAACTGACAGTCCAGGATGTGTATTTCTTGACAGGTCTCCCGCCACTTGGGATGGTGGGAAATACGCAGCTAGTGTTACCGCGGGGGCAAAACATCATGGAGTTCATGGAGCGGCATTGTTGACCGGGTCTCCAAGTCAAAGGGACGCGGATACCGATCGGGGACCTAGAGAGATTAGAGACCCGGGCAGTGGCCGCAGCGGTGCTGCGGATCCTGGGTAACCAGGCGTTCCATCACATCACTGGGGGGCAGATGATGATTGTAGAGAGTGTGTTGACTGGGACCTACTATGGGTGGGCCCAAATGATGTTGGTGTCGTTAAAACGACAGCTGTCGCTGTGCAAGCGGCAAGTGAACCACGATTTCTCGTATGGGACTTTATTGTGTTCCTTCTTTTTTGAGAAGATCCCGACCTTACGACCTCGTATATGTTAGTCATCAATATTTTTCATTTTTTGGTGATGACTAAATCCATAACTGAGTTTTCTAGAAGCTGATCTCCATATGTCAATTTGTCATCCAGAAAACCCTCATAAATTTTTTTTTCGCCCTCCTACTTTTCAGCCTGCCCATGTCAAGGTGAAACCTCATTATCACTATCCTATCTAGCTTTAGCCCTACTGGTCTACCCATCAGCTCTAAAAGGACAATCCAAGTCTGCTTCAAAACCTCCCCTAAGTTAGGTGCTGGTGCTTTAAGGCATTTTACCCTTGGCAAACTACTGTGCGTCAAACCTCTATCCATATGTATTTATCCATGACAGACTCCTCCCACCAAGTAAAATGAAATTGATAACAGCCATAAGTCGCGCCACTTACACACCCCTAAGTCTCAGCAATGCACAGACCACAGTCTCAAGCTAATTTTAGGTGTTTTATAGTGTTTTATGGATTTTACAAAGACAAGAAACATGTCATCATCTCAGGAGAAAATTCTTGAATCCACATTTAGAAGAACAGCTACTTCCCAATGTGAACATAAGCCTGAGATATATCTGCAGGACAAAGAGTTTCTCATAAAAACCTTGCAGCTCCATTCAGCATGAAATCACAGTAGAAGAAAGACAACACTGTCAAACAGACTTGTAATTTGTCATGGCCAAGAACCTCCTTCATCTACAAGCAGAGGGTTAAGGCGCCTCCTTCATCTGCTGCCAGTAGGGCGATGGCTATTATTGATTTAAAAAAATAAATTAAGAACCGACTATAAGCACAGTTGGTTTATCAGACAAAGGAAACACGGGACTCAAGGTTTCGAGGGAAAGCATGACGTGCCCAGGGTTTAAGATATAAGAAATGTGCAAAGACAAAGAAAGCAAAGTTTTTTAGGTCTTGTGTCCTAACAAATAGGATCATTTGAAGTTTCAGGCATCATCAGTATGGCGCAACAAAAAGAGACTCCATTGATCAAAGCTATCATAACAAAATATCTCTGCAGGGGTGTTAATATGAATGGATCTAATCAGTGTTGAGCAAGAAGACACTTCAGTAAAAGGACCTTGGTGTGCTCTTATGTTGCTGTTGGGCTGTGGGATAAAGTCTATGGTTTCCAGATAAACATAGAGAAAAGGCAGGCAAGTAGTACATAGTCCTAGACATGAGACATCTTGATGTCATTCAAAGCGCCAGTGCAAGTCCAGGTGTTGCGATCTACACTCCACCACAAAGACAAATGTATCCTTCAGATGCAATAGGGTTGGTGATTTCAGAGCTACATTGAAAAGAAAATGACTAATAAAAGCCTTGGAACCTATGAAATATTCCAGCAGTCATTCTACACCTCATATGTTTGTCTCCTCAACACAAAGGTATAAAAAAGCTTATGATCTGAGATTTAAACCCTTGGGGAGGCATGTCATTAATGAAAGTAACTCCAATCATAGACAGGTGTCTTTTTTAAACTGTTTATCACAGCTGGAAAAGGCAATCTGGGCTTTTATTATCAAGAGACATCATCACTGAAAAGATTGTTTAAATGTCCAAAAGGGGGTCATTTGACATACTGTTAGTTTCAGGAAGCTTGAAACGAATGCAGATCTTCGTTATTCAAGAGACAGAGATATCATAGTAATATGCTCTAAGCAGAGACAGTGTATTGGAAAAAGCAGCACCTTTCTTAATCAATAGACCATGACAAAGTCTAAATAAATGCAGAAAATTTTGGACACCCACAGTTGGAAAAGATTGATGAAGCGCTTGGAGGCAGAGTTTGTCAAAACAAGTTAAAAAAGCAAAGGGCCCTACAAGTAAGTTTACAAGTTCATCAAGTACAAAAGTACTTTGGCATAGTTCTTCAGGTTCTGGAAATCATCAAAGGCAAAATCCACATGCCACTGTCACTAGGAAAGCAGATTCCTTATGAAAACAGGTCAAAAGCACTCTGCTGTTACATTTTGAATAAAGGAAAGGCTTTTAGAAGAAAATGCGCTTCTTTCTAGACAGAAAACAGTGAAAGCTCGGGCAAATATATCTAGGTCTCACCCACAGCCAGAAAAGGCATTAGTTGGAGAAATGCACCTACAAGCACAAAATGTATTTGATCTAGTTTTTCTTTCTAGCAAACAGATATGGGTATATAAAGCAGAAAATGCCAAGTCAAGTCTTGAAGAGGTAGATCGCCTCTTTGCAAATGGTAAAGGGTGGTCCAAAATCATTGGTGTTATTTAAGTAGGGCTTCTATGATTGACAATGTTACCATAGGGACAGCAGTGGCAAAAGTCACTTTTCAAATATGTCAAAAACAATGGATATAGCGGCCCTTGGAGAAAGTCACCATCCTTACCACTATTCAAATAAAAACATAGACTTTTTACCAACAGTTTCAAAGTGTGGGCCCTTCACCACACGTTCAAGCTCGTTCTGTTTTCATTATGGATAGACAAGAACTTGGTTTAAAAGAAAAAGTTTTCTAAACCCTCTCAAATACTAAACCAAGGGTTTTCAATTTATTTACATTTCAAAAGATCAAGGATCATTGCAAACTCATTATGCCAACATCAAAGCCCGAGCAAAGCATCCCTCTGAAGTTCACGAGGCCAGAAAGGGAGATTTCAAACCAGGTTCCGGAGTTTTGAAGTTGTTTTAACTGCGCGGCGCGCCTATACATGCGCGCGGCGCACTTAGGAACAAATTTTACATAGGTTATAATGGTGGCGCGACGCGCCTGTACATGCGCGCGGCGCGCCTGTGCACTCGGGTCTTGTCGGCCCGACAGGTGACCCGACACCTCATTATGCGCGGTGCTCTCCACTGTAAACGTGTCGCGCACGTTTAAACGATCAACACGCCTTCAAGAAGCTTTCAAAGCCACTCCAGTTCTCCAATAAAGCCTGCCACCATTTGTAAAGGTATTCTATGTGCCTTTTTTCCCTTTGCAAAACTGTTGAGTAGGGTGAAAGAGATAAAATCTCGGTGTGAATCTCAGTTCTGAGTTGTCGTAAGATAGAGATGTTTCTATTTAAAGAATGAGGTTTGTAGTGGTCATTTTGGCCTGATGTAAAACATCCAAGAGTATTGAATTTGCATTTATATAAAAAACTATTATGGCTACCCTCAAACTATATTGAAAGAAGACGCACAGGGTTCGGAAAGATGAAACTATGGGTCTGTGTTGAAATAGAATTGGTCATTACATGATGTTTTCACCTTTTTCAGAAGTTCCCTCTGTGTTAACAAGGCAAAAAAGAAAAAACAAGGTTTTGATGGTCCATTCCATAGAGCATTCTCAGTGAGTGAAAATTGCCTTTGCAGTCTACAGGTGTGTGGAAAAACTGTTATAAGGGACAGTAGGGTTTAATGAGGGCGGTGTTCTGTTTAAAAAGGAGTTTTGATTGTGTGAAAGGATAAACTCCTACAACCTTATTTGAAACTTTGTCACCATATCTGTAAATTGTGTTTTTGCTGTGAAAATATCCATTGATCAAAGTTGTGCTGCAGTGGTGGGCATACTAATAAAAGTGCCTACAGGGAAAAGAGATGTTTTGAACTAAGAGCTGTGTGTTTTCACCTTTACTAATCAAAGAAAAAGATACCTTATATCTTCAAGACATCAAAGGGCAGGTTACCCCTATAAACCACAGAAAGAGACAATTTTTCACTGTGTATTCTACTTGACTGTCTTTTGTTCTTCGAGCTAATTTGATAAGTTGATATTCATATAGAGCAAAGGAATTTTCTACAAAGACAAGGGTTTTACATTGATAAGGATCCTTGATTATTTGAAAAGATAAAACTCTTACAGGCTTTGTTGAACTTTTTGGAGCATTTTTCAAAAACTCTGCCACCTTGTTACATAAACTGTGACATTGACTGTATGCTTACACTAAAGGTTGATTGCATGAGATATGAGTTTGTTGAGTGATTGGCATACTAGGCAAGGGCAAGTTTGTGAAGATTGGAAAGTTCACCATTGGTCAAAGGTACAAAATAGGTTGTTGAGCTCCAAACATCACAGAGCAAGGCGATTTTGGCACTTTAAACAACAATTTCACCTAATAGCCTGTCTTCATTTCACTGTATTATTTCTTATTAAAAAGTCTGCTGGCTGAGATACATATTAAAGGTAGGAAGGCCACTTTTTAAAGGAGCAGGGGTTTTGTATTGTGAGGAAATATTTTGCAAATCATCCAAATACATTGTCTCTCTATCAAAACAGTGAATTGACAGAGTTTAGCTTAAAGAGGGCAGTTTAAAGGCAGTGAGGCTGTTTGGTTCTTCAATAGCATATTTAGCCCAAAATTCCGCCCAGGCAAGACAGCAGAAGTGGTTTACATAAAATATATGAGGCAATTTCTACAGAGGAGGTCAATGCACATCCATCCATCCTTTTCAATTTTCATGAGGTAGGTTGTTTAGATTTCTGCCAGAAGGTACAGGAGGTCAAAATTTTCTCGCCCTTGACACACCTATGTGCCCTGAGGTTCCAAAGCAAACATTTCTAGGTAGCAGACCTTGATTTCAAGTTTTCCCCGAGGTCAGTGTCTAAAGTCACCAAAATTCCATATCATGGCGAGAAATGGTTCAAACAGACCCATCTAGACTTGGATGACTATAAGCCTTTCATCAAGCCCGAGCACAGAGATACATGCACTGTTATTTTTCCTTTATCTCATCTTCTTGCTAGCTATGCTCCTCTTATGAAGATCATAATGAAATATTTCACCTGTGAATGGAGATTCTCCCAAGTATATGCATACCACATTCGACTGTTGATGCACTTCACTAGAACCAAGCAGCTCAATCTTCCTTACTTCTTGTGCAAAAGTATTGAGAGAATGGCCTCTTCTGTCCAAAAAAAGCCTCCATCACAACAAATAGCTTCTCTATGCCATCATTCTCTGATTAAAATCATCATCCTACATCAGTTGGAGAAGAAAGGGGTTTCTTGGGATGTTTTTATCAGTCACCCGGATTTCTCCACTGTTCCTCCTGTCCATGTATCTCCCACCCAGCCTATTCATCGCCCTGTACCTTTGTCCAGCAGGCCTACTCCTAGAAAGCTCAAATTCACTACAGAACAATCAAAGGAGCATGAAGAGGGAGAGGGAAGTGGACAACAAGAAGAGAAAGGGCATGAGCAAGAAGAAAGGGATGAAGAGCAGCAAATAGAGGATGAGGAACAGCAACAGGACAATGGTGAAGGTCAGCAGCAGGAGCAAGAAGAAAAGAGGGTTGAACAACAGCATCTCAGTAAAAATGAACAGCAGGGACAAGAGGAAGAGCAGCAGCTTGATATTGAAGGTCATGAACAGCAGTTTGGGAAGGAATTTGAGCAGCAACTTGAGCCACAAAATCAACAAGAAATCCAAGCACAACAGCAGCATAATGTTGATGATCAAGGGCAACAAGAATTTGAGGCAGATCAACATCATGACATTGAAGAGCAGAAGCAACCTGAAGAAGACACACAGCAGCCTCAAGGAGAGCAACAGTTTCAAGAAGATGACAAAGGCAAAGCAATTGTGCCTCCCTCTCCTAAAAAGACAAAGCCCAGCATAGCAAGAAAGAAAGGGCCTAAGGATGCCACTCCAAAAGTAACAAGAGTTGTCCCTAGCAAAATAAAATCGCCAAAGAGGTCTCCCACTAGCATGCCAAGAAGGAAGAGTGCAAGGTTAGCTTTCAAAGGCAAAGGAAAATGCAAGATAGGAGAAAGTCAGGAACATGAAGGTGCATTGGCTGTCATTCCAATCCAAAGTGATGACAGTGATAATGAAGCTCGCATTCTTGAAAATCTTCTAATCCATCGAGAGGGTCAAATTGAAGCATTGGAGAATGACCTTCATTGGGCAAAGACCTTCAATCATTTTTTGGAGATCCAAAATAAACAAATGAATGTCCATATGACTGTCCATGAGGCACGAGCAATCAAACACAAGAATGAGGCTGCTAAAGCACAAGTAAGGATAGAGGATCTCATCTAAGTGAGCTCCGATGAAGATGAAGAAGAAGCAAAGCCAATCTTTTCCCCTCATTGCACTACTTGAGCAAGAAATTGAAGAAAATAAGGAGGCATGGCTAGAAAGAGCCAATAAAAATTTGGAGATGAAGCTTGAGAAGGCAAACAGAGACCTGGAGCTGCAAAGGAAGATGACACAACACTATCAAAAGCTGAATCGGTTTGCCCGGCGCAAGCTAAAGGCCACCCAAGAGAAACTGAAGGAAGAAAAGGGGAAGCGCCCGGCACGGAAAGAGAAGAAAGGCATATCAGCGCTTGACATTTGGATTCAGCTTCGGAGCATGTTTCCAAGGACCCTCGAGGGCTATGCATACCAATTTTGGGCCCATTTTGACAACTTTTGGTTTTTTGGCATTTTTTGAGTTTTGATCAAAAACTCATAAATTCACCATTTCATTTTGAGGATTCATCAAGGGAAGAGAATGGTACCATCAGATGCCATATTTTCATGAGCATGTCCTCAGTGATTTTCAGAGCATTTGGAAATCATTTGCCCCTTCAAAACAGCGAAAAAGGCTCGCATTTTGCACACTCTGCCCGGTCTATCAGCAAACTGTTATTTTCTGGCTTTTTACACACAGGTGCAGATTTGGAGGACTTCTGGGCATTGTATTGGGGAAATTTTAGTTGCACCAGAAAGTAGACACTCAGATCTTTCCAACGAGCTATCATGAGCTTCATTTTGACATTATGAAGGCTGCTAAATGTTTCCGGCAAGTCAGGGGACCTTTTTTTGATATAAATTTGAAATATTTTTGTAATTTTTGAACCTCTAAAATCTTCTTTTTCCAAATGTGCATTTAGCTATTTTTGCACATGAAAATTGATGCAAAGTCAATATCATTCCCATTTTTAGCATTTTTATAGATATTTTATGGGATATTTTGTGCCTTGGGCTTTGCAAAGCCTCAAGGACAAGTTTAGATATTTATTTTGAACCAATGGCTAGCTAGTTGCCTTGGTTGGTTTTCCTCCTTCTTGGCCTATATATTCCAAGAGGATTCATTGTAATAGAAGGCTGAATTTGAGAAGAGAAGCAATATATTGGTCATATGAGCTTTGGAGAAAATACTTGTGCTATGCTTTTGGATTGCCTCTTGAATGTTCTTGGATGGATGATGAAGGATTGTTGATGGATTCCATGACATGGTAGAATGGTATAGTGTTTTTTGCTTTGTTGTTGTCTTCTAATTTTCATTCATGATACATGTTTCTTGCTTGCTATAGATTAGTAGAGAACAAATTTGAGATATGCCCATGGAGGCACCTCAAAATTCCTGAATCTTCATAGCTTTTATGTTTTCTTCTTCCTTAGTTGCATTAAAGAATTCTTAACTGCTCTTTGATAACTTGAGGATATTGTAGCTAGTTTCATTCATAGTTCTATGCATGTTGAGTAGGATGTATTGTGTGTCCTGCTTACGTATGACTGTCCATAGTCCCATCCATGAAACTGTCTCTTTGACTGATTAGATTATCATTTTGTTTGAACCAAGGAGGCCTAGTTCCGATCTAGCCCTTTGCCTAAAACTATGCAAATCTTGTTGTTCAAAGTGCCCAATAACTTGAAGTATTGTGTTTAGGCATTCCGTCATAGTGTTTTGAGTTGTTAGTCTGTCTTATGTGTTTTCCCCAAAGTCTGATAGCCATTTCCCAAAGTTAGAGGGTCTTATACTTCTATGCATGGCTTGAATGTTTGTTTCTATGTATTGATTAGTTTATAGTTACATTTTGCATGATTAATGGTTTTCCCTACCATGTTTATGTTATCTATTGAACCAGTGATGCTTGAAACTATTTGTTGTTCACAAACTTGATGTCCATTTACTCCATTTCGCCCTAAGATCCTTTCTACCTTGAATCAAATCGGCCCTTCAACAGCCTTGTATCGTCATCTAATAGCTTTCTTGACTTTTTGACCCCATAGCCCAGTTAATCTAACATCTTGTTATCTATTTTATATCTTTGATCAGTTTCATCCCTCACAACTTAAAAAACAAAAAATAAAAAACTTACTTCATAACTAGCATACAATCAGAACACAAATAAGCAAACACACAGATATCCCTTACACATATAGAGAGAGCCCTCTCTGAGTCCAGGAAGGCTAGGTCCTTGGGCTCCAAAGCTTGGTTTGATGTTACACTATCATTTGGCTTGCCAATCAGCCAAATCACGGGAGCCTAACATAATGGCGATCACGGTGGGACCTACTGAGTACATGACAGTCTAGAAAAATCTTATAGACTCTTTAGTCCTTCAAAACTAATCTCAGACCATCAACCTTTAGAATCATTTAGAGTCAACTCTTTGTTTCACTATCTTAGCAAAGTGATGAATCAGGTTTATAATACTCTTACAAACTAGGCTGCACATAAAAACTCAGAAAACCCCAAAACACTCCCTTAGATTGGTTTTTGTCAATATTGGTGGTGGACCATACACACATATACCTCAAAAAAACTAAAAATCCACCTGGCGACTCCACTAGCCTCCAGTAGGCCTTACTACTTCACTAAAATCTAGGCTACTATCCATTTGAGCCACCTCATCGCCACTAACATAATGGCGATCGCGGTGGGACTCTGAGTGTTAAACAACTTAGTTTCCCAAGACCTTAAGAGACCTTAAAAATACTATCTGATTGACTTATCCCACTGCTCACTAACATAGTGACACTCATAGTAGGACCTTCCGAGTTAGTGACAATCTAAGTACACCTTAGTAACTCCTGAAGTCTCAATCAAGCTTAGTAAACTTAGGTATTGTCTGAAGAGTAGAAAATAGCTCCTTCACCATCTTAGCAAAATGTTGATTCAGTTATAGGAAACTTTTCCAAACCTCACGACTACACATAAAACTCAAAAAACCCCAAAACAAAAAATCCCTGAGATTGGTTTTTGTCAGTACTGGTGGTGGACCATACACATATACCTCAAAACAACCAAGTTCCACCTGGTGACTCCACTAGCCTCTAGTAGGCCTTACTATTCTACTGAACTCTAGATTACTATCCAATCAACTTATCCCATCAACGTAGAGGGAGATGGTAGGACACTGAGTACATGATAGTCTAGAAAACTCTTATAGACTCTCATTCCTTTAGATACTTAAACAGGCAAGCAGTCCATAAGATCATTTAGAGTAAACTCTTTCTGTTATCGCCACCCTAGCAAAGTGTTGATACAAATTTAGAATACTTTAAACCATAGGCTGCACATAAACTCTAAAAAATATTTCCAGATTAGTTACCGGTGGTGGACCATAGCTATCTCCACAAAACATCCAAGTTCCACCTGGCGACTCCACTAGTCCATCCCTTTTATTTTGACCATCCTTCACCTTAGTAGAAATTTAGAAAGACCACCCATCCAAAACATTCATCAATACCATCCTCTCTAAAATATAAACCCAAAATCTGGCTTCACGAAGAATCAACACCAGATCCCATCCAGACCCAAATCCCCCTATCATAGTAGATGACCTAGAGAAGATTCTGTGGCAAGCTTCCAAAACTCACCATCTAGCTACTGGTAGATCCATCCGTAAAACAAGATCAATACCTGAACATCTCACTATCCCGCCAGATTCACCTTTTGAATTAGAGTCATCAAAAACTCTTTTCAGAAGCAGGTCTCATAGTAAGATAAACTTTGACGATCTTGAAACCCTAGACCAATCACACAGTCATAGTAGAGAAGCCTCACCTTCCACCCCCCCCGACTTTCAGCTTCTCCATCAATTTGGCTCCTACCATCCCAGATCTGCTCAAAACCAGATCACTAGTCCAAGTTCATCCGCCACACCTGTCCAAACCACCACTGTTCAAACCACCTCATCTCATCCCACTAGTCCTCATCTTGTACATCATCCATTAGCTCCCGTCATGGTAGCCTGGTACGCACCTTTGGTGTTGCCACTACCTTTGGCTCCTCTCCCAAATAAATATCAAGACAAAATCCCACACTTTACCGGAGAAGACACCACCACACCTCAACAACATATAAGTAGGATTAGTGATGCTTATGAATACATGGAGGTACAAGACGAGACCGTCAGAATGAGAATATTCGCCCAAAGCCTGGGTGGTGAACCCAAAACATGGTTCAAAAGCTTGAATCCAAACAGCATCCACAATATCCCAGAACTACATCAAGTCTTCAGAAATAGGTGGGAAATCCGAAGGAACCCTATTCAAATCCTGTCAGAATATAACAACCTAAAACGGGAAAATGGGGAAAGTGTCTAGGCTTACTGCACTAGGTTCAACAGTGTGTATAACTCCCCCCCACCTCATTTCAAACCCCCACTTGGTTTAGCCTTGGCAAAATTTACCGAGGGTTTTGATCCGGACATGACATATCATCTGAGAGACAAAGATCCCCCTACCTTAGAAGAAATGCAACAAATAGCAATAAAAGCAGATGCCAACTTAGCAGAAAAAAAGGCTAGGACTAGGTCAGAAAGAAAGGTCACATATAAAGACGAGGTCTCCACTTCATCGCCTTCCCTAGATCCTAGAATAGATGATTTAGTCAAAACCATGGCCAAAATGTGGGAAAGGATAAATGAAAAAGCTCCTGTTAGGGACAACCAACCAAACCCTCCAAACAGAAACCGGAACCAAAACTTTAGGAGGGAGCAGCCCCAAAATAGACCAAGGGAAAATGACCAACAAATTAGGCCACCATTCAATGAAAATTACGTGGAAGAAGATGATAGGGATACAAAACCCATTGGAGAAAGTCATTTGAACCTTATAGGGTATGATAATGAGAGTGAGGTGTACCTCACAGAAGAAGAACAAGCGTTCTTTTCTCCTAATCAGGATGAGGCCAACTATGAAGATCTCGATGACCCTGCCATAGATTTTAAAAATGCCATAATAGAAGCTCACCGGCAATATGACCTTAGAAGCAAAAGAAACCAAGATAATTCCAAGAAAGGTAACTCAGATACTGCTAAAACCCCTGATACCATCCTTAGGAAAGCAGTAAACAGTAACAAAATCATGGTCGAGAAAAGTGACCTAAGCAAAGCTAAAGTTACCCAAACTAGTCCTGACACAGGTGCTCCTAGTAATTCCACAAAAGTTACCGAAGCAACTATGGCAAACAAAATCCCAAAACAAGGCCAACAAACTCAGAACCTAGAGAAGGTCATGGCTGAAAAAGCTGAAACAAACATATCCAAACTTCAGCTACCTTTTAGTTTTGAAGGCGAAATTGCCAAGATCAAGATCACCATGCCTCTTACCGAACTCATCGCCAAAAACTCTTATAAATCCCAAGTGTTAAAGGTCCTAATTATAGGGAATGATGCGAACACTGTTAATCTGACTGATGACACTCCTGAAGTGTTGTTTGGTCCGAAGATAGAGGGAAAATTCCAAGAAGGAACTACTCTTCCATTTTACATTAGCCTAAACATCCACGACCAAATCCTCCACAATTCCATGCTAGACTCCGGCGCCTCGCATAATCTTATGCCGAAGGTAGTAATGGAAAGACTAGGCCTGGAAATCACAAGAACATACAAAGACTTGTATTCATTTGATTCGAGTAGAGTCAAATGCCTGGGTTTGATCAAAGACCTTTATTTTAGTCTGGCCCAAATACCTGCGAAACATCTAATAATGGATATAGTAGTGGCAGACATCCCTCCCAAGTACGGAATGCTTCTATCCAGATCCTGGGGAGCCAAACTCCAAGGGAATATTCAACTGGACATGTCATACGCCACCATTCCTGTGTTCGACCAGACAAGAATACTCTACCGAGAATCACACATGAAATACATGATTAGTAGTCAAGAGAGGCCAGACAACATTCCAATGTATTCCTTACATTCCGACCTGAACTCTTTCATTATGCATATTGATGAAAACATGGAGGAAGAGTCAGAAGAGACTGAAATAAATCCACCACATCAGTTGCCCCTGGTGCTCTATGATGAACTAGACACTCAAAACTACCATGATCATGAACAACTGTGTCTTGAAGAAAGTAAGTATGTCCCTTCTAAGGTGGAATTAGAGCAAGAAGCGCAAACCCTTATGTGCTATCAAGCGAATTACTCTAACCCTAGTCAAACACCAGCAGTAACCTGCGGAAATTTTTTTCCGGGTAAAAGCTTTAGAAGACTTACACATCATAAACCTGTTCGGAACCCGGGAGCAAGGGAGTTTAATGTTTCTACCATACCTCAAAGATTTACCATCATATGGATCATCCACTGCAAATGAAACTTCTACTATAGCCCCAACAGCTCAAAATCTAGAAAAAATGCCTAATAAACTTCTTATGAGCAAGAATGATAGCTGCAGTCCTAGCATACCTGAGCTACTGAAATTGGCTCATATTCTGTCTTTTCATGAAGAACTCAGAAATGCTAAAATCAGAAAACTCATGCAGAATACCAATTTCTACAGGAAAAACAAGGGAAAATGCTGTGATACTTTTTCTCCCTCAAAGAATAACTTTGACAAGAGAAAACATAACAATCTGAACCAAACCGTAATAATCAGGGATAAAACAGATGGTCATAGAGTCTGTTTCAATTTTAGAAATACTACTGCATATCCCTATAACAGAAATTCTGTTTTTTCTACCCAAGACCATGATATACCAATTAAAAGAGCTTTTAATCATGTGTTTTCGCAAGATGATGTTTCAGGTTATGTTCAAAAGATTCCCTTGCAAAGTAGACAGCTTAAAGATTTTTTCCAGTTTGCGAGAGGTAGATCTAATTTCAAAATCAAAATTGCAAAACCACCCAATATCAGAAATCTGTTCATAAAGGCCATGTCCCCATTTTTAAATTTCTGCATTTTTGCATACCTTGATGATGTCATTATCTATTTCAAGAATGGCCAAGAGTACATGCATCACTTAAGGAAGATGTACAGTAAGGAAAGGAGTGGGAGTCAGATATACAAAGAGGTACAGCGGGAAGATACTGGGTTGTTCAGAGATTCTTGCATGAATCCCTATGTCATGTTAGAGAGAGAAAACTTTCCAAATTTCTCTTTTCAGGAGTTGAGTGGGCCAAGGGTGAGAGGAGATCCTTACGACGATAAGATGCTTAAATTTCATCATTTCCAATATTTCTGAGTTTGAAACATTTTCATTCATTGTATATACCACTGTCTGAAACATAGAAAAATAGAAAAGTCAAAAACAGTAAAAGATAGAAAAGAGGGCGAGTTGAAAATATAACAAAGGCCCCATGTTCCAAAAAATAGTCTTTCGGAAAGCGAGCAAGTCTAAATGCCGCTACTAGTACTTCAATGTCTTGTTCAGCTATCTAGCCTAATCATAGCTGAGCATGTTTAAATTTATTCGCTGATAAGTTAGTGGGTGCAAAAGATAGTCAACATTGTGTAAGATTGACTTATCACAGAGTATAGATTAGGGAGAGATTCTGGTTCCACATGCCTAAAATAGAACCAAAGAGAGAAGCGAGGGATGAAAAATACATTATACATCTTAGCCCCGCTTGTCTAGTTTTCCTTTTGTTGCAAAATAATATTTGTGTGCAGCTTGTCTTTTATGCCGCAAATGCATGACAAATCAGACTGTCTAATCCTGATTTGATCATTTTAAATTTCATGTTTTAGATTAGAGAACAAAATCCTATCAAACTGCTTAATCTTGACAGTTGAGCTAGTATAGGTAGAGTAATGAAGGAGTTCATCAGTTTAATCTGAACTCCCGGCAGATATAAGAGTAGAAATAGATAGGTTCATTTTGCAAAAAGAAAAATATACATTGTCAAAAGGCTGCTAGTTCAAATGCGCCAAAGAGAAGAAAGAAAAAATGTTAGGAAAGATAGTGGGGTAGGTATAAATATCATTGATGTTAACCATGCTGTCACTTTTCAGAAATAGCATCAAAGAAGGATGAAATTTTGCGCCAATGGGTAAGGCACTGGTCTTCATAAGCCAAAGATCTGAATTCTGGACACCTCCTGACGAGGAGCTGCCCTCCCCAAATGGAGCCACTGTTAGTCATCAGTATTTTTCATTTGTTGGTGATGACTAAATCCATAGCTGAGTTTTCTAGAAGCTGATCTCCATATGTCAATTTGTCATCCAGAAAACCCTCATAAAACTTTTTTTTACCCTCCTACTTTTCAGCCTGCCCATGTCAAGGTGAAACCTCATTATCACTATCCTATCTAGCTTTAGCCCTACTGGTCTACCCATTAGCTCTAAAAGGACAATCCAAGTCTGCTTCAAAACCTCCCCTAAGTTAGGAAGTGGCGCTTTAAGCCATTTTACCCTTGGCAACCATCAAAAGGCCAAAAAACCTCCATCTGCTACACACCAATCATGATAGACCTCCCACTCTGCAAATGAAATTGATAACAGCCCTAAGTCGCGCCACTTACACACCCCTAAGTCTCAGCAATGCACAGACCACAGTCTCAAGCTGATTTTAGGTGTTGTACAGTGTTTTATGGATTTTACAAAGACAGGAAACATGTCATCATCTCAGGAGAAAATTCTTGAATCCACATTTAGAAGAACAACTGCTTCCCAATGTGAACATAAGCCTGAGATATATCTGCAGGACAAAGAGTTTCTCATAAAAACCTTGCAGCTCCATTCAACATGAAATCACAGTAGAAGAAAGACAACACTGTCAAACAGACTTGTAATTTGTCATGGCCAAGAACCTCCTTCATCTACAAGCAGAGGGTTAAGGCACCTCCTTCATCTATAAGCAGAGGGCGATGGCTAATATTGATTTGAAGAAATTACAAAACTAACTATAAGCACAGGTTTGTTTTTACTAAACAGTGAAACAGTGACTCAAGGTTTCTGAGGGAAAGTGATGATCAAAACAGGGCTAAGATCTGAAATGTGCAAGACAAAATAAAGAAAAGTTTTTTAGGTCTTGTGTCCTAAGAAAGAGGATCATTTGAAGTTTTAGGCATTATCAGTATGGTGCAACAAAAAGAGACTCCATTGATCAAAGCTATCATAACAAAATATCTCTGCAAGGGTGTTAATATGAATGGCTCTAATCAGTGTTGAGCAAGAAGACACTTTAGTAAAAGGACCTTGGTGTGCTCTTATGTTGCTGTTGGGCTGTGGGATAAAGTCTATGGTTTCCAGATAAACATAGAGAAAAGGCAGGCAAGTAGTACACAGTCCCAGACATGAGACATCTTGATGTCATTCAAAGCGCCAGTGCAAGTTCAGGTGTTGCGATCTACACTCCACCACAAAGAAAAATGTATCCTTCAGATGCAGTAGGGTTGGTGATTTCAGAGCTACATTGAAAAGAAAATGACTGATAAAAGCCTTGGTACCTATGAAATATTCCAGCAGTCATTCTACACCTCATATGTTTGTCTCCTCAACACAAAGGTATAAAAAAGCTTATGATCCGAGTTTTAAACCCTTGGGGAGGCATTTCATTAATGAAAGTAACTCCAATCATAGACAAGTGTCTTTTTTAAACTGTTTATCGCAGCTAGAAAAGGCAATCTGGGCTTTTATTATCAAGAGACATCATCACTGGAAAGATTGTTTAAATGTCCAAAAGGGGGTCATTTGACATACTGTTAGTTTCGGGAAGCTTGGAACGAATGCAGATCTTCGTTATTCAAGGGACAGAGATATCATAGTAGTATTCTCTAAGAAGAGACAGTGTATTGGAAAAATCGCCTTTCTTAATCAATAGACCATGACAAAGTCTAAATAAATGCAGAAAATTTTGGACATCCACAGTTGGAAAAGTTTGATGAAGCGCTTGGAGGCAGAGTTTGTCAAAACAAGTTAAAAAAGCATAGGGCCCTACAAGTAAGTTTACAAGTTCATCAAGTACAAAAGTACTTTGGCATAGTTCTTCAGGTTCTGGAAATCATCAAAGGAAAAATCCACATGCCACTGTCACTAGGAAAGCGGATTCCTTATGAAAACAGGTCAAAAGCACTCTGTTGTTACATTTTGAATAAAGGAAAGGCTTTTAGAAGAAAATGCCCTTCTTTCTAGACAGAAAACAGTGAAAGATCGGGAAAATATATCTAGGTCTCACCCACAGCCGGAAAAGGCATCAGTTGGAGAAATGCACCTACAAGCACAAAATGTATTTGATCTAGTTTTTCTTTCTAGCAAACAGATATGGGTATATAAAGCAGAAAATGCCAATTCAAGTCTTGAAGAGGTAGATCGCCTTTTTGCAAATGGTAAAGGGTGGTCCAAAATCATTGGTGTTATTTAAGTAGGGATTATATGATTGACAATGTTACCATAGGGACAGCAGTGGCAAAAGTCACTTTTCAAATATTTCAAAAACAATGGATATAGCGGCCCTTGGAGAAAGTCACCATCCTTACCATTGTTCAAATAAAAACACAGACTTTTTACCAACAGTTTCAAATTGTGGGCCCTTCACCACACGTTCAAGCTCCTTCTGTTTTCATTATGGATAGACAAGACCTTGGTTTAAAAGAAAAAGTTTTCTAAACCCTCTCAAATACTAAACCAAGGGTTTTCATTTTATTTACATTTCAAAAGATCAAGGATCATTGCAAACTCATTATGCCAACATCAAAGCTCGAGCAAAGCATCCCTCTGAAGTTCACGAGGCCAGAAAGGGAAATTTCAAACCAGGTTCCGGAGTTTTGAAGTTGTTTAACCGCGCAGCGTGCCTGTACATGCGTGCGGCGCGCTCAGGAACAGATTTTACATAGGTTATAACGGTGGCGCGGCACGCCTGTGCACTCGGGTCCTGTCGGCCCGACAGGTGACCTGACACCTTATTATGCATGGCGCTCTCCACTGTAAACGTTTCGCGCACGTTTAAACGATCAACACGCCTTCAAGAAGCTTTCAAAGCCACTCCAGATCTCCAATAAAGCCTGCCACCATTTGTAAAGGTATTCTATGTGCCTTTTTTCCCTTTGCAAAACTGTTGAGTAGGGTGAAAGAGATAAAATCTCGGTGTGAATCTCAGTTCTGAGTTGTTGTAAGATAGAGATGTTTCTGTTTAAAAAAAAAGGTTTGCAGTGGTCATTTTGGCCCGAAGTAAAACATCCAAGAGTATTTAATTTGCATTGATATAAAAAACTATTATGGCTACCCTCAAACTATATTGAAAGAATAAGCACAGGGTTCGGAAAGATGAAACTATGGGTCTGTGTTCAAATAGAATTGGTCATTACATGATGTTTTCACCTTTTTCAAAAGTTCCCTCTGTGTTAACAAGGCAAAAAAGAAAAAACAAGGTTTTGATGGTCCATTCCATAGAGCATTCTCAGTGAGTGAAAACTGCCTTTGCAGTCTACAGGTGTGTGGCAAAACTGGTATAAGGGACAGTAGGGTTTAATGAGGGCGGTGTTCTGTTTAAAAAGGAGTTTTGATTGTGTGAAAGGATAAACTCCTACAGCCTTATTTGAAACTTTGTCACCATATCTGTAAACTGTGTTTTTGCTGTGAAAATATCCATTGATCAAAGTTGTGCTGGCGTGGTGGGCATACTAATAAAAGTGCCTACAAGGAAAAGAGATGTCTTGAACTAAGAGCTGTGTGTTTTCACCTTTACTAATCAAAGAACAAGATACCTTATATCTTCAAGGCATCAAAGGGAAGGTTACCCCTATAAACCACAGAAAGAGACAATTTTTCACTGTGTATTCTACTTGATTGTCTTTTGTTCTTCGAGCTTATTTGATAAGTTGTTATTCATATGGAGCAAAGGAATTTTCTACAAAGACAAGGGTTTTACATTGATAAGGAGCCTTGATTATTTGAAAAGATAAAACTCTTACAGGCTTTGTTGAACTTTTTGGAGCATTTTTCAAAAACTCTGCCACCTTGTTACATAAACTGTGACATTGACTGTATGCTTACACTAAAGGTTGATTGCATGAGATATGAGTTTGTTGAGTGATTGGCATACTAGGCAAGGGCAAGTTTGTGAAGATTGGAAAGTTCACCATTGGTCAAAGGTACAAAATAGGTTGTTGAGCTCCAAACATCACAGAGCAAGGCGATTTTGACACTTTAAACAACAATTTCACCTAATAGCCTGTCTTCATTTCACTGTATTATTTCTTATTAAAAATTCTGCTGGCTGAGATACATATTAAAGGTAGGAAGGCCACTTTTTAAAGGAGCAAGGGTTTTTTATTGTGAGGAAATATTTTGCAAATCATCCAAATACATTGTTTCTCTATCAAAACAATGAATTGACAGAGTTTAGCTTAAAGAGGGCAGTTTAAAGGCAGTGAGGCTGTTTGGTTCTTCAATAGCATATTTAGCCCAAAATTCCGCCCAGGCAAGACAGCAGAAGTGGTTTACATAAAATATATGAGGCAATCTCTACAGAGGAGGTCAATGCACATCCATCCATCCTTTTCAATTTTCATGAGGTAGGTTGTTTAGATTTCTGCCAGAAGGTACAGGAGGTCAAAATTTTCTCGCCCTTGACACACCTATGTGCCCTAAGGTTCCAAAGCAAACATTTCCAGGTAGCAGACCTTGATTTCAAGTTTTCCCCGAGGTCAGTGTCTAAAGCCACCAAAATTCCATATCATGGCGAGAAATGGTTCAAACAGACCCATCTAGACTTGGATGACTATAAGCCTTTCATCAAGCCCGAGCACAGAGATACATGCACTGCTATTTTTCCTTTCTCTCATCTTCTTGCTAGCTATGCTCCTCTTATGAAGATCATAATGAAATATTTCACCTGTGAAGGGAGATTCTCCCGAGTATATGCATACCACATTCGACTGTTGATGCACTTCACTAGAACCAAGCAGCTCAATCTTCCTTACTTCTTGTGCAAAAGTATTGAGAAAATGGCCTCTTTTGTCCAGAAAAAGCCTCCATCACAACAAATAGCTTCTCTATACCATCATTCTCTGATTAAAATCATCATCCTACATCATTTGGAGAAGAAAGGGGTTTCTTGGGATGTTTTTATCAGTCACCCGGATTTCTCCATTGTTCCTCCTGTCCATATATCTCCCACCCAGCCTATTCATCGCCTTGTACCTTTGTCCAGCAGGCCTACTCATAGAAAGCTCAAATTCACTACAGAACAATCAAAGGAGCATGAAGAGGGAGAGGGAAGTGGATAGCAAGAAGAGAAAGGGCATGAGCAAGAAGAAAGGGATGAAGAGCAGCAAACTGAAGATGAAGAACAACAGCAGGACAACGGTGAAGGTCAACAGCAGGAGCAAGAGGAAAAGAGTGTTGAACAACAGCATCTCAGTGAAAATGAATAGCAGGGACAAGAGGAAGAGCAACAGCTTGATATTGAAGGTCATGAACAGCAGTTTGGGCAGAAATTTGAACAGCAGCTTGAGCCACAAAATGAACAAGAAATCCAAGCACAGCAGCAGCATGATGTTGATGATCAAGGGCAACAAGAATTTGAGACAGATCAGCATCATGACATTGAAGAGCAGAAGCAACCTGAAGAAGACACACAGCAGCCTCAAGGAGAGCAGCAGTTTCAAGAAGATGACAAAGGCAAAGAAATTGTGCCTCCCTCTCCTAAAAAGACAAAGCCCAACACAGCAAGAAAGAAAGGGCCTAAGGCTGCCACTCCAGAAGTGACAAGAGTTGTCCCTGGAAAAAGAAAATCGCCAAAGGGGTCTCCCACTAGCATGCTAGGAAGGAAGAGTGCAAGGTTAGCTTTCAAAGGCAAAGGGAAAGGCAAGATAGGAGAAAGTCAAGAACATGGAGGTGCATTGGCTATCATTCCAATCCAAAGTGATGACAGCGATAATGAAGCCCGCATTCTCAAAAAACTTCTAATCCATCGAGAGGGTCAAATTGAAGCATTGGAAAATGACCTTCATCGGGCAAATACCTTCAATCATTTCTTGGAGATCCAAAATAAACAAATGAGTGTCCATATGGCTGTCCATGAGGCACGATCAATCAAATACAAGAAAGAGGCTGCTAAAGCACAAGTAAGGATAGAGGAGCTCATCGGTGAGTTTGATGAAGATGAAGAAGAAGACCAGCCTAGGCGGAAGAGGCCTAGAACCATAGGGCTTAAAAGAGCCCTGGATAAGCAAAAGGAAGAAGAACAGGCCCATCTTCAATATTTTCCCCTCACTGCACTACTTGAGCAAGAAATTGAAGAAAATAAGGAGGCATGGCTAGAAAGAGCCAATAAACATTTGGAGATGAAGCTTGAGAAGGCAAACAGAGACCTGGAGCTGCAAAGGAAGATGACACAACACTATCAAAAGCTGAATCAGTTTGCCCGGCGCAAGCTAAAAGCCACCCAAGAGAAACTGAAGGAAGAAAAGGGGAAGCGCCCGACACGGAAAGAGAAGAAAGGCATATCAGCACTTGAAATTTTGGCTTCAACTTCATAGCATGTTTCCAAGGACCCTCGAGGGCTATGCATACCAATTTTGGGCCCATTTTGACAACTTTTGGTTTTTTGGCATTTTTTGAGTTTTGATCAAAAACTCATAAATTCGCCATTTCATTTTGAGGATTCATCAAGGGAGGAGAATGGTACCATCAGATGCCATAATTTCATGAGCATGTCCTCAGTGATTTTCAGAGAATTTGGAAATCATTTTCCCCTTCAAAACAACGAAAAAGGCTCGCATTTTGCACACTCTGCCCGGTCTATCAGCAAACTGTTATTTTCTGGCTTTTTACACACAGGTGAAAATTTGGAGGACTTTTGGGCATCGGATTGAATAATTTTCAGTTGCACCGGAAAGTAGACACTCATAGCTTTCCAACGAGATATCATGAGCCTCGTTTTGACACCAGGAAGGCTGCCAAATGTTTCCAGCAAGTCAGGGGACCTTTTGCTGATGAAAATTTGAAGTATTTTTGTAATTTTTGAACCTCTAAAATCTGCTTTTTCCAAATGTGCGTTTAGCTATTTTTGCACATGAAAAATGATGCAAAGTCAATATATTTCCCATTTTTAGCATTTTTTAGATATTTTATGAGATATTTTTGTGCCTTGGGCTTTGCAAAGCCTCAAGGACAAGTTTAGATATTTATTTTGAACCAATGGCTAGCTAACATGTCTTGGTTGGTTTTCCTCCTTCTTGGCCTATATATTCCAAGAGGATCTATCAGACTAAAAGGTCAACTTGAGAAGAGAAGCAATATATGGTCATATGAGCTTTGGAGAAAATACTTGTGTTATGCTTTTGGATTGCCTCTTGAATGTTGTTGGATGGATGATGAAGGATTGTTGATGGATTCCATGACATGGTAGAATGGTATAGTGTTTCTTGCTTTGTTGTTGTCTTCTAGTTTTCATTCATGATACATGTTTCTTGCTTGCTATAGATCAGTAGAGATTAAATTTGAGATATGCCCATGGAGGCACCTCAAAATTCCTAAATCTTCATAGCTTTTATGTTTTCTTCTTCCTTAGTTGCATTAAAGAATTCTTAACTGCTCTTTAATAACTTGAGGATATTGTTGCTAGTTTCATTAATAGTTCTATGCATGTTGAGTAGGATGTATGGTGTGCCCTGCTTACCTATGACTGTCCATAGTCCCATCCATGAAACTATCTCTTTGACTGATTAGATTATCATTTTTTTTGAACCAAGGAGGCCTAGTTCCGATCTAGCCCTTTGCCTAAAACTATGCAAATCTTGTTGTTCAAAGTGCCCAATAACTTGAAGTACTGTGTTTAGGCATTCCAACATAGTGTTTTGAGTTTTTAGTCCGTCTTATGTGTTTTCCCCAAAGTCTGATAGCCATTTCCCAAAGTTAGAGGGTCTTATACTTCTATGCATGGCTTGAATGTTTGTTTCTATGTATTGATTAGTTTATAGTTACATTTTGCATGATTAATGGTTTTCCCTACCATGTTTATGTTATCTATTGAACCAGTGATGCTTGAAACTCTTTGCTGTTCACAAACTTGATGTCCATTTACTCCATTTTTCCCTAAGATCCTTTCTACCTTGAATCAAATCGGCCCTTCAATAGCCTTGTATCGTCATCTAATAGCTTTCTTGACCTTTTGACCCCATAGCCCAGTTAATCTAACATCTTGTTATCTATTTTATATCTTTGATCAGTTTCATCCCTCACAACTTAAAAAACAAAAAATCAAAAACTTACTTCATAACTAGCCTAAAATCAGAACACAAATAAGCAAACACACAGATATCCCTTACACTTATAGAGAGAGCCCTCTCTGAGTCCAGGAAGGCTAGGTCCTTGGGCTCCAAAGCTTGGTTTGATGTTACACTCTCATTTGGCTTGCCAATCACCCAAATCACGGGAACCTAACAGTATACATCTCCTAGATGGGGGCCCGAGAGAGCCCAGGATGCGCCGGTGGGGGCGGCTACTGTGCAGAGGAGGAGGAGGGGCAGTCAGACAAGTTTTTTGACCTGAGTTCTTTGCCCATTGGGATCAGATGCCGTTATACATAGACGAATATCCCTATAGTGGGATGAGTTATTATGGGGATCCAGACCTACCACTTCCGCCTGGTTGAGTATGGGGACCCGATGGTAAGTGATAAGTAACTATTCTTTTTTGGGCATGTTAAAGTTAGTGAATAGTAGATAGGGTACTGATTCATGTACTTTTGGTATGCAGATATAGCTCCGGTAAAACCGGCTGGATATATGGGACGACCGAACGCATCTGGAGTTGCAGGTCCGAGTGGGTCGAGAGCAGCGCATAATGAGGATGCGGCCGCCCTTCTGGAGGAAATCCGTCGTATATGCGAGAGGTTGCTGACCGGAGTGTCAGAGCGTGGGTGGAAAGTCTTAGACGACGAGTACATAGAGCCATGTATTGGTCTACCCTCGGAATGGTGATGTGTCATGCGGCGCATGGCGATGGACGGTCAGGGGATACGTGATCTACAGGCTGTAGGAGCAGAGCCATTGGCTCGGGATCCACCAGATAGTGATTAGGTGTGGGGCATGTGGTGCCCCCTAGTGTGTATGTAGGGGCAGGTGGTGCCCCCAGTTTTGAGTTTTTGTAACATGTTATGGGAATGTCATATGTATCAGAGTAGATGGACTCTAAACACATGTTTTGCGACACATATTATGGATATGCATCTTGTTTAATGATTATGAATGTTATTGTCTTGTATAAAATGTGTGTGATAAATGCCAATCGAAAACATGGTTTGCAATGCTATCTACATAGTGATTTTGTTCTCGAGGTACATGGGTAAAAGTTATGGTTTCAAACTCACGTATCAAGAGTTTCACTCGTAAATATCGTCTAAACAGCACAGGGTTATGCACACGATAGACACCATTTAGTTTCATGACAAGAAGTAGGGAATCTAAACGAACATGCAGATGGAGGATGCGATGAGAGAGGGCATCGACTAATAGACCACGCACTACATCATATTCGGTCTGATTATTGGTGGCAGGACCAATGCATACCCCGTTGGAGAGAACAAGGGCATGCAAGGGGGTGAAAATGGCCCAACCTACCGAGGCTAGATTCTGGGAGTAACGACTTGCACCATCGGCGTAACCGATATAGGGTGTGGACGGGAGGTCCTGCGGAATGATGTTACAAGACAAAAAATGGGGGGAGGGGGAAAAAGGATGGCAGCGTGAGTGTATAGTAGACATCTTGTGGCAACTGCAGGAGGGAGTGTGATGGGCAGGATGGCTATGACACATATACAAACTAGACAGTGGTATATGAGGGCTATAGGAGGTATGGCTTGGACTCGGGCTACAGAGGTCAACATGGATACGAGTGGGGTTATCCCGTGTGTGGGCGGGAAGGATGGGGTCATGGGTAAAAAAGGTTTCCAAGGGGGCATCCAGACAGGAAAAGAGGGGATGATGAGTGGAAGGGAAACCACATGATGCAGCAAAGCTACCTAAATCATCCGTATAGGAAGGAAGGCTCACATACGGATCGTTACGGGGAAGGACGGAAGAACAGAGAAACAAATGGTCAAATGATGTTGAGCCCAGGGTGGTCGCTGAAGGGGGATCGAGCGAAACAACAGGGGAGGATTCAAGGGGAATATTCTCCAAGGGTCTCATAGAGGATGATAGGTAGAGGATGGTGGTAGTAGACTCCGTAATCTGGACATCAGGGGGGGGGATGTCAATGGGAGCGGGGGGATCCTCAAGCTGTCCTGAAGCATACTGCGCAAGTATGGGAGAGGCGGACTGATTTTTTTCAACCTCATACTCTCAAACTACTTCTAAAGAGGCGCGATAATGCGTCGGGTGAGGAAAATGGTGGGAATAATGGCCATGGATACTGAACAAAGCACAGGGTTTGCTGGTGTGAATATTTTTTGGGTTCTTGGTTACGGATGAGGACGGGAGAGAGGGGTCAGGGACCGTAGACTCAGGGAACACGACTTTAACCATGGGTTGAATGCAGGGCAATTTAGGACAAGTATGGGTGGCGTGACCGACGACATCACACAAGGCACAAGGCTTTGCGGGCGGGGGAGGAACCGGGTCAGTTGGGGTGACCTTGTCTTTGGATGCCCCCTTGCGAGCTTTGCCTTTCTTTCCTGGAGCTATCACCACAAGGGTAGTGTCTTGGGGAGGTGCAGGGGGCATGGTAGCAACGGAGGAAGCGAGGGGGACCGGTTGAACCGGTGTCAAAGCAAGATAGGGTTTGGGGTGACCAGGAGGGGTAGCGGCTGGAGGGTCAAGGTACCAGACGGGTATACCCAGGTTCAAGTTAGGGAGAGAGAGGGTGGCCATGACGGGGACCGAATAGACTCCGGGAGGGAGAGCTAGGAAAGGTATCTGACCAGCGGGATAATGACCAGGAGGGACGGCTCCGAGATGGTTAAGGCCTGGGGGAACCGATCCAGGGGGATAAAGGGGTTCAGGGATACCAGCTGTAGGAGAAGGGCCAGAAGGAGGAGGTCCGGCTGGCGGAGATGAAGGGCTAGGAGAGGGTTGCAGTGGGCGAGGTTGAGTCTGAGGTTGCTGACTAGCCGAAGCGGGTCGCTTAAGGGCAGCCCGAGACGATTGCATCATGCAAACATTCGATAAGCTGGGATAAGAGATATGAGGAGGGGGGAGATCAGGAAAAGTTCCAAGTAGGGAGGAATCTTTGTAGACGCCGGGGGAGACACTGGTCAAGGAATCGACGGTTTGCTTATTGGCTACAGAAGAGATGGTCGTCTCTAGGGAGGTGTGAGACGGTGGCTCATGGTAAGTCAACTGGTCGATGGTGACTATCTTTCCATTGTGAGGAAAAGACATCTTGCGAAAAACCGCGGATGGGACAGCAGACATGGCATAGGTGTAGCTTCGCCCCAATAGAATGTTGTAGTCTAAAGGGGCGTCGATGACTTCGACATCAACGCAAACGGTCTTGCCGGCAAGGGTGATAGGACAATTACGGAAAAGGCCAATGGGCTGGGAGGCGTGGCTGTCCCACGCTTGAAGGGTGATCGTGGAAGGGTCCAGCTCAGGAGATCCGAGTTGCTTCCAAACCGAAGCGGACATCACATAGGTGGATGCCCCCTCATCAATTATACACCGAGAAACGTTGGCATTCCGGATTTTGACTGGGATTTGGAAGGCGACGGAAGCAGGAAGAGGAGGATGGTCTGATTGATGAGTGTCGAAAAAAATCATTTGGTCATCGGCTGGATCTACAACGCCCACGGCAGATAGCAGAGCCTTCTTTTGGGAAGGGCATGACTGGAGGAGTTCCAATGTGGAAATGGCAGCAGGAGATTGCGCCAAATCATCTACTATGCTATACGCATGAGCAGCTCGACCAGGAGCAGCATTTCAACGGAAGTTAAAATTTTTAATGTTTTAGGGTTTTATAGGTGAAAAACAACATGAAAATAGGAAAAACAAAAAACTGAAAAGAAACCCTACGGTCTGAAGTAGCTGGATATGCAGGAATATGAAAAACGAAAGCGGTCATAATTGAAAACCTGTGTGGAGTCGCCAATTGTTAGTATGAATCCTTTGTCGAAGTGTACGAAAAAATACCACTTTAGCTACGCATAACTAATAGCCCTAACATCAAATATGGCTACCAATATCTTCAGATCTGCAGTTAGTTGATCAAGACAAGAGCTGCAAAAACCAGATCTATGCATAGAAAGACATTAAGGAGTAAAAAGAAGGTTTTGCTCCATATATCCAATAGGCAAGACAAGAACAATTTTTGAAAAAAAAATTGTATTAAGGGCACCTGGGAGGAAAACAAGAAGATGTTTCCAATTCTCCTCAATGGGATGGGTTCTTGAAAGTCCTCAGCACTTCAGATCTAGCATTTCTCTCTCCTGTTGGTGTAGAAAACCCAAACAAAGATAGAACTCAAAGGGAGCTCACACAACAAAAAATGGAAAATATGACAATGATAATGGCTCAAAGTCAGACCAAGAGTTTAGATCTAGAGTGATCTAATAGGCAACAAAAGGTGAAGAATGGTAGGAAAAACCCTCCTATTTATAACAAAATATTGGGTCATTCTAGATCTTGGTGCATGATTAAAATAACATTAACCAAATCTAGATCCACCTTTTATGGAATATTTTATTATATTTTTTTGAGGGAAAAAGTATTTGACTTGGGTCAAATCCCTTTATTTGTGAATAATAAAAAAATAAATAATTTGTTTATCATTTTAAGGAGGTGGTTAAAAGATAATCAAATAAATAATGATTTATTTAATTATTTATGGGTGATATAGTCATACTTAACAAGGAATATTATTTAAGTAAGGTTTAAATAATTATTCCTAGAAAATAATAAGATAAATAAAGATTTATCTAATTAATTTCTTTGTTTTGGGTTAAACATGACCAAGAAAATCAAACAAATATAGGTTTGTTTAATATTTCCTTTTGGGGTTTCCTGTTTAGACCATAAACAACCTAATAAATGTGTTTTATTAAGTTAATTTACATAGTGAAGGCAATTTTACTTAGGGTAAAAAAAAATAATATATGACCACATAAGAGGCTTTAACAAGGAACATGCGTGAAACCGAGCAAGAAGATTGTAGACATGCAGCTTATGGCAAGCATGGGAGTTCGGATAGTTTTCAAGACATGAACACTGATGTTAGTCTTCAAAGAAAATATGGAGCCTCTACAAGTTCATCTCTTCAAGAAGGTAAAAAGGATGGACATGCATAGCAACATGCGAGGTATAATTCTTCCCATAGTCAAGTTGATTATGTTTCTGCAAGGCATGACAATTCTGAATGCTTGAATGGAAGAAATAGTTGATATGCATATTGTGGTCTATGTAACCATGTTGTTTCGAGATGCTGGAAGAGGATGAAGGCATACAAGAAGTAGTTGAGGCAAAGGAAACTTGCAAAGAAGGTGCATAAGACTTGCACACATTGCTAGAAGAGGAGACATTTTGTTTCCCAATGTTGGACATTGCATCCAACTAATCGTCCCAAGCACATGAAGCAAGAGGATAGAAACAATAGTGAAAGTGGAACCAAATATTCCATCAATGATGTGAGAACAAATGTTTCACATGAAGAGGATTTTCAGCAACAAAAGTCGTCGTGGAAGTGGATTGGTGAAAAGTGGTTTGACTTCTTGACACAATAAGACATACTTTCATTTGTACATATGAAAATTTTAGTCAAGTATGAATGTATTTATGTTGCAGTCTCACATTTGTTTGAGCCACCTTGGATTGATGATCAAGGAAGTGATGTTCAACTACCTTTTGTAAATTTCTCGCCAAAAATTTCCGAGTGAGTGCAAGGAAGACAATTCTTAATAGGAGGACAAGCACATCTAGGAAGGGAAGTGTCGGCTACCTTCGAGTTGTGGTTCAAAGGCACTAGGCATGCAAGGCAATTGTATGGAGGCTGAAAAGAAGAGGGTGTTATACTCTCATCTACTGTACAGATCAATATATCAGTCTTTTGGGGTCCAAAAGATTCCTAATGGGGAGTTGTGATCAGAACTGGATCATGGACCTAAGTGATATATCAACTTTAAAATTTTTCGGAAGTGTGCCAAATCTGAGCGACCGGATAGATCTCATCTTCCTAATTATGGGGCTGTGAACGGTTCGAAAAACCAACACCATATGAAGAAGTTATCGCAGTTTGAAAAGTCCAGTAAACTACAAGTTTTGGACTTTGACCATGTTTTACTAGACTTTGGGAAAATTAAAAAGAGAATATTCCAAGGAATATTCCTTGAAATATTCCCCGAAATATTCCATTTGGACTAATCAGGTCATGACAAGTGTCAGCGTGTCATTCGATAGTGGGCTGTACAATCTTGATTTTTGGCTAATTACAGGGCGACACATGGCCAACCTTGAGGTTGCCATGTGTCCCTAGGATTGTGTAGAAACATTTGTTGGGATTCCAGAGAATCAAACCATGGACCTCGTTCTAGCTAGCCTTCCCATGTGGCAATGCGCCACAAGTATTTCTTGTACACTATAGTGGGAGGTTAATATTTATGTTTAGCGGAGATAGAGTTTGGGGTTCAGACCACTGGTGGTGCCCAACTCGCCGACGACCCGTTGTTATGGTCACATGATACCAGTTTCAACCGCGACAATAATTTTTACAACTAACGGTTCCAGAAACCATTAACTCTGGCACAGACTCATCACATGCAAACGATTATGAAGACCGAAAACTCTGCAGCTTAATAAACCCCGACAGTTTCGCATTATTTCTTAACCCCTGTCACATGTGGCATTAACGTTAAATGTATCCGCGTGGTTTATGCCGACGATTACAGCTAACCACAACCACGCAAAGTTTATGGGACATGTGCCCACACGTTGGTTTAAGTTTAATTCTGCAGTTAAAGACTTGGCGGTGTTTATGGCAGGTGCATCAATTTTGGCCAAAATGCCGAATTTAACTAGAGTTAAGTCCAGTTCTCCACATTTGGTGGAGGATTTTTAGGGGTCATTGGGAAAAATGAGTTCAGGCTCTATATTGAGTTATATTCAACCCATTTTGGAGTTCCAATAGTGAATTTCAACTTTCTTGGACATTCTAGACAGATTGGTGAGGGTTGCAGAGCCATCATAGGAATTTTGAGCAGTTTTTTTCTTCAGAGAAGTTCAAGGGGCCATCAGGGCCACCAGGGGGCAGCAACAGTTTGAGGCCTAGCCAGGGGAGCTAGAGGCCTTATTTTAGAAATTATATACACTAAACATGAATACATCCATATTCCCCTGATCTCACAATATTTAACTTCTTGCAAAATACAGAATCATTCCACTGTTAATCTTTTGCGGAAAATTAATTGCAAACATATGTGAAGCATAAATAAAAACAATCGCACATAACACAGTTGTTTAACGGGAAAGCCTGAAGCTGAAAACCCCTAACTATCATATATTATGTATCATGGAGATCATGTAACAATATCATACAAATCTTAGTACATCAAGCTCTCAGTACAATCAATCGTCACACAGTATCATGAAAAAATCTGCAAATCCATGCACCGATTTCTTGCCACCTGATAGCCTGCCTCCACTGCGCAATTCCCGCTGAAGAATAGCTCTGAATGAATTCGAACTACCCTTTCCTTGACTATGAAATCCTCATTGGCAAATCCAATGTGTGTGTGGTGCAATCAATGCATCACTATAGTCACAACGGATAGTCCATCTTGCCCTTTCACCTATCTCTCCACTAGGTCTCCACTGGAACTGACATGCACTATAGTTAATTGTTGTATTTTTCAGTTGATTAATGAGTTATTATTTGTGAATTAATTAACTAATTAATTCACTCCACTCTCACTAGTGTATTATTCAGTTAGACTAGATACAACTAGCTCAACTGAGTCTAACTCACTTTAACTGAGTTAAACTGAATACAACTCCATGAACTACTCTTCCAACTCTGTCATAACTTTGCCACTTCAGTTCTAACTAAGTCCTCCATGCATGAACCACTAGTAAACCCTAGGAATTGCGTAATTCCTTCAGCCCACTGATTTTCCAACTATGTGCACTAAAATTAAGTGCTCCAAGAGAATAAGTTGATGTTTATTGTTGGATTATTATTAAGAGCTAATATTAATCATTACTTCTATTTTTAGATTGACGATCTATAAATAGAATTCGCCCAATATTCTAAAAATATAATTTCATCTATTTTTCCAACTTGATCAACCATCCACAAATAACATCCTGCAACTTCTAAAATATGATCACCATGTCTAAAAATAGACATAGTCTAAAAATAGACTTGCGCCAAAAATAGCCTGCGGGCCCACTTAGTGAAGGCGACTCTTTTCACTAAGCTCATCATCTTGTTAAATCTCAACACTTCTGTTAGCCATTTATAAATTCTGTTATACCTCATGATGGCTAAATAGGTTCCTTAACTTTCAAGAAACAAATTTTATGAAAATCTGTGAGTTCTTGAAAGCCCGCTATGTTCATTATCTTCAGAAGAATCATTCCACTGAAATATTCACTCAAAGGCCTCCAAGATTATCCTGTTGATATAAAAGTAATTGTTTTAAAGCCATTCCCATCATTTCATGGGCCCCATTTCACCCATTTTTCACTCATTTTCACTTATCCTAACTCATCATCTCATTCCCCTAAAAATCCCCTTTTCTCCCTCATTTATCCTCATTTTCCCATAAAAAAACCCTTTAAGCCTTATAAAATCCCTTTATAATGGTCTAAAAACCTTTTTTATACTTATCAGAACCTCTAAAAAAGGCCCAAAAAACCCACTTTAGGCCTTATTCTACTCTTTTATATTAAAATTAGGCCTTAAGCCCTTGAGGGCTTAAGTCCTCTACCCCTTCATTCATAAAACCTCAATCCTGCGCTTATCTTCAGCCCCCTTCCCTTATTCTTTCATCCACCCTTCTTCCTCCCCTTCATTTTCATTTCCCGATCTCCATTTACCCATTCACCCGGATTAATCCCCACCATTGATCGCATTTTGATCTAACATCGATCGCTCTCCCATCCCTCACTTACTCCATCAAACATCCCCTCTCTCATTCACAACCGCAACAGATCTCGACCATAGATCTCCCAGATCTAACAGTTCCTATATATCCTCACCATTCAACCCGCCCAATAAACATCCCGCTACCCGACAAAGAAACCTACGTCACCCCTCTGGCCCACCGCCCACTATTCCAACACCATCCAATCCCTGCACGCCACCTATCCTCCATATTTCTCCCTCTACCATGCATCTTTTCCGGCCGTGCTCACGCCTTCACCATTGATCTAGCTCCTCCAAATCCAACGGCTTATACCCAACATCGCACGCATTTGCCAACAGGGGTTTAACACTTGTTTTCTACGTGAAAAAAGTGGTTTTCCCAGGCACAGGTGTCATCCTCTGAGTGGAATCATGTTTGATTCACTCAAAACCATTTACCACCCAACCTCTGCGCGAATACCACCCCAGTATTGCACAAAACCACCTCCACTATTTCGCGCCAATATTCAAATTTTCCCCTGTTCCGCATAAATTCGCCATGGAAATCCTTCCATCTGTACACTGTTCCTCCTCTGCAATCTCTCGTCTACCATCTCGAAGCCTCTGAAGTAGTTTATCCCTCAAGTGCAAGTTTTTATAATATGTTTATGTTTATGTTGCAGATTTTTTAATGGTGGCCAAATCCAAGGGCCATCCAACAGCCCAATCTGAATGGCAAGGAAACCCCAAGATGGCGATCCTCGAGGTTTAAAATAAAGAAAAGGGGAAATCTAGGGTTTGATTTTGAAAAGTGTTTTATCAGTGCCTCATGAACACTGGTAAATCAATGAAACCCTCCAGCGCGCCAAGGATACTTGCACGCAGAAAAAAAGGAAAGAACCATGAAGATTAAAGGCAGAAGACTAAAAGCTAAATGAACGGATTAAGGATAAAGACACAGTTTAAAGGATAAATTAATTAAATAATAAAAACAATCAGTAAAGTGACAAAAATAAGAAAGATGATAAATAAGGCCTAAAGCCAAATCAGAGGCCTAATCAGAGTTAAAGCCACCAAATAGACAGATCAACAAGAGAATGCTTCGAATGCCAAATCCACAGAAGAAATTACTCCTCCAAAAGAATCAAAATGCCACCTACAGGCCTAATTTGCCTCGAAAGACACATAAATTTACTCCAAGTCAGAGATATTTCCAAAAGACAGCTCAGAAGTTATTACCAGCTTACCTAAAAAATCCTAAAAGTCAACAAAAGCCACTAAGTAGTTCAAAAGGTTAATATAACGTAGAGTTAGACTTAAATACATTTTGCCTTGGGCCTTGCATGGTCTCAAAGGTCAAAAACATTAAAATCTATCATTTATGAACCATTAGATACCTTTATTTCACTCCACCTCCTCATCTATCTATAAATATTGTATGAGGAGTTCATTATTGTTGTTGGTTGGATTATCATTAAGGTGTAATATAGTTTCTGAAGCTGTTGAAGTGCTGTTGAGTAGTTGAAGAACACTAGGCTGAGAAGAGACGTTTTGAGCTGTAAAGACCTGTTGGACTTGAAGTATGTAACTGGTTTGAACATCAATAATACAAGCTGATTCATGGGATCCTGGTCTATGTTAATGGTGATGTTATTTCTCACTAATTTTGTCTTTCCTTATGTTTTACATATTGTCCATTTTCTCTGATAAAGAACAGAAAATTTAGAGTAGGATTTACTGTCAAGGTACCCTATTTCTGTCTGAAAGCTTTATCTTTATGTTTTCTTATGCTAAGGTATGTTTAGAGGATTCTTAATTTCCCTCTAGGTTTATCCAGCTTGTTGTTTTCAGAAATGATTCAATAGAGTATAACCAGTAAAGAAATGTTGGTGAGCCCATGTATTTTCTATGTACAACTTGATATATTGTTTTTGAATGCTCTTTTCAAGGTTTGCTAAGTAGAGTTAATCCAGTTAAGTCTATGGTTTTCCCTATCCTCAGGCTAGTCTTCAATAGTTGCCTTGAAAGATCCCTTGGGAGTATGCCAAAAGTAGGCTAGAATTCAAAGTTTCTGTCTGATCTTAGGCTATTTTCCTTTTTTTCTTATATGTTTTCTCCTTTCTGAAAGTAGTCTTAGGGTTACTGGATTGTTGTCTAAAAAGTGTGCCTTAATAAAAGTCTTCCCAAAGAAGTCTATGGTTTGCCCTATCCTTTGGCTTGCTTCAAACAGTTACTTTGAAAGGCTTTTCTTGTTTTAGTGAAGTTAATAGATGCTTAAATGGTTGTTAGCTTTGCTTCTTTCACAACATTTTAATGTTTCGTATCACAATTCAATCTAAAAGATCCTTTCATATAGATGACTTTCCTTATGGAAACCCTTGAAGAATTGTTGTACAATTAAATCCTTTTGTGACTCCATAGCCCAATGGGTTAACACTGTTCCTTGACCTATCTTTTTAGCTGAAACATTCTTCAATCTTCTCTCACCTTCACCCTTAAACTTACCTCTTCAGTTAATGATATCCATCCCAACCAAACAAACAAGTTCTTTGAGCTTCATAACTAGCCTAATATCATAAAAAAAACATAAAGATATATCCCTTGAAAACACTTCATAGAGAGATCCCTCTCTGAATCCAGGAAGGCTAGGTCCTAGGATTCCAAAGTGGTTCTGATGTGGCCCCCTGTAGCATTTATTCTTGCCAATCTTATAAATCACAGGGAGCCAACATATTGGTGACCATACTGGGGAAAAAATTGAGTAATAAATAACTTCACAACCCAGAAAATTCCTTTCCTAAAAATGAATCAAGTGTCTGCCAAGATTGGTTCTTGATTGTTGATGGTGGACAACAACCTGTCCTTGTAAACAAGTAAAAATCTTCCACCTGGTGACTTCATTGGTTTTCATTAGGCCTGTTGATTCCCCTTGGTTTTCCATAGAATCCATTGGGAAACTCATTTCATCATAAAAACATCATTAAAACCCAGTTAAGAGAACTTTAAGGATAAGTTTTCTTACAAAGATTAGTTTGTTTTTTCAAAGACTGGCATACCTGGCTAAATTTTCTTATTTTTTGGGTTTGAATCCTAGCTTCTAGAAGAATCTATACTAGATCCCATCCTCACCCGAATCCTTGTGAAATAGTTGACAACCTAGAAAGTATCCTTAGGAAATCTCCTACATCCAAAAACCCAACTATTGTCAGACCAATTCAAAGAGCAAATTCTGTCCCTGAAAACCTTACAGCTCTGCAAGATACCCAAGTTTACTTATCTTTCATAAGAAACCTATCTAGAACCAAGTCACTTAGTGTATAGATCAGATAGACTTTGAGCCTGAAACTCACAACATAATAGCAGTAGAGAAACCTCCCCATCCACACCACCTGATCTTCATTTCATTCATAACTTTGGTTTCTCTCATCCTAAGTCTGCTTAATAGTACTTAGTTGGTCCAAGTACTTTTGTTTCACTCACTCACACCCCCACTATTCAAACCACTCCATCACATCATTTACCTCCTATCACAAATCCTCCACTTGTAAACCCTCCATTTCTCCCACAACTTCATATCATGGAAACATGGTATGCTCCCTTAGTCCTTCCTTTACCTTTAGTTGCTCTACCACAGGACTATCAGTCCAAGATTCCATTATATGATGCTAGTAGTTCTACTACAGCTCAACAACATGTGGATAAAATGAATGATTACTTTGACAGACAAGAAATAGATGATGAGACTGTAAAGCTTAGGATGTTTTCTCAAATTTTAGGGGGAGAAGCAAGAAAATGGTTCAAAGCCTTAACCCCTAACAGTATCAGTGACCTCCCCTCTTTTCATCAATTATTCCTAAACAAATTGGAAGTGAAAAGAAACGCCCTTCAAATCCTGTCAGAATACAATGATCTTAAAATAAATGTTGGAGAGAGTGTTCAAGATTATTGCACTAGATTCAATGGTGTTTATAATGCATTCCCTCCACAAATGAAACCCCCACAAGGCTTAGCCTTAATAAATTTTCCTTAAGGATTCGACCCAGACATGTGTTATCAATTAAGGGAGAGAGAACCCCTTACATTAGAAGACATGCAGAAAGGGGTAGTATGTGTAGAAGCTAACCTTAATGCCAAAAGGGCTAGATTGAAAGCAGAAAAAAAGGTTACCTACAAAGATGAAGCTGGACCTTCCACATCAAACTCCAAAATTGATAATATGGTCAGAACCATGGAGATGATGATGGAAAGAATAAACATGAATGAGAGAGCTTATCCTAAAGAAAATCAAACAACTCCTCAAAATAAAAATCAGAACTTTAGAAGGAATCCCCCTCAAATTAGACAAATAGGCCCTGATCAACAAGTTAGACCTCCTTTCCAACAGAATTATGCTAATGATGATGAGGGAGTGATTTAAGAAACAGAGGGAAATCATATAAACATGTTGGGAACAAATGATGAGGATATTATCTTCCTCACTAGAAAAGAACAAGTCATATACACACCTTATGAAGAAGAGAGCCTAGAGTCTGCAGACTACCAACAAGGTTTTGAAAATGCCATAATAGAATTACATAAATAATATGACTTAAGGAGTAAAAAGAACCGAGAAGTTCCCAAGAAAAATACCTCTGAAATATCTGCTAAAAACAACCCTGTGAATACTTCTAACAAGAAAGCTGAAAACAAAAACATAGTGGCTGAAAGTTCTGATCAAAACAAGGGAAAGAACACCCAAACTCATGACAAACACATTGCTGACCCTAGTAGCACTAGCACTTCAGCTAATGCTCCTGAAAAAACCATTCTAACTGCTGTAAATAATAAAAACCAGCAAGCTGATTTTGCTGAGAAAACGGTGTCTAAAAAGGCTAAATTGAACATTTCCAAAACTCAAACTCCTTTCAGCATAGAGAGTGAAATTGCCAAGATAAAAATCTCCATCCCTCTCACTGAGTTAGCCACTCAAGATGTATATAGGTCCAAATTGTTAAAGGCTTTGAACATAGGAGATCACAATGACTCTATTAACTTAAATGATGACAAACTTGAGCTTCTGTTTGGACCAAAAATAGAAGGGAAATTTCAAGAAGGTGGAGTTCCTCCATTTTATGTCAGCTTAAATATCCATGATAACATTCTGCACAATGCCATGCTTGACTCAGGGGCATCACATAACCTCATGCCCAAAGTGATAATGGAAATATTAGGCCTTGAGATAACTAGACCTTATAAAGATGTATACTCCTTTAAATCTAGCAGAGTTAAATGCCTAGGCCTAATAAAAGATCTCTGTGTCAATTTAGCACAAATCCCAACCAAAATCTTAGTAATGGACATTGTGGTGGCTGATATACCCCCCAAATATGGCATGCTTCTTTCAAGATCTTGGGGTGCTAAGTTGCAAGGCACAATGCAAATGGATATGACTTATGCCACTATCATTGTCTTCAGTCAACCTAGAAGAATTTATCGGGAAACACACATGAAATACATGGTGAGTAGCCAAAAAAGATCAGAAAAATCCCCTCTTTATTCTATACATACTGACCTTGACTCATTCATTTTATACAATGAGGAAATTCCTAATGAGCAAGGATTTGAAAATGAAAAATCAGCCAACATAGTGGTAGCCATAGAAAAATATGAAGGGAAAGAGAAAACATCCAAAGAGTTTGCTAATTCAGAAAATCACAACAAAAAAAATAAAGGTCTTGAGCATCAAAATAGTCATCAACATAGTGCCAATCATAAAAATCAAAGAGAAATTCCTCAACACATTGAAAACCTGAGGAACAAGACACAAATAAACATAGTGCAGATCCTAAAAAAGAACACAGTGATGATCAAAATAAGCAAAACAGAGAGGATAGAAAGGAAATTAATGATGAATCTGAAGATAGTCCTCTTTGGAGCATGAGTTTTGATGGGTCTTGCACTAAAATTGGTGCAGGGGCAGGCATATGGGTGCACAACACTGAAAACAATTATGCTGAAGGTCATTCATACAGATTAAACTTTCAATGCACCAACAATATAGCAGAGTATGAAGCACTCCTCTTAGGACTACATTTATTGAAAAAACTAGGAGCCAAGAGGATAACTATTCATGGGGATTCAGAATTGATAATTAGGCAAGTAAATGGGGAATATACTACCAAACATCCCAGACTAAGAGCCTATAGAGATGATTCCATGGACCTATTAAAATCATTTGTTGAATTCCAACTTAATTTTGACCCTAGAAAACAAAACATCCTTTCCAATGGATTAGCCTTTGATGCTAGTACAGGTTTGAAACCTTATGAAAGAAAACAATACACAATTCAAGTCAAATATAGACCAGCAGTCCCAGACAATGAAAAATACTGGCAAGTTTTTGAAGGAGATAAACAAATAGAAGACTTCCTACAGTCCAGAAATGAATTTGAAATGCCAAATTAAAATCCAGAATATGATGAAGACTGTCTTACTAAGGAAAAATTACTTATTGAAGAAGAAGAAATCCCTAAGATTGCTGATATAAATCTGTTAACCAAAAAATC
This sequence comes from Pinus albicaulis, assembly GCA_034641835.2. Taxonomy (NCBI): domain Eukaryota; kingdom Viridiplantae; phylum Streptophyta; class Pinopsida; order Pinales; family Pinaceae; genus Pinus; species Pinus albicaulis. Next base: position 538,891,849 of record CM076575.1, on the reverse strand, counting down.
CAAACTATAAACAGAGAACTACATAGACTTAGAAGAAGAAGATCTAGAGGTGTTGCAATCTAAAACTGAAAGCTTGCCAAAAGGACTAGTCCCTTTAGAAGAATTTTTTGACTTTAATGATGTTGCAAAAAATCCAAAAACAGAATCTATTGAAGCTGAAGTAGAAGAGTGCAATATAGGAAGTGAAGAAAAGCCTAAAATGATCAAATTATCTAAGACACTGCTAGCTCACATTAAACTGAAGTACCTTGAGCTGTTTAGAGAATTTTTTGATGTGTTTTCCTGGAGTTATGAAGATTTAAAATCATATGATACAGAGATAATTCAACACAAGATACCCCTCAAAGAAAACTAGAAGACTTATAGACAAAAATTGCGTAGAATCAACCCTGTTCAATTACCTCTGGTTGAGAAAGAAATTAGAAAAATGTATGATGCTGGAATTATGGTCCCTATCAGATACTCAAAATGGGTATCTAATCTTGTATCAGTTAGGAAGAAAACAGGAGAAATAGGGCTTTGCATTGATTTCAGAAACTTAAATAAAGCCTCATTAAAGGACAACTATCCCTTGCCCAAAATGGATCATATCTTACAAAGGTTGGTAGGGTCTAGCATAATTTCTTTGCTAGATGGATTTTCAGGATATAACCAAGTATTGGTACATCTTGATGATCAACTTAAAATAGCCTTTACTACACCTTGGGGCACTTTTATGTATGTGAAAATGCCTTTTGGTTTAATGAATGCTGGTGCCACATTCCAGAGAGCCATGGATATTGCAGTCTCAGAAGAAATAGGATTATAAGGCCAACCCTCGCCAACTCCTAGCAGAATATATGAACCTTAAAAGAAACGTAGGAGAGAGTGTCCATGATTACACAACGAGATTTAACAGCATTTACAATGCTCTTCCTCCACACATGAAACCTCCCCAAGGTATGGCTCTAGTGAAATACCCCGAAGGCTTTGATGTTGACATGGCCTACCAGCTTAGGGAGAGAGATTACAACACGTTGGAAGACATGAAAAAAGGAGCAGTGAGTGTAGAGGCTAATCTGATTGATAAGAGAGCAAGATTGAGAGCTGAAAAAAGGGTAACATATAGAGATGACAGCGTAGCTTCCACATCTGATCCAAATTATGACTGTTTATCTAAAAATGTGGAAAGGCTACAACAAATGATGGAAAAAATGGTTGTCTCAGTCAGTAACAAAAACAGAAATCAAAACCATAACCAGAACCAGAACTTTAGGAGAAACAATGCCACTCCCAACAGACAAAGAGAATCAGATCAGTAAGTTATTCCCCGGTTCCAAGAGAACTTTTTAGATGAAGATGAGGGAATCATAGAAGAGTCTAAGGGGAATACAATAAATATGTTTGAAACAAAAGATTCAATCCATAACTGTTACACGGAAGAAGATCACTCCTCACCATCTTATTGGGATGAGGAATGGTTAGAAACTGAGGAGTACAGGTTAGGATTTGAAAATTCCATGATGCAGGTCAGAGAACAATATGAAATTAGAAGCAAAAAGAGCCAAGAAACTGCCAAACCAAAAGCTTCTGAGGTCACCATCAAGAAAGGACCTGAGAAAACTTCTAAAGCAACTGCTTAAAGTAGAAAATCAGCAGTTGAGAGCTCTGGAAAGAGCAAAGAAAAAGACAACCAAAACACTGATACACAAGGTAAACCAATTAGCAACACTAGCACTGCAGTTAGTGCTCTTGATAAAACTGTCACAAACATTGTACATAACGAGAATCAACACACTGATTCAGCCACTAAGGCAGTGGCTAACAAAACAGAGTTGAACATTCTAAAGAGTCAGTCCACTTTCAATTTGGAGAGTGAGATTGCAAAAATCAAAATCTCTTTACCACTCTCTGAGCTGGCCACTCAGGATGTATATAAAGGCCAAATTTTGAAAGCATTAAATTTAGGTGAGAACAGTGACACTGTAAATCTGAGTGATGATCAACCTGCCCTTCTGTTTGTTCCAAAGATAGAAGGAAAGTTTCAGGAAGGGGTAGTGCCCCCTTTTTATATCAGTCTTAATATCCATGATAAGATTCTCCACAATGCAATGCATGATTCTGGGGCGTCACACAACTTGATGCCGAAAGTAGTGATGGAAAGATTAGGCCTAGAGATAACCCGTCCCTATAAAGACCTATATTCTTTTGACTCTAGTAGAGTAAAGTGTCTTGGCCTAATCAAAGATTTATGTGTGAGCCTTACCCAGATTCCAGAAAAATGTATGGTCATGGATGTTGTTGTGGCAGACGTGCCACCCAAGTATGGCATGTTATTATCAATATCATAGGGAGCCAAGATGCAAGGGACAATGCAGATGTATGGGGCTTATGCCACAATCCCAATATTTGGCAAACTTAGAAGACTGTACAGGGAAGAAAAAATGAAATTCCTGGTTAGTAGCCCTGAAAAGCCTAAAAACTCTCCTCTATACTCTGTACATACAGATCTGGATTCCTTTATCTTCTGCAATGATGAATCTTTGGGGGGACCAGAATCTGAAAACGTAGATACAAGCAAAGGTACACATGATGAAACAGAGCCAATGGACTTTAAAATAATGGCTACCCTAGACCCAGAGGAGGAAGACATAGAAAACTTTGAACAGTGCACTGAAACAACAACGCAAAGTGAACCAGAAACAGAATGAAATCAGCCAACTAGTCACCCCTCTGATTTCCACACACATGACGAAGAACAAAAAAAACCACAACCTAGTGCAGCTCCTATAATGCAACATAATGGCGAACCTAGCTCGAGGGAAGGAAGTGATGATAAAACGAGAAATGAACCCTTGTGGGAGATGAATTTCGATGGGTCATGCACCAAGAGAACTGCTGGAGCAGGGGTGTGGATACGTAACACAGAGAGTGACTACGCAGAGAGCCATGCCTACAACCTGCACTTCAAATGTACAAACAATATTGCAGAGTATGAGGCTCTTATCCTAGGTTTAAACCTGTTGAGGAAATTAGGATCCCGTAAGATAAATATGTGTGGAGACTCTGAGCTGATTGTTAAATAGGTGAATGGCGAATACACAACGAAACATCCTAGGTTGAGAGCTTACAGGAATGACACTATGGCTTTATTGAAAGCGTTTGTTGAATACGAATTAGTGTTTGTTCCTAGGAGTCAAAATGTCATTGCAAACGGATTAGCTTGCCTAGCTAGTTCATACCCTAAGACTCCAAGCGACCAACAGATCATCATTTAGACCAAATTCAGACCTGCAGTACCGGACAATGAAAAATATTGGCAAGTTTTTGAAGGAGATAAAAAGATTGAAGATTTCTTGGTACGCAGGAATGAGTTTGAAGTTTCTGATTCAGACTCTAAATCTGACAGTAGCTGCCTAAGTGAAGATTTCTCATATGAGGAAGAGACACCCTGTAACATAGAAATAAATGCTTTAAACAAACAGATTGGAAATCCAAACGAAAAAAGTGAAAACGGAGATAGCGAAGAAGTAGAAGTGTTGTAGACCAAAGATAAGAATATACCTCGAGGTCTGGCACCTTTAGAAGACCTTTTTGACTTTGATGATGTAGCAAAAAAGCCTACTATAGAGCACACAGACTCTGATGTCGAGGAATGAAACATAGGCACTGAAGATAAACCCAAGATGATCAAATTGGCTAAGTCCCTTCCTGCAAACATGAAAAGGAAATACATTGACCTATTCAAGGAATTCATTGATGTGTTTGCGTGGAGTTATGAGGACTTAAAGGCCTATGACACAAACATCATACAGCATAAGATACCCTTGAAAGAAAATCAGAAGCCCTTCAGACAAAAAATTCGCAGAATAAACCCAAAACAATTGCCTGCAGTGGAAAAGGAGATTAAGAAGATGTATGAGGTAGGTATAATTGTGCCTGTGAGGTTCTCTGATTGGGTATCCAACCTAGTGGCTGTGAGAAAGAAAATAGGGGAGATCAGATTGTGCATAGATTTCAGGAATCTTAATAGATCCTCACTCAAAGACAATTACCCTTTGCCAAAAATGGAACATATTCTTCAGAGGGTAGTAGGTTCTAAAAGGATCTCCCTGCTAGATGGTTTTTCAGGTTACAACCAAGTCCTAGTAATCCCAGAATATCAACTCAAGACAGCTTTTACCACTCCATGGGGTACCTTTATGTATGTAAAGATGCATTTTGGATTGATGAACACTGGTGCAACCTTCCAAAGAGAAATGGACATAGCTTTTTCAGATGAAATAGGACACTTCATTGTCATCTATCCGGATGACATAACAGTCTATTCTAAGACTGAGGAAGAACACCTAGAACACCTGAGAAGAGTATTTGAAAAATGCAGAAGGTTTGGTCGGTCACTGAATCCTAAAAAGACTATATTTGGACTGCAGGAAGGTAAAATTCTTGGCCACATTATATCTAATAAGGGAATTAGGATAGACCCACAAAGAGTTGAGGGAATACTACAAATCACACACCCAAGAAACATCAAAGAGTTACAGTCCTTCTTTGGGAAAATCAACTTCCTAAGGATATTTATTCCCAGCTTAGCTGAACACCTTAGAAATATTACTAACATGTTGAAGAAAGGTGTAGGAGTTAAGTGGACTGTTGAAGCCAAGAAATCTTTTGAATCAGTAAAAATTGCACTCACCCATGCTCCTGTCCTAATCAGCCCATATTTCTCAAAATATTTCCTGATTTTTTCATTTGCCTCCAAGCATACCATAGTTGTAGTCCTACTGCAGAAGAACCCAGAGCGAATGGAACAACCCATTTCTTTCTTCAGAAAAGCACTCAGGGGTGCACCCTTGAAATACAACATTATGGAAAAACAGGCCTATGCTCTGATTAAGGCCTTGAAAGACTTTAGTGTGTACATACTGCATTCCCACACCATAGCCTATGTGCCAAATATAGTGGTTAAAGACATATTGTCCCAAGACCCAGATGGGAAGAGGGGCAAATGGATTGTTGTGATCTTAGAGTACGACCTTGAGATAAAACCCACCAAACTAATCAAAGGTCAGGGCCTAGCTCAATTAATGGCTGAATCAAATCTACAAGCCCTGGACATTAACATGGTAAATACCTTGGATGAGCAACAGGAATTTTCTGATCCCACTGTTGAGGAAAAGCTTCAGAGCTCTCCTTGGTATTATGACATTTTGTATGTGCTTACAAACATCAATTCCCTCCTTGAACTATCAAGGACCAAGGCCAGATTCTTAAAGCTGAAAGCTACGAGCTATTGCATAATGAATAAATGCTTATACTGGAAAAATCCAAACGGCCTATTACTTAAATGTTTGCCTGAAAATGAGGCAGAGAGGATTAAACAATAATTCCATGTAGGAGAGTGTGGAGGTCACCTGAACTGGAAAGTCACTGCAAACAAAATACTCAAAGCTGGCTACTATTGGCCTACACTCTTCAATGATATCCATAAGATGATAATTGCCTGCCACAAATGCCATATTTTTGAAGGCAAAAGAAAACTCCTCCCCTTACCTCTACAACCCATCACTATTGAAGGTCCCTTTCTGCAATGGGGCCTATATTTTATAGGAGAAATTCACCCTACTTCTTCTCCACAACACAAATGGATCCTAACAACCACAGACTACTTCACTAAGTGGATAGAGGCCATACCTACTAGGAATTCCACAAATTAAGTCATCATTAGGTTCCTAGAAGGTCATATCCTCTCTCGGTTTGGCTGCCCAAGGAAAATAATCACTGATAATGCTGCTTCTTTAGGATCCAAGAAAATGGTTGATTTTTGTCACAGGTATCGAATATCACTCGGTCATTCAACTACCTATTACCCTTAGGGTAATGGACTAGCTGAATCATCAAACAAGAGCCTGGTGATCATCATCAAAAAGCTGCTGGAAGAAAACAAAAAATCATGGAATAACAAGTTAATACATGCTTTGTGGGCTGATAGGCTTACAACAAAGAAATCCATTGGCATGTCACCTTATCATCTTGTCTATGGAACAGAAGCAGTGTTTCCTACCAGCCTTGGGATACCAGTGATCAAACTTGTTCAAGAGATACAGATAGAAGAAGATAACATGGTGAGGAGAATAAACCAGACAATTCATCTCCAACAAACAAGGGAAGAGGTCTACAACAGAGCTCTAAAGGTTCAGGAAAACATAAAGAAGTTGTTTGACAAAAGAACTAAAGTTGATGATTTCAAAATCGGAGATAAAGTTTTGAAGTGGGACTCAAGGAGAGAGGACAAAGGAAAGCACAGCAATTTTGATAGTTTGTGGCAAGGTCCATACATCATCCAGGCCACTGTGGGGCCAAATTTCTTCTTCCTACAAGAATTAGATAGTACAGAGCTGTTTGGGGGTCCTGTCAATGGCAAGATGCTCAAACACTACTTCTGTTGATTTCCAATTACCAATTTCCATTTCCATTTCCATTGTACATACCATTGCAGTATTTTGTTTTCAAGAAAAGGAAAAAAAATGTTTCAAAAAAAAAAACAGAGAGAAAGGAGAGGTTCAGACATGCTCAAAACATGAACCTATAAAGTGCAAAGGTTTGGCTCTAACATGATCAAAATCTGAGCCAAGCCTAAGTAAAGATAGCTAGTCCAAACATGCTCAAAACCTGGACCAGCAGAGAAGAAAGAAGAATCAGCTCTAACAAGCCCAAAACCAGAGCTGAAATGAAGAAAGGAAAGTGACTCTAACAAGCCCAAAACTTGAGTCACAAAAAAGAAAGAAGGATGCTTCAAGATTTCAGATTTCAAGCCTTCAAATTTTTGTTTCAGTTTTCTGCAAGTTTTTGTCCATGTGCAACTGTCTTCATGCCTTGGATCAACAGCAAGCTAGACTGTCTAATCCTAGTTTGACTATTTTTAAATTTCTGTTGTAGAACGTAGAGAAGATATTTGTTGGACAGTTTAATCCCAGCAGATATTAGATTAGGTGGAGAAACATATGAGACCAACAGTATAATCTGGTCTCATGGAGTAATAGGGGTAGAAATAGAATAGGTTCATTTTCCTGTTTGTAAAAAAATAAATGATGTAAAGGTTCTGCAAGTCCAAATGCACCCTAGAAGAAAGAATGTTAGGATTGTAGGAAGGGTAGGTAGTTTTTTGGGAAAAGTTTTTCTGCTGATGTAATGTCTTCATATTGTGGCAACTGATCTAAAGAAAGAAAGGGATGTGCTAAGAAGCAGGCATCTGCCCTACACCAAAGATTCATCCTCTGAATTCTTGACTCCTTCAAGAAGAATCCATCCCCATGTGGAGCCACCGTTAGCCCCCTGTAAATTTTTGACAGGCAAAGTAGGGGGCTAAATTGTTTTTGAGCCTTCAAGGAATGAATCTCCCCTGAAGGCACATCATCCTTGAAGTCTCCTATGCCTTTTCCCTTGATAAAATCCCCTCTGCTGATTCCCATTATAAAGTCTCTCTGATTGTGACAAATTGTGTTTTCAAAGGCCTTCATTTACCCCTTTTACCCCTACAAAAATTATTCATTTCATCCCTTTTTCCCTTTGTCAAAGTCCCCTTTTTCTTACCCCCAAATTCCCCCCCTAAACCTTCTAAATCATCCCCATGCCCCTCTAAACCATACATAATACCCCTGGTTTGCATCTTTTCCCCCTCTTTCCCCTACCGTTACCTTTCCCTCGCCTTAAAATGCATTAAAAATGGCCCAAAAAGCCATATTCTCCATAATACGGGTCTTAGCCCCTTTCAGGCCAGCCCCGTCAAACTTTCTCCACGTGACCCGGGCGCCGAGACCATGCACCAAGGCAGAAAGTGCTTAGCGCGAATATGTGTCGGGCGCATTTCGAACCGTCGATCTATATAGATCGGACGGTCGTCGCTTTTCCCCACCACGTCCACCGTTCAACCCATTCACTCCTCCGATCGCGCCATCGCCATTCATTTACCTGCAGATCAACGGTCCAGAATGCACCTGCCGCCAGTGGTCCCCACAACCATGCCTACACTGTTCAAAACCATCCATTTTCTATAGCACCGCCTTTCGGAGGTGGGCAGTATTTTTCGATGAGCCAGCGATTCCACTCATCGCGCGACGCGTGGCAGTGGCACTGTTTCAAAACCACCTGCTCATCGCGCGTTAACGTTCAGCACAAGATACAGAGCGATATGCATATCAGCCATCCGATTTGCGATCGCCCATCTAACGGTTGTCACTTCACGAAGTTGCACGGAGTTTAACCAGAGGCATCCATACCCCCGGCCCACTGTCCGTTGCCCTCCACCGCATCCCCAGCCGTCGATCTCCTCCTGAGATCAGACGGCCCAGATTTATTCTCACCCCCGTCGTTGACTGTCCCGTCATCGCCCGATCCCGCCACGTCACCATCCCACGTGTCTCACCGTACATTCGCCCCTCCCATTATATATATTCATTCAAAAGGTCAAAATTAAGGTTTTCACATTAAATTTCTTTGCATTCCGCCAACCTTCCCACTAGAGCACTTCTCCACCATTCCTCTGCATTTTTCGCCATTCGTCCACAGTCCCACTATCATCCTCGCAGTCAGCCACACCATCTGACCCCATGCATGGTTTTCCTAACAGTTTTCGTATTTTGTATGGTTTTAAAGAGGCGGAAAACTGCCATGATTCATATGTACTATTGTAATGGCGTGTTTCGCAGAGAAAGTTGAATTTGGAAGCTGGTACTACAATGGAAATGCCCAGAAATGTAGCGGCGGCATAAATATTATCCAAGAATGGTTCAATCTCCGCGAAAAACCTATCCGGCGCCATTAAAACCCAGATTTTGTAGATTGAGACATTTATGAAGCGGCGAGGAAATACCAGCTAATAATCAAGGATTTCAACATGCAGTATTGAGGATTTTAAGCCTTAATCCAGAGTTCTAAAGGCAGAATATTGGACTGAAAATCCCAAGGATCACACAGGAGGTCCAGCACGCAGAAAAAAATGTAATCAGGGTTTCAAATCAGCAGAATGTTTCTTCTTAAGCAAGGACATGGTACACATTATTGTTTCAGTCTACACTGTGTCCAAGTGAAGTTCCCCCCCCCCCCTACAGCAGTCCTATGCTATCAGAAGCATTTGTTGCACAGTATGGCAGATCTTAGCATCTTGATTCTACGTTTTTGTTTAATTCACCAGAAGTACGACAAAGTACACTAGAGACATACCAGAGTAAATGGAATTCTGGAGAAGACCACTCTTTCACCCAAAGAGTGACATGGATAAATGCACAGAATTTAAACAGAATGGGCTTTGGCATCTTTCTTTCCTGATTTTAATGCTTCATTTAGTGTTCCACCTACCTTCTCTGCTCCGCTTCAACTATAAATTCACAAAGAAACTCATTGTAAATTTTGTTGATCACTTATCAGAGAATTGCAAGTAGTTTCTTTGAGACACAATCTCTGTGTAAAGTTGTAAGATAGGCTAAGGGAGATGTTTTCAGACTGAGTATTCAGCTATTGGCAATGTTGTACTTGACTGGTATTGCTATTTAATATGACAAGCACATTTCTTTGGATCCTGATTTGAAGCAGCGGTGTTGTTTTCCTATCTCTGTGTTTTAATTCATTTCATTTCGTTTCTACTAGCTTGCATTAGAATATTAGCATAGGATTTACCCTTGTTAGGTACCCTTGTTTCTCCTTGCCTTTGATGTTTTCTACTAAATGTGTGATCTGAGAATTGATTTCAGTTAATTTAACCAGTGTAGTGGATGTTATTGCCTGCTCTCTGATGTATGAGTTAAATGAATCTGTTCTTAGATGTTCTTGTTAGGATTTAGCTGGAAGATTTGGGAACATTAGGGATTAGAGTTAAGCCCTGTCCACTAGGATCCTCGTGCGACCAGCTGGTCTTTAACTTTTGTTCTAAACCTTTACTGTCCCTCCTCTCTCCCCATTCCATACCACACTATCATCTTTAAGATCCAATGTTTTGGATGAATAGCCCAATTGAAAGCCTGCCTATTGATTAGCAAGAAAATCCTTTCCTGACTCCATTGCCCAATGGTCTTGAATGCTCCCTGGAACACTTCACCTCTGCCTTTTCCTCTTTGCTCATCTTATCTTACATTGAACCCTTCTTTCCTGATAACCAACAACCAAAAAAACAATCAAACAAACAAACCATGTGCCTATAACTAGCCTAACATCTTAACACTGATATTTAAAGTCACGTATCTTTGATAATCATAGAGAGATCCCTCTCTGGACCCAGGAGGGCTAGATCCTGAGGTCTAAAAGTGGTTTGATGTTGTCTCATCTTTTGGTCTTTCCAATCTAGCCAAAACATGGGAACCCCAACATATTGAAAGAACAAAACTAACAACAATCACCATGACTCAATCCCCATGGGTTCCCAATGCTTCCAAGGTAAAGCTCAACCCTAGCCTTTTTCAATATTTCATAGTAGTCTCTTTTTCCATGCAATATCCTTCATCATTCTACCATAAACACATAACTTTCAATGCATAAATAAACATAACAATGTACCGGTTACCTTACCTTGATGTGTCAAGCACGTTTCCTTGTAACTGAACACATACATATATCATCTCTCAAGGGACTCTAATTCCCTTTAAGGATCCGGCTATAACTAAAAACTAGATAATATATCTATCAAATACATGTTCATGAATATAGCACATATCAACATAATGTCAGAAAAAATCAAGTTTAAGAAGACTTCCTGTATTCATGCAAAGCACTCATTAATTTTGAATTATGGTTTCCAAACATATCCAGAGGAATTATCACCCAACTCCTTTCTTTCAACTTTTACCTCATTGCAATTGAGTCTTATTATGCACTATCACATCACCGAGAGGTTAGTTCTACAAACAAATCTATTGTTACCTTGTCATGTTAATACCAAGCATGTTTACCTACAACTATTCACACATGTCAAGCATATGTTCCAAAGATCAAGAAAAAACATCTATTAACTCATTATCATTAATCATAATACTACAGCTAGCACCCACTTACACTACACTCAAGTACATATCAACTATCTCAACACATATTATGCTAGTACAACCATCCTAAAACAAGATCATTCCTTCATGTAATATTACAAAAATACACTCATAAATGAAATTAATCAAACATCCAAAAAACCTATAAGAATACCATGTTAAATAAATCTAATAGATGACATAAAGAAACTCATACCTCAATGTATCTCAGGGGAGGCTATCACATATGCACAATTAGTCTAGATTAGTATGACACAATATCACAAATATATTGAATCATACCTGAATATTATAACCATCACCATTTGAATATGCCAATCTAGATAAGCATGATACATACAACATCAAGATCTTATATGCGATGACCATGATCATCATGCATATGACCACAATGCACATAAAAATAAGTTAACTACCATGCATGACTATCTGACAAATGTGCATATGACTCCACTGATCAAATAGAATCTATCATGTATGTAACTAAGACAACAATAAAATGGAAAGCATATATATAACCCTAATGCATATAAAAATACAATAAATAACATACCTTCATGCCAACATACAAACCTTTATGTTGATTTTTCCCTTACCCTGGGGCCCAGTCCTATAACCTCTCTTTGATGGTCTACTTCTCCTGCTCTATCTTAGCCAACATATTAGCATCGTATCTTATCAACAACAACATGATGACATAACTACATACAATTACCTCATGGTGCATATCTATCCTACTATCCATGCATAACCATAACCACAAAAATGCATGCATAGCAATATATAAACATTGACATGCATAACAAATGTATATATAACCAACATGCATTCATGAAAAACTCGTCCCAACATCAACATCATCAACTACTACATGAAAATGCAACTATAACAATGACCATCTCCATGCATACATAACAATCACATATACAACCTACATGCATGAACGACAACCATGTTCCACCCATGCAGACTAAGGGTTGAATCGTGCTTTGATATGACTCTGTGGTATCATATATCACACAAAGAGAAAACAAATAAGACACGACCCCAAGAGAATGAAACCTGCTCTGATACCACTCTATAGCACCCTGCTCCCATATTTAACCAATTTATCGGCCTACCGGGGTAAGCATGTGACGAAGAGTTACTATGATATGATTCAACCTCTTAGATCACCTTAAGGAAGTGGAATCAACAAACCAAAAAACTTATTGGCTTCCCTGTCAAGTGCTACAGGACCCCCAAGGGATAGAAAACCCTTCTAGGTGCCCAGACCCTGAGTCATACCTATTTTTTCAATTCCCTGAACTCATAGATGTTGGCACAATACTACCTGATTTTGACTGAAACCCTATAATCACATGCATGATACCTACAAGGGAGTAACTGCAGTATTTTTAACCTAGTTTGTGCCTACAACCATGGGATTTAAGCCACTCTTTCAGGCTAGGATCCAGTCCTTCTCCCAAAATTTAATGAAACTTTCCAAAACCATGAATGACACAAGGAAAAGGCTTCCATACAGATCTTAGACAATAATTTGACCTAATACGGCCTATCCATGATAGGAATTTCTTCAAACATATCATGAACATGTAATATCCATGTCATAATAACATATCTAAGCATAGGGGTCTCATACTTATCTGAGAATCATCAAGGAGGAATGATACCTTATCATCATCTATTTGGGCATGCATTCATAAATATTTCATCTACTAATCAAAACATGATGAGAGACATAACTCAAGTCTATCATAAACCATACTTATAACCAACATATAATCATCAAAATAAAAATTATAAAACAACCATCATGATCACATAATAACCAATACATTTACCCATCAATTATAAGAGGAAAAGAGCTCTTATTTACATAAGAAAAATGCAACTAGGTTTGGGACTTCCACGTACCACCTGACCATAGATTGGGTTGAACCAATTATTTCCTTCAACCAATCACCCCCATGCCATATTCCAAGCATGAATGGAAGATCTCATGAAAAAAATAAAACAAAACCAAACCAGTTTTTCCAAATGTGAAACCACCTCAACACTCAACCAGTGATTCCACCTCACGGTCGGACATCACTAAACATCACAAGATTGGTCTCTCCCCAAGTTTTTTAGAGCTCGAGGGTGTTCTTTCCAACCAGGGATCCTAGGACTAGTAACTCAACCGAGAGTTGTTGTCGGGCTTCCAGAACGTTTGTCCAACCAAGGCTTCCAGGACTAGTAACTCAACCCACCAATGGCTTATAGATTTTTTTCCAACCAAGGCTTCCAGGACTAGTAATTCAACCCAAGCTATTACAGGGTTTCCGGAGTGCTTTTCCAGCCAAGGCTTCCAGGAACTAGTAGCGCAACCCACAACCTTAAGGAACATGAGAACCAACCAAAAAACAAAAGGAAATAAACACATACCACCATGGATATCCAAGAAATGACAAGGCTAGGCAAAACCATTGTAAATCCAGGAAATCCTCCATGTCAATGAAAAATCATAATCAAGAAACCCCATGCATGTTCCATGCATGCCAAGACTAGCAAAGAAATAATACATTCAACTTTGTACCTAGAAGAAAAATTCATTGTAATTTTTTATCGTAATAGCCTCTTGTCACACTCCTCTAAGAGTGCTCCAATAAAACTCTAAGTTTCCAAGAGTATGAGAGAGAGGGAATAGAATGAGAGCTCCAAAACTGAACTAACAAAAGGTTACACTGAAAAAAGCTACCACTTGATTCTCGGAAGAATTTTTATCAATTATGCCTCTAATTTCTTCATTTTCCATTATTTTCCTTCAATTTCCTCCTCACATGAAACTTGTGATCTTTCACCTTCATTTTCTCTTATTTTCCATTATTTTCATAAATAAAATGTCAATTAATTCCTCTTTCCTTTTCAAATGCCTTTTCCATTTCCTTAGTTAATTTCCTTAGCCAAAATAAACCAAATGAACACCAAATAGGAATTTTTTTTCCACCATTCAGCTTGGAATACGTTTCCCATGACCTTGGTCTTTTTTTTTAAATGAATTTTTAACTAGGGGTCGTTACAACAATTCCTGAATATTTGGTTCCACAACTTTGAATGAACCCAACCAATGCATTTCTATTTTCCCTAGATGTTTTAGGTACTTTATATCATAATGATCAATGTGATCCCCAAAAAAGGGTATTTATTTTTGGTATGGTGGTCATGCCATGCCTTTTATCTCTTGTTTTCCACACTTTGATGAAATTCTGCTATAAATAATTGTTCATCCATTTCCTACAACTTCTATAGTTGCTCTACAATTGAATCATCATCTGTCATTTTGGTGGATTATGCAATGTGTTATCACTCAGAAAAAGGGAAACATCATTTGACATAGTCTTAGGAGTTCATTTGTCAAAGGTATGGTCATAGAGTTCATTTGTCATTACTTGGTAAAGGAAAAAAATTTATTTTTCTTATTAGCCTATCCTAAGGTCCAAACCCACCCCCATTCAAGTCTTTTCATGTCACATCAGTCATTATTTCCTGACATATTCCACTTCCCAAGCTTAAAAATCTGAAAATTTTATTTTAGCCAACATTTCCTACTTTCGTAGTGAATTACACAGAAAAAACGCAATTTTCGCTATGAAACTGTTAACACTTTTGTAGTGAAACTGCCCAGAAATACACGAAGTACACTAAAAAATAAGGTATTCCTGTCTGTCTTTTCAAATCAGGTGCTAGGTGTCAGTTAATGATTAGAAGTGATCGAGTGGGTGTCATTCGAGTCACTTAGGGTTAAGCTAAAGTACAATGGTCATGTCTGAGGTCATTACTTCTTTTTTTAGCATGTATGAGTCATGATGAAAGCATGAGTTGTCATCGAAACTTTAAAATCTTTCCCAATTGATTCTTTTTCATTCCTCGAGTCATATTTGCATGCTATTGAGCTCTGGAGAGTGGTTTCACCAAGCCAAGCTGGTTGCTAACATTGTCAAGAAATTGCATGTCTCATTGATCAAGCGAGGCAGAAAATGTATAAAAGCACCATGGTTGCAAAGAGGAACAACAAAAAAGGAGGCCATTGTCTCAGATATGAACCATCAGACATGAATTTGTTGAATGAAGACCCAACTGCCTTAGAAATTTTCATAAGAACAGGGGATTTTTAGTTTTTCCAAATATTGCAAGGATGCCATGTGCAGGTTTCTAAGGAGTTTTCCATCAATTTAAATGGGACAGCTAGAAAGGTAGGAATGCTGAACCTCACCATAACACCAGAGAATATTGCAGCAGCTACAAGAATTCCTAGAGGAGGAGAACAATGGTTCAAAGGTTTCAAGTTCACTATGCAAGAATGTATGGAATTTATCAAGCCAGAACATAGTGAGATTGATCTCACAAATTCCATCCCAAGGAGCTACATGAAAGATAATTTCTCCAAGTTGCCGCTAATCATTCAAAAATACTTCACTTGTTAAGGAACGTACCACATGGTTTACTCATACCATTTCAGGCTTTTGCTACATTTTGTTGGTAAGATGTCTCTTGATTTACCTTTTTACTTATATAGAATCTTAGCCAAAATTTCAAATAAAGTTAAAGCTAAATCTAAAGGAAATGAAACCTCACTCTTTCATCATGGTTTAATCAAGTTTCTAGTTTTAGAAGAGTTAAAAAGATTAGGCAGAGACTAGTCATCTTTTCTGTTTGTCAGTGGTTTTGAAGTGGATGCCATTACCCCTAAAAGAACTGCTAAACCTAGAGGTATACCATCACCTTCAGTGGCAGAGCAAAGTGAGCCTTTAGTAGCAAAGAAAAGTGAACTAGTAATCATGGAAACAGAGTCATTGCAGAAAGTTGATACACCTATTGTTTAACCTGCAAAACAAAAACTAACTATGAGAAAACCTACAAAACAAGAGCCAATTGTGAGCAAGCATGGCAGCAAAAGGATTACAATAATTCAAACAGTGGCTAAGGGAAATTTAGAAGACATTCTGGATGCTATTGATATTGAAGAAACTCTCATAATCCAAGCTGAGGATATCGATGAGGGAGGAAAGAAGCTCAAGAAAGCTAAATAAGCAAAGAAGTTAGAATTTGAAGGTGAGGATCTAGGTTTCATGTTTCAAGCTAGGAAACCAATGACAAGGCATGCCAGAAAGGTCTTGGAAAGTAGTAAAGAAGCTTAAAAGGTCATTGAAACTGTCCAGCAACCACCAAGTATCATTGACCTCTCATCACATGCAAAAGAAGACCCAGTCATCAAGCAAAAGAAAGGAAAGGAGAAAATCATTGAAAAAACAGAGGTTGAGGTCCTCAAGGAGCATTTGAAGTTAGAAAATCGTGAAATAGTAGTCTTAAATAAAGAGGCAAGGAAACATAATGTTCAGAAGGTGCATTTTGAGAAAATGAAAGAAGTTTGGGAAGAGCAGTTAATATTGTGTCAAAGACCTTAGATAACACACAACAATTAATCAAATGGACTCCGCCATTGAGAGGAGAGGTGAATCATATCAAAAGAATGAACCTACACTTTAAACCTAAGAACAAAAAAATGAAGGACCAAGTCTAATAACTCCAAGAGTAGTTAGAATTGATCCATGGGGAGCTGGAGAAGAAGGGTTTAAAGATGATTGTAGTTGAGGAGCCCATAGGTCAACTTATCATTAATGAAGAGGAAACACCTCAAGGCTCTTAATTTGAGTTTGATTATGTTTTAAGAGGTTAATGGCATGTTCAAGACCAAGTTTCTACAGTTAGAGGTTACTTTTTTAGACAGGGTCAAAATCTGGAAATTTCACAGTTTTTCACAGTTTCATAGTGTTCCCTAGGCTTAAAGCCAGGAAAACACTATGAAAATTTCTATAGTTGTCCTTTTTCTTCTAAAACCACTTTTTGCAGCTTCCAAGGAGGAAAAATGGTAGTGATGATGTGTCATTTCATGATGGACACCATGGAACAACAAAGAAGCAAAAATTTTGAGTGCAAAAGCCATTTTTTAGACGCTACGAAATACATGTTTTCATAGTGAGTTTTTTTTTAATATTTATGAGAAGTTTAAAAGAATTTTTGGATAGGTGGATACATCCAAAAGGTCAAGGGACCTTGCCATCAAACATTTATGACTTAAAGACAATGCAATAGAGACATCGCACCAGCTAAAGCTTTCGTTGAAGATAGGGTCTTGTTTTCCTCAAAAATAGGGTTTGGTTCCATATGTTTAGGAGGGAATTTAATATTTCAAATAGTGATGAATCAAGTCATAGCCTATTCGAACATGTGATTTTTAGTTTTAAATGATATGTAATTATTTTAAATATAAGATAGAATGATGTAATAAATAGGAATTTGAGTCCTATTAGGAAAAGGACATCTTTAGAGTGTAGCTGTGATTTTCGTATTAAAGGACATGTTTTTATGTTTTATGAGGTGTCATAGGAAGAGTTAGATGAATCTAGCCTAGAGGCAGATCATCCCTGCTGCAAGAAGGTCTATTTAAAGGCAAATTATCGAAGTTGTAAAAGGTTGGATATTTTTTGCACCATATGATGCTTTATGTGTTGTGTAGATTAATCCATCTTGCGGACAAGACCGATCTCTCTAGTACTAAAAGTGACTAGCAACAAACAGCCAATTATACTAATTTCTCTCTAAGCATATAAGATTCATAAAAATTCTATATAGGTGCAAGGCCTACCTTATTTCCAATGCTTGTTTGAAATTGTTGTCATCCCTCGTGCACTTGAAGGAGTGTTCTTCATAAAACTGCAGTCACAAACAAGCAAAAGATTACATAGCACCTGTATAGACATTATTATAAACCATACTTATCATAGTGATCAAGGAATCTATGAAATAAACCATGAATAGACAACTTATTGAGAAAAATGAGTATATTTGTATTAACTTCAAATGAAAGAAAACCTTTACAACCTGTGCCTTGATGTCATGCAGGTCTTCCTGGGGTCCGAAGCAGGAATCTCTTCTACTTTGATAAGCTTTGCACTCTTTCAACCAAGATCAATAGAGGTATGTAATCTCTCCTCATAGAAAGTCTTAGCTAACGGAGTCTGAATCTCAATAGCATTTAGCCTCAAATATCCTAAAGCTTGAACTCCCTTTGAGGCTACCCAATGCCTCTTTTTACAGTGGAAAAGAGGAGGTTTTTTGTTCCAAATATGAAGGGATAGAATCCTCCTTCAAAGGGATTAGCTCCTCACATCAAGGGGTTAGCTCCATCAAGCAAGGGATGCATGAACCTTATTAAAGCGTATCCATTCCCAAAAATTCCCATCTATAATCTTCTAGAATTGATCTGAAATCAAATTTTTAACTTTACTTTCTTGCCTTTTTGAGTTTTACAGAGGTCCGCACCTATAACACAAAGAACGTGCGGTATAGTTCCGCAGGAGAGCTGAACTTTAGGTGCGGGACCGCAGGCAATGAATAGAGAAAGTGCGATACCAAAGTTTAGGAGATTTTTAGGAACTTTCTTATGATTTTCAAGGCTTGACATGAAGAACTGATATGTTAGACTTGCAAAAGGAGGAAGTATGAGTAATAATGAGCTCACATTCATAGCAGAATGTCAGGATGATAGTTTTTAGTGTAACAGATTGCCCCCTAAAGTGCAAAGTCTGGAATAGATGAAGCTGAAGTCTGTCATATATGAAGAGTGCAGTACTTTATCATTTCAAAGATCATCCTGTGGACACCCCAGTCGAAACCTGTAAAAACATTCAATGAAAAATATATATGTATACATGTCATCACTGAGGTAGGCATTCCCATACTCAGATTAAAATTAGCTAAAACTAACTCAAATCGTTCTGATACAAGAATGATTTTGAATACATCATAGTGCAGATATGTGTAAACACAGTATGGACGCAGCCATCTGTTTATAAATAGTCTATTGTACAGATGTTAACAAAATTCCTCACAGCCTGGATGGTGGAAACTAGATCCAGGGTCTTGATTTCCGCATCTCGAACTAGTACGATTCTATCCATGTGAATGAATGTGTCGAAGTTGAACATGGTAGAAACCACTTGATTACCAGTCATTGATGTAAACTGTTAACAAGTTTGAGAGTAACCACCATTAATGTCAATGGTTCTCAAAGTACCCAGTACAATCAATGAAATGTGAATGAATGAGCTGAAGTCGAACATGTCACGGAATCATTTGATCGAAGGTCAATGATGCAACCTGTCGTCGAAAGCGAGAAACCTGCCATTGAGGCATGCAGATTTCAAGGTACTGACACTTTCTGGATCAACTTCCTAGATAATGTGCTGCTGTCGATAGAAAGTGATCTGTCGTAGGCAAGCCCACAACATGAAATCATAGATCAAGTTTTGAAAATATATTGGGAAGGACTGACTCAGGGATGGTCAAAATGGATGACAGATATTTTGCAGATGAATGGTTTATTTGAACTGTCCTCTTGAACACATAACGACACTGCAGATGGCTTGGTGACAATTGACCCAAAGCTAATACCCAGAAACCGGCTGAAGACTTTCAATATGGTTTGATTAACTCTTAGGCAAAGGATTTCCCAACCCATGTGAATAAAAGTGTCGTGTTCAAGAGTGGTTGACTGGATTTTCGAAAAATTTAAAATACAACAAACACGCCCATTTTTCTCTTTTTTCCCCCACCATTTCTGGCAAGTACCTCTTTATTTTTGACAAGCTTGAGGAGGATAACATTTGCTTGATTATAAGCTCATCCTTCGGATGAGTCTAACTTAGTTTAAAATTCGAACCCTAAGAAGGAGTGGTTCGTTCCTGTTTAAAATTGAACAGGTCCTTTACTGTTAAGTTTTAACGAGTCCAGTATAGGAGAAACTCGGTGTTTTTCAATTTTAGGGAGTCAGAAGAAAAACTTAAGAAAACTCCGTGGGTGTTCTATTAAGTAAATTTAGTCTCTCGAGCCCGAAAAAGGATGAAATAATGCGGGAGAGAACTCTATTGACCGTAATTAGTCAACGTATACCTTTTTCGTAAATAGTCCATTTCAGTCCGGAAAAGGGGTAAACTTATACTGAAAGGACGATCATTCATTTACTTTAACGAGTTTGAATAATCAAGTGCTCGACAATCTTTTCATGTTTAGAGAGTCTGAAAAGGGATTAAAAGAGGACTCTAGGGTTTCGCTTTTTCAGTAAGTTTTAACGAGTTCGAAAAAGGGATAAAAATGTACTCATGGTTTTCACTTTTTCGTAAGTTTTAACAAGTTCGAAAAAGGGATAAAAATATGCTCTTTGTTGAAAAATGATCAATTCTCCTGAAAAATCCAATTTCTGCACAAAAACTTGAAACATTACACATACCTGTTTAAGATAAGTAAAAATTCTTTTAAAAATACCTTTTTTAAAGTGAAAAATAAACAAATTAAAAATTCATCTATTCGAAAAAACTTATAAAAAGAACTTTTTCAATTTCATTTTTACCGTTCAAGTTCAGAGTGAAAAGTAAAAAGCTTTTGGGTAAGAAAGTTCCTGTGAAGATTCTGGAAAATCCATCTAACGAAATCGAGAACCGTCAGTCCCAGGTAATCCAAGACCTCTTAATGTTGTATTCCATCTATTTCAAATTCATTTTTAGGCTTTAGTTTGTATTTTTAGGGAAAAATATGGTTTAAAAATTTGCCCGCGGGGGTCCGCAGGTGTGACACATGCGACCTGCGGACCCCGATTTTTTTCTATGTGGAAAAAAGTCGTGGGTCTGCACCCAACACACAGCTCGCGTGCATTCCTACGCATTGTTTACAAAGGTCGGGTGCGGTACCCGCGCGGTCAAATTTAAAACGCAATTTTCTCATTTGTTTCCCAAAAATTTTCAAATAAGATTATTCTAACTTGCCTTTTTATGCATTGTAGGTTTATCAAGATGTTGATTTGGAGAGAATGTGAACATGAGGACGTGGATGAAGCCGCAATACTCCATTTTCCCACACAGCAAGCATTAAGAGCATGCGGTTTATACAAATTCTGGGCCATCTCAGGCATGAGGGCACAGGTAGAACTCCTGACATGGTTGGTAAGCAGACAGAATGTGCAGGACCAGTGCTTCATTATTGGTGGCCACCGGCTCGAAATTGAGCTGGAGGATATATATTTTCTGACTGGTTTGTCCAAGAGGGGCGAACAAGTTTCTTTTTTTGGGACTAGGCCAGGTGGCCAGTCTGTCTCTAGTCTCCAACTAGAATTCTGCAATGACCAGGCAAACCCTAGGGACAAACGGATTGATATAAAACACATCATCCATCCTGAATTGAAAGTTATTGCTTTTACTGTTACCAAACTGTGTGGGAGTGCTGCGCTGCATGTAGCTACCGGTTCCCAAATGCGTATTGCTGTGGACTGTTTTCGCGACACCATCTTTAACTGGTGCAAAGCTGTGTTGGCTAATGTAAAAGGCCAACTAACTAGAGAAAAAAATGGGAAATTGAATAACTTTGGATACGGATCCATCGTTGTCTCTTTTGCTCTAGAGAGGATCCCCATGCTAGCTCCACAAAGTATTCATATTGATGCCGGTTGACTTTGAGAACCTAGGATGGTTTGTTGGTACACATTGATGGCTCGTCATGCTATCGAGGGTACTGAGATTGTTCGATTTCCTCCTTCATATTTTCGTTGGCTGGATCGCTAGCTTTTTGTGATAGAGGACTTTCCATACGCCGGGATAGATTTTCGCAGCAACCGAGAGATGGTTCTCCTAGCAGGGGAACAATGGGATGACTCAGGTATAATCATTTTTCAACATTTGCTAAATTCTAATTTTTTATTTTTTATCGTCTTGAAAACTAATAACCAAAAGTTTTTTGAATATAGATGTGGGTCCACAGCGACCAGCCCATCTCCAACCTTATGAGAGAAGACAACCAGTTGCAGCCGCACCAGCCCCAACAGGCCAATCAGCGGAAATTTTGACTGATTTAGAGCATTATCTAGAGCATTTGACTCTAGATATTCCAGAGACGAGCATAGATGATATTCCACTCAGGTTGCAGAGATACATGATTGGTGTTCCAGGACCTTTTAGGAGGTTCCTATGTAGGGTGGCTCGGGCAGTGGTTTCTTATCGTGATCACCATTAGTGATGGGATGATCTTGTAGACTCATATTTTTGACTTTTTGTGTTATCATTTTTTGCCGATCATAAGGTGTTTCCAACCTATGATCGAAGACGATGTATATATTTTTTGAAAACACTTCTATACTATGATATATCACTATTTACTGGCTATCTGTGTACATGTTATGAATGCGTTTGATTTACTGTTTTGATTATTGCAAATGTCGATTTATCATACTAGAAGCAATTGCATCTGCTAATGTATTTAAATGTCTTGGAATATGCTGATATTAAATGTAATCAAATTCACGTTCCAAGAGACGAAATCTTAAAAATAACCATAATAACACTGGATTTCTAATGGTATAAACTCTGTTAAGTTGTAATACAACAAGTTCAGAATCCAACCTAACAATCAAACTCCGAATTCCAAATGATATGGATTCAGACAATAACTCAATCACTGCACTATACTCGGCAATGTTATTCGTTGTTTGACCAAAGCTTACCCCATGCATGGATACTAACTCATCAGAGGGTGAATAGATAACCCAAGCTGCGGAAGAAATGTTCCGTGTACTATGACAAGCACCATCAGCAAAACCAATGTAGGTTTGAAGAGACGTCGACATCTGCAATATCAAGAGTAAAACTCAGATAAGCAGGAATAGTGATAAAAACACACTTCTAAACTAGGCACACTTTTATAATCTAAAACACACCAGCAGTAAAAAAATCTAACCTAAAGAATCTCCACACCAAGTTTAAGCATAATATCGCTTTAGATAAAGCCCATTTCTGGGTTTATCCAAAGGGACACCGTCAAAATCTATCAACTCATAGGCCCCTTTTGCTAATTTTCGTTTAACAATGTAAGGACCATGCCACATGGGCACGAATTTCCCATATCCTAGCTTGTCGTGAGCTTGATCATAAAGTAAAACTAGGTCTCCTTCTGAAAAATTTCAAGGGGTCACACTTCTATCATACTGAGCTTTAATCCGTTTAACATGAGCCTCGTTTGCTATTGCAGCATTTCGTCGATTCTCATCTAATTGGGATAAGTACAAGAAATGTTTTTCCTCTTCAGATGTAGCTGGAAGTAATTCTACGGCTAATTTTAGTGACAGAATTTCGCATTCAATCGGTAACACAGCTTCCAAACCGTAAACCAGTTGAAAAGGAGTGAAACCCGTTGATGTTTTGACTAAGGTTCAATATGCCCAAAGTGCTGAAAATAACATGGAATGCCAATTCGTCTTGTGAATACCAATAATTCGTCTAATCATGGTGACTAAAACTTTATTAATGGCTTCAACCAGACCATTGGCTTGCGGATAATACGGAGTGGAACTATCGTGGTGCAAGCCAAGTTGGTCTGTTAGTTCAGTCATCATGACATTCCGAAAGTGACTTCCATGATCCGTAATAATAGCTTGAGGAACACCGAATCTACCAATTATGTGATTAAATAGGAAAGTTGTAGCAGTGTTGCCATCAGCCGAAAATGTAGGCATCGCCTCGGCCCACTTAGTAAAATAATCAATTGCTAAGATAATATACGCATGCCCCCCGGCCGAGTGAGGGTTACATAATAAAATTGATACCCCATTTCGTGAAAGGACCAACAGCAATTATAGGGTGAAGAGGAGCAGGTGGCGCGCGCATTTTTCGATTTTTCGATCAAAAATTTGATAGTTGTAGCATTTCCGAACCGTATAAATACAATCTTTGAACAACGTTGGCCAGAAATAACCATCACGCAATATCTTTTGGGCTGTGGCATACCTAGACACATGACCGCCACATGCTCCAGAATGGCAGTCATTTAAAACCTTCTCAGCTTCTTCATGTGTAAGACAACGTCGGAAAACATAATCTGCTCCACGACGATAAAGTGTATCACCAATGATATTATACTGTTGGGATTGGAAGCGTATTTTCCATCGCTGAGATCATGAGATGTCAGGCTGAAAAGATTGGGTTTGGAGATAAACTATAATATCTCCATACCATGGATCAAGTGTACTGATAAGAAACAAAGATTCGTCCGCAATGGACTCTTCTGCCACTGTTTCAGTATCAGTAGAGGGGAAATCGCACATCAGTTCCGCAAATACCAAAGATTTCTTTGCCTTGGATTTTTCAAACTCCAAGTCAAATTCCTGCAGGATAACTATCCATTTGGAATACTTTCCCCCTAGCAATTGTTTGGTCAAGATATACATCATAGGGTTACAATTAGAAATAACTTTGGTTTTACGTAACAAGATGTAATGTCTAAATCTTTGAACAGCTTGGACAACTGCCAAGGCCAATTTCTCCACATGTGTGTATTTGATTTCAGTCGGATGCAGATTCTGACTAAGATAATAAATCACATGTTCATTGTAAGATTCGTCTTCCTGAACTAGCACCATCCCAATGGTGGAATGAGAAGCAGCGAGGTACAAAATGTAATCTTGGTTGTAGTTGGGAGTATGCAATAACGGTGCATGGGTCAACGCGTGTTTAAGTGCATCAAAAGATCGCTCAACAATCTCATCCCAAAAGAACGGAATGTTCTGTTTCAATAACCGGGTAAAACCTTTTGTAAGCTCTGAATAGTTAGGAATAAACCTACGTAAAAAGTTTGCTTTCCCCTGCAAACTTTGGAGTTGGCGTAAAGTCGAAGGAGGAGGTAATTTGACAATTGCTTCAACCTTCTATGGATCGACGTGAATGCCTGCTTTCGAGACAACAAATCCCAGTAATCGACCTGATTCTACGCAGAAAACACATTTATGCAGATTCAGCCTAATTCGATAATGCCTACATCTCATAAAGATTGCTCGTAAATGAGTGAGATGGTCGGCCCTACGTAATGAATGAGCAGGTAAATCATCGAGATAAGGCTGTACAATGTGCTTAATGTCATGAAATGCATAAGACATAGCCCTTTGAAAAGTTTCTCCAGCGTTCTTTAATCCAAAAGGTAGTTTACAGTAAGAAAACGTTCCCCACGGACAAATAAAAGCTATTTTCGGTTGATCAACAGGGAGTATGTTTATTTGATTGTAACCTGAAAATCCATCCATGAAGGAAAAAAATTCACTGCCAGCACAATCATCGATTATTTGATCGATATAGGGAGTTGGATAATTTTCTTTTGGATAGGCTTGATTAATATCCCTATAATCGATACATACTCTTATCGTTCCTTGTTTTTTAGTCACAGGAACAATATTCGATACCCAATCCGTTAAGGGAATTGGATAAATGAATCCTGCACGAAGTAATTTTTCAACTTCTTCTTTGATAGCAGCAGCTTTTCTAGGATGAATTTGACGTAATCGTTGACGAACAGGTTTAGCATTCAGGTAAGTCTTAATTTCATGAACAATGATCGATGGATCGATTCCTGGCATTTCTTCATAAGACCAGGCAAACACGTCACAGAATTCTTGAAATAGGGCTTTATAAGTTTGAATTTTATCATTTGTACAACAAGCACCTATATGAATGTTTTCAATTATTCCTGGTTTTACTGAAATGTCAATTGGAACCGTTCGAGATATATTTTCCAAATTTAACTCAGAATCAGGATTTTGCAATGGATTCTGTGGTTCTTTGACATATTCAGTAGTAAAAATTGAAGCGAAATCATCTTCAAAATGATCTAATTCAGGTAAAAATGAAGATCGGTGATGGAGACCTTCCCATGGTAAGTCATCAATAGACAAAAACTCACGAATTTGCTCATCAGTATGAACAAGTTCAGGAAATGTCGTTGTAACTGAACTAGATATAGAAAGTGATTCCTCTTGGATCCCATTCATTGGATTAGTCTCGATTGAAGAGGGGTCAGAAAATGACTGTACAGCCTGGTACGCAATTTCAAATGGACTCAAAGGCATCACGCCATCGAATGAATCTAACTCGGATTCGGAAGGTATGATCCAAGGATCATCAAACATAACAGTATCTGAAGAAATCATGTGAATATTTGTAATAGAAGGCGATATGTTAGGAGGAGGAAAGGAAAAAGTTCCTAGTAAACCAGAATCTTTAACCAAACCTACTCCAACATCCTTGTAAGGGATAGCCGTTTTACCAACATGCTGGATTGTTTCTGTAGAGGCTGGGTCGGAAGAGAAATAAGTTAACTGATCTATTGTTACGATCCTTCCTTGATATGGAAATTTTATGAGTCGAAAGACCGAAGAGACAATAGCAGTCATCACGTAGGACCAACTACGACCCAGAAGAAGGTTGTAATCTAGAGGGGCATCAACCACTTCCACATCTAGATTTACGATTTTACCTTCGACCCCTATGGGTAAATCCTGCAAAATACCAAAAGGGTGAAAACCTCGACCATCAAAAGCCTTAAGAATTGTCAGAGATTGGTTAAGTGTAGTAGAACCAAGCGATTTCCAACACTGAATCGACATAATACACATTGAATCTCCCTCATCAATCACAGTCTGAAAAATTGGTCTGTTTTTTACTAACACTGGAATCTAGAAAGCCATTTGGTGAGGTAGACAAGGTGTACTATTTTCTAAATCGAAGATTATAAGGTTAGAATCCTGAACATCAACAGCTCCTATGGCAGACAATAATAATTTACGCTGTGCTGGGCATGATTGCAGCACTTCCAAAGCCGACATTGCTGAAGGAGAAATTGCTAAATCTTCAACAATGTTGTAATTCTGAGTAGCTCTCGCATGTGGATTGAAAGCTGATTTACGAAGAACACCTTTAGCAGGTGGTTTGATTATTAAGTTTGGATTTGGTTTCTCGATCTGTAGCGGACCAAAAACAAGAGGAGATGTAGTTGATGTATTTGCATTAGAAAATTCTGCTTCTTTACCATCAACAGGATTCTTAGTACCGTAATCTTGCGATCATGTCGCAACCCTAACATGAGACATCATCATAATAGGTTCTTCTAAAGTAGTCGAGGTAGAACCAATCATTTTACTATCTTGAGTTGGAAAAGGATCCTTCAAGACAGCAGGTTGTTGTGAACCTTTAACGAATTTCGTAACCTCTGCCCGATGTGGACATTCTTTTGTAAAATGATCCTCATCACAAATGAAACAAGGATAGTGAGGCTTACGTTTTTCGTCATTGGATTCAGTTTTATCAGTTTTCTCTTTTGAATTCTTTTTGTTTTTGTTCTTCCCTTTCTTTTTACCACCGGATTTAGATTTAGTCGTAGATGTTTCAACGACATGAATGTCGACAGAAACTTCGGGGGAAGATTCTCCTTTCGGGGAATCTGGTAAAGTTATAATAGGAGAAGAATTCTTTGAAGATTTCTTCTTGCTTTTAGAATTTACTGTATCAATCATACCGTCAGCGGCATGAGACCCTGAAGGAGACGCAGCTATTTGACCTTGTTTTGGAAGATCGGGGATTTTTTCATGTAAATTACCTGACTGTGTATATACGAGGTCAAGGTACTAAGCTTGAGGAATTACTTGCTCTTCAGTAAAAACACTAGCCTTAGCTACATCTTCAGTGATATTGGGTAACAATGTTTTAACAAACCATTCTGCCAGAATTTGATCCGGAATGTAAACTTTCACCAAACGTCTCCTACGTCGCCATTCATGAATATGATCAGAAATATACGTGGACGTGGATTGTTTTAGCGAAGTTAATAATTTTGTGCCATTTTCGTATCTGACAGGCAACTGAAAATGAGTCAAGAAAACAGTTGCTAACTGACTGAAATTGTGAAACGAGCCTCGTGGCAACTCAATGTACCATTTGGCAGCAAGACCTATAAGAGTTCTTTGGAAAAGACATAAACGAATCAAATCATCAATGATTGAATTAGATGCACACCAAATGTGATAAGTCATGACATGGTTCGATGGATCCTCTCCTGGCTTACCTTCGAATTTTGGTATATCACTGGGCAACTTATGAGGCATTGGCGGCCAGTTCTGATAATAAAAAATTGGATCATTCGTAAGGCGCGTCAAATTAGGTAAGTCAAAAGTTGCGATAAACGGTAATTGACGGTTAGGGTCTCGAAAACCTTGAGAAGCCAAAGCAGATCCAGGAGGCGGATACCCAGGATAACTGGGAATCGGATTAGCATTAGGAATCGTGTAACCTCCCGGAAAACCAGGATGAATCAGACCATATTGAGGTTGTTGATAAGTATAGCCAGGGTACGGTTGATACTGATAGTTTGGATTCTGTGTATAGGGACCGAATTGCGGCTGTCCTTGGTACGGTTGATACGTAAATTGTGGTTGACTTGTAACCACTGTACTTGTACCAGCTTGTCCTGCAGGCATCTAAACCGAAGCCTGGATTGAAGGTCCTGACTGGGGTACAGAGACTTGAGGGATTTGCACTGATACAGGGATAGAAGAAGTCGGTGCTAAAGATACTCCAGAAATAGGTGTTACAGGTTGAACAGACGTTGCAGCAGTTTGGGGCGGAGTCTGAGGTGTACTAGGCCCAGAATGCTGAACTGAACTAGGTGCAGGAGTTTGAATAGCTGGCTGAACAGGTTGTTGGGTTGGACCAAAAACTAAAGGCTGTCCAGGTTGATAAGGAAACTGCACATTAGGCTGCAAAGGCTGTTGATATTGGGACAGATCCCACACCATCATTCTGGGGTATTGTCCCGTAGAAGGTTGAACGTAAGGACCATAACCTGGTTGAACGTAGGGTTGATAATTAAGTGGTAAATTTCCGGCTCCTTGAATAGATGGTTGACCAGAAGGCTGTTGGAAACCTTGAATTGGGTATTGACCTTGAGGTTGATAACCCTGAGGCATGTACTGAGGCTGGGGTTGATAAGGACCCTGAGGAGCATATTGAGCTTGGGTTTGACCTTGAGTTATGTACTGTCCTTGAGGTTGATAACCCTGAGGTATGTACTGTCCTTGGGGTTGTCCCCCAAAATAATATGATTTCACAATTTGTCCTAGGAAAAAGCTACCTTGAGGTTGTGCCCCAGGTGGTAATTGACTACTTGAAGGTTTCCCTCCAGGTGGTAATTGAATTCCCTGAGGTTGCCCCCCAGGCAGTAACTGACTTCCCTGAGGTTTCCCCCTAGGCGGTAACTGACCTCCCTGAGACTTCCCCCCAGGCGATAACTGACTTCCCTGAGGTTGCCCCCCAGGCGGTAACTGACTGCCTTAAGGTTGAGGATTCAGAATATTACCAGACATCATAAAAATTTTCTCTGCGTTCAACGTTTCAATGTTAAATCCGTTAAGACCAGATGATAACACGTTTTCAATTGGTCGAGGAGTTGCTCCCGAGAAAGTACCAGACAGAGCCTGATATCCCAAAGGAACAGAAGGACCACCATCTAAAAATGATTCCGATGTCTGAGAAAACATGGATGACTCTCCTACCATAAAATATGATGGATAATAACCTCCGGGTGTAGGATGAAATGGAATTCAAGGTGGATAAAAAGCAAGACCTGGGTTCTCTAAAAAATTTGTTAAAGAGAGATACCAAGGATCAGTTCGAATGGGGCTGTAGAAAATAGATTCACGCTCCCTAAGATTTAATGATTGAGGGGAGTCCGGAAGAGATATATCTTCGTCTGGATTAGTAAGTTCTTCAATAGAAATAAGTCCAGATGGAAGATCGTCAGTGATAATATTTCTTACCCTAGGTGAACCTAGATTGCTAGAAGTTGGTGTAATAAATCCTGAAGATGTTTCCAAAATAGAAGATTCAGTTTCAGGTTCAGAGATTTCAGGTTCGTCGGCTAATTCACCAAAAGGAGAAATACTTCCAGTAACTTCAGAAACTGAAATCGGTTCTTGAATGTATTCTGTTGTAGGTATTTGATGATCAGGATGAATAACTATAGATGAACTTCCAATTTATGTTGATCTAATTCTACCACTATTGGATGATACCAGAGCCCGAAGCCCTTCAAGCTGACTTGGTGAATATTCAGGGGGTTTCCCTTGTATTCTCCGGGATTGTCTCGGCAATTCCGCCACGATTAAAAATTAACTAATCACACGCAAACAAAGAAAAATTTCAATGAAAACACCTAAAGTCTCTAAGAAACAAACAATTGAATCATACGCTTAAAAAAAATCTAAGAGTTCAAACCACACACAAACAGTAACTTTCCTTACTAAAAAACACTAGTTGGTGATGAAATCCAACTTAGTAGAATTTTAATACGAAAAGGGCGGTTGGAACAGTTACCCCGACAACCTGCTTAATGAAACAGACCGGTGCAAGTTTCTCCACTATACCATCTCGAGTGGAGATAACCCTCCGGAGAGTCCAAGTGAGTCTAGCCGACGTCTGTTCCAGGTACAGTGGGATCTTCCCTCCACCGTCACCTTAGGAAAGAATCCTAAAGATTATGGCCTCTAAGGTTACCAACAGAAACAAATATACCTGGGGAAACAGTCTACGATCCGACACACACGGAAGGGCAGAGTAACAAAGCTCAATCCCCTTGAAAGCTCCTTAAAATAATTCAAGGCATGCCAACAAGTGACCCCTGGCTCCTTGACAATGGTCTATCCGAGGTTTACCGTTGTTAATATGTGTATATCTTCTATCGTTCCCAATGAGGAAGGATTGATTAACCCACTGGTTCAGATATGATCTCGTGCTTGACTCCTTTAAGAGGAACTTCCCAGAGCATACATGCAACAATTGGAATTCTTCCTACCGCAAGATTTGTCTAATTGTTTGTTTTAGCTATCTTGGAGAGTTAATTACTCCCTACTCCAAGATACTAGCCGAAGCTATGTTGGTGATAAGAGCCCTAGAAATAAAAAATTACTAGATGAATTTTAATTAAGCGTTGCTTTTATGAGCTGTTCCTTAAGTCAATGGGTGCAGAAATGAAACTTTGATGATGTGAAGAATCGACTTCCAAAAACACTAAAAATGCACCTAGAAATTATAATCAATTCTTTTTCGTTCAATGAACTTTGTATCTAAATAAAGAGTTGGAGAATGCAATTCTTTTTAATGAACAATTCCTTCTTTAAACATAAAGAATAAAGAAAATATTTTTTGTCTTTTCAATAATGAGATAAATTATCAAAGCTCATAACAAATCCTTTTTCTTTCCAAACTCGAAGCTACAAAACAATTTTCCTTCAAAAGAAAGCTACAATTTTTTTTAAAAAACTACTCAAACTACAAAAACTAATATTGAGATCTATTGATTCTAATTTAAATAAAAGCTTTAAGATTTTTTTTAGAATGTTTTCCTTAGTTGTTCAGAAAACTAAGAATCTATTCGTTCTAAATAACAAACAGATCAAAAACA
Organism: Pinus albicaulis; assembly: GCA_034641835.2. Lineage (NCBI taxonomy): Eukaryota > Viridiplantae > Streptophyta > Pinopsida > Pinales > Pinaceae > Pinus > Pinus albicaulis. The sequence continues at coordinate 538,860,476 of CM076575.1, read as the reverse complement.
CTCAAAATATGTTTTTTTTTTATAAAAATGAAATTCAAAACTTTCAACCAAGTTTTTTCGAAGATTCGCAAAGAAACAAATGGCTTTATTTCTTAATAAAGGATGTTTCCACAATCAGGTCGGATTCAGCAAAAAGACAAAAAGATCAATGTAATCTGAGATACTTCAAACTGTCAATGCTTCAAATCACTACAAAAACCAAGTGAAAAACAATCCAAAACGCAAAATATTCTAGAAAATCACCAAAACATCAATACCGTTGGAGTTCATTCAGAAAAAATTCTTGACAGAAACAATGATCAGTCTGGGTAGAAACCAAAGATGCTAAATCCAAATAAAAATAAACTATAGAAAGGAATCTGGAGGTTTTCTAAAATTTTAACAGGGTCCGCAGGCTATCAGTATAACCAGGTGCGGTCCCACACTGTTATCTCACAGAAAGTGCGAAACTGCCCGCTCTGTCTAAAGAACACAGAGTGCGGTCCCCAGAAAAAATTATAGAAAAACATAAAATTTTTAAAATTTTCAAAAACAGGGAAAATCTAAATTACCCAGACAGATATGTATCAATCAAAAACCAGGAAAAAATGTTTCCTCAAATCAAAATAAAAGAGAACCAAAAACAACAAGTTCTTTCCCCAGTATGGTCGCCATTTTGTTGTGTAGATTAATCCGTCTTGCGGACAAGACCGATCTCTCTAGTACTAAAAGTGACTAGCAACAAACAGCCAATTATACTAATTTCTCTCTAAGCATATAAGATTAATAAAAATTCTATATAGGTGCAAGGCCTACCTTATTTCCAACGCTTGTTTGAAATTGTTGTCATCCCTCGTGCACTTGAAGGAGTGTTCTTCATAAACCTGCAGTCACAAACAAGCAAAAGATTACATAGCACCTGTATAGACATTATTATAAACCATACTTATCATAGTGATCAAGGAATCTATGAAATAAACCATGAATAGACAGCTTATTGAGAAAAATGAGTATATTTGTATTAACTTCAAATGAAAGAAAACCTTTACAACCTGTGCCTTGATGTCATGCAGGTCTTCCTGGGGTCCGAAGCAGGAATCTCTTCTACTTTGATAAGCTTTGCACTCTTTCAACCAAGATCAATAGAGGTATGTAATCTCTCCTCATAGAAAGTCTTAGCTAACGGAGTCTGAATCTCAACAGCATTTAGCCTCAAATATCCTAAAGCTTGAACTCCCTTTGAGGCTACCCAATGCCTCTTTTTATAGTGGAAAAGAGGAGGTTTTCTGTTCCAAATATGAAGGGATAGAATCCTCCTTCAAAGGGATTAGCTCCTCACATCAAGGGGTTAGCTCCATCAAGCAAGGGATGCATGAACCTTATTAAAGTGTATCCATTCCTGAAAATTCCCATCTAGAATCTTCTAGAATTGATCTGAAATCAACTTTTAACTTTACTTTCTCGCCTTTTTGAGTTTTACAGAGGTCCGCACCTATAACACAAAGAACGTGCAGTATAGTTCCACAGGAGAGCTGAACTTTAGGTGTGGGACCGCAGGAAATGAATAGAGAAAGTGCGATACCAAAGATTAGGAGATTTTTAGGAACTTTCTTCTGATTTTCAAGGCTTGACATGAAGAACTGATATGTTAGACTTGCAAAAGGAGGAAGTATGAGTAATAATGAGCTCATACTCATAGCAGAATGTCAGGATGATAGTTTTTAGTGTAACATTATGTAATTTGACTGATATTAGTAATACAGAGGACTTATTCTTGACAGACCTGAGATTCTCATGGAGTTTTTAATGTCTTTCTGATTTATATCTTTATGTGTACTACTTTTAGTAGATTTCATCTTTATTACTCAAAATTCATATGTGTATGCTTTGACTTCCTTTATTGATGAAATGACTGTGTTGCCCTATGTTCTATGTGTAATTTTCCTTTATTAAATACTCTTACCTGCCTTAGCTTCCATGTCAAGAAACCTTACCACTGAATCTACTGATTTGTTGACTCCATAAGCCCAATGGTTGTAATCTTGCATTCTTTTCAACCTACATACACAAAAATCAGTTACTTTTCAAATATGGTTAGCCATCTAATCCTGTCATTATCTAATATCATAAACCCCTTTGAGAGAGCCCTCTTAGACTTAAGAGGCTAAGCTTCAGTCAAAAGTTGGTTTGAAATAGTTACATAAAGTTTTCTGATCAGCAGCCAATCAAGTGCAATTTTGTGATAACACAATGTATAAGTTGGGAATGATTAATTTTTTAGGAACTATAGCTTCTTTTCGATACAGAAACTAAACCAAAGTGCACCTATGTAACCTCATGATAGTGTCCTATAATCCCAAAACATTTCAAAAACTCTTTCATCCCAATCATCTCTCTTGGTGGAATAGACATCGGTGATACCCTTCTCCAAAATCTTGTTAGATACATCCATTGTACCATTATCTTGAGGATGGTATGGAATTATCTTATGATTTTGAATAAGAACCCTTGGTAATAATATTATCAAAAATGAAATGATTTTCATTTTAGGAAGTACAATATTTTACTGGAGCATCCTATGCCCATCTTGTAAGATAGTTCATTGCAATAATAATATATTTGGCTTATGAATTTCATGCAGGAGGGTTGATGGGTCTAATGAAGGTGACAACCCACTTCTTAAAAGATTGTAATGCTCAAGATGGATGTATTAGAAGTTCATCTCGATGAGAAGATCTCCCAACCCTTTGAAAAACATCACAAGTTCTAACAAACTCCTTGGAATCCTTGAAAATTTTTGCTCACCACAATCCTACTTGTAGTAATTTACAAGAAGTAAATTATCCTCTAACATGTCCTCCCACAACTCCATTATGACACTCCCATAGAATATCATCCCTTTCATGACTAAAGACACATATGTTGAGAATAGTGTCAAAACCAAATTAGTATAACTAGCCGGAAATAAGTTCATAGTCAATTTATCTAACAACAAGATGCATCTTTTGTGTTGTAGAATAACCCTCAGGGAAAGTACCAGTAGTTAGAAAAAGTGCAATATATTCTAAGTAATGAGAAATAACTTCAACTCGATACAAAACAACATATCTAAGTTGGTCATCAACGAAACCTCTTTATTCTTCTTACTCCAATTGAGAAATATTATCTAGTCCAACTTTAGTTTGCCCATATTTTGCAATTACCTAAAAACAAAACTCTTGAAATAAAAATAACCACTGATAGATTCTTACCTCCAAGACAAGATTATTCACCAAATACTTCAAAGCTAAATGATCTATGAAAAAATTGAAATGGCCTCCTATCTAATAGTGGAAAAACTTCTAAAGTGAATACACCATCACCAAAGCCTTTTCTTAGTTGTAGTATAGTTTCACTCCAAAACAAATAGCTTCCTACTACAAAAGTATATTGGATGATTCAGGTTCCCTTCTCTTGGTCGTGAAGCTATACCACCAAGATCAATTCTAGAAGCATCAATATGCACATGAAACTCATTACTCTAGTTAGGATAAAATAGGATAGGAGTCCATAAAAAAGGCTCAAACATCTTCAAAAGTTTCTCAAATGGAGTAGTGTTAGAAGCATACTTGTGTATCAACCTGCAATAATAACCTATATGTCCCAAAGTGGATCTGAGTTTTTTAATGCTTTTTGGATGTGGAATGTTAAGTATTATAGAAAATTTATTTGGATCAACTGATACACTGACCTTACAGACAATATGTTCCAACACATTCCAAAAGGGCACACAAAAATGCACTTCTTCAAATTAAGGGAAATTTGCAACTATCTACATCGATCAACCATTACCCTAAGAAAAATTCCATGCTTATTCAATAGGTTGTAGACAATCTGATCATCCATATAAGCTTTGAAAAATTTATGTATGTTCTTTCAGAAAGATGCAATGAAAATCATGGAGAAGACTGTGAGATCATTCTTGATTCCAAATGGCATGACATGGTATGCATAGGATCCCCATTATGTAGTGAATTTTTTCTTATTATTTTCTTCTTCTGCAATCCAAACTTGACGATAGCCTAAAACAATTATGTAAAAGAATAAGCCTTCTATCCTGCAACATTGTCCAAGACCCCATCACTAAAAGGAGTAGGGAAAGGGCCATAGACATATGCATTATTCAAGCTGTGATATTGTACACAAACTCTAATCTCCTCATAATCCTTCTTGTCTTGGATAACTATGGGACTTATCCAATCAGCTTAATATACATGAAAATAATCCTTACTGCTATCATTTTTTCAATCTCTTTCTTAGCTTTCTCCTTAACTATGGGGTCTATTTGATATGGATGATGATTTATCAATTGTGCATTTAGATTCAAAACTATATTAATTTCCGCTAAATATCCTTTGATGCCTTTCATATTTGAAACAAATGCATGAAACAAGCCTTCATACTCCTTGATTAGATAAAATATCTACTTAGTTGTTTTCTCATCCAACTAATCTCCTATAGATGTCAGTTTAGGCTTCTCACCATAACCAATATTGGATTTCCACAACTTGAGGGGTTGTAAATGAGGAGGGTCATATTTGATTCTTTATTCTCCTTCAGACTCTTGAAAAGAGAGATGTCTCAGTCCTTCAAAATAATCATCATCTAGATCCTTATCAATCTTTCCACAAGTGACAACCATTTGAAAATTTGAAACAGATAGAGTTCCACAACATATGTTATCAAAGAATTCAGAAAGGGGTTACCCAGTAGGAAGAAAAACTTTCTTAACTTCTTTCAAGGCCTCTACAATACGAGAATATTCATCTAAAAACTTAAAATCAATGTAAAACTAAGAAGTCAGTTCATCCTAGCTAGAGGTTTGTCTTTTCATATCCTCCTTAAAAAACCAATCCCTAGGGATAGTTCCTAGAGTATGAATAAACTATCGCACCCATAATTCACCAAGTAAATTTCTCTTTTCCTAGGGTTCAACACAAGCTTGAACATTATTTTTAGGATTGGTGAGAACTTGATACAAAGAAATAGATCTTACCCCTTCTTTGGTTCAATAAAACTGCATAGAAGAGAAGACTTGACCATCTCCCAAGACGAAATATTGTTGTGATGGGCTACCCACCACCAAGTAGGTGTAGCTTGAAATGCAACATCCATTAAAGGAAATCTTTGTTCCTCTATAATAGTAAATTCAATGTCCCTTACAAAAATATCTGCAGGAACAAGATCATAAAAAATGGGATAATTTATTACCTCTGCTCCAATTCATTAAGAAGATTGAATAGTTGTGCATATTCAAGAATAAACTTCATGATGTCCTTGTTACCATTCTTGTAATGCAACATCAAAAACTATTTTTTTGTTCTTGATACTTTATCAGCTGATAAATACATCAGTTGTACGGTTGATATAATCTTCCCCTTTTATAGCAGTCAATTAATATAGTTGATCAAGAACATTGGACACTTCTGCATCATCAACAAATTTTGTGTACCTAGGACCCTGATAAGGATCCAAGGGATGAATTAATCTTAATCCATCAACTTCAAAATTCATAGTATCCCTCTTCAAATCAATAATGGCATAACTCTCAAAATCCAATCAATTCATAATACATAAATATATGGATATTTATCTCTAAGTATATTAATAAATTAGAAATATGCATAAGTTTTTACACCTGCAACATCCACTTCTCCATCTTCCAAGAAACCAATAGGAAAGATGCAGTACTAATTTTACATGCACAATTGACTTGGAGAGAACAATAACTTGGGTTATCCCAACACCACTTAGGTTTTATTAGGAAAAATAATAACATCAGACCCAAGATCTAGCATGGTCTTTTTAATTTGATAACCTACAATTTGTGCATCTATTTAGAATTATCTCCTAGTTCTCCTCTTATTGCACCTTACCCTCCAACTGTGGAATTCTAGCAGGTTTGTAGAAATGGGTCATTTAGATAGCTTGTTATCTCTCAGGATGCCCTTCAACTTCTTCCAAAACTTATGAGATAGTTTTTCATCATTAAAAATATCAAAGTATAGTTGAAACCCCATTATAAAAGGTTGTGAATATTGTAAACAAAACCAAGGAATATATTGAGGTACTTTATCAAGGAATAAAGGTTGTCCTTGTTCTAGTCCCACTTATAGGAATCTAAGAGGAAGAAGCTATCTCTCTGAAAGTATCCACAACATCCTTATAATACCTCCTCTATTGAATAAGATCATATTCATCTCATGAAGGTTCAATTTTCATGATGATAGGTTGTGCATAAGGGTCCTTATCAACACCATTTTGAGTGCCTCCTTGATTAGCAACATTAATTTTTAGTTTCTAGGCTAGTTATGGTTTCTACAGTTTGAAACTAATCAGATTACCTCCTATCTATCAACCATGTTCTTCCCATTGAGAAATCAATTTAGGAAAATCCTTAGTTGAATGGGCATTAACATGACATTGTGAACACCATGGTATTTTTGGAAATGGAAAATCCCTAGCTACATCCCCCAATTCATCATAATTATAGCATCTAACTAGACCTCTTCCACCAATTCTTCCTCCTCTATAGCATACACCTCCTCTTCCACGAGTGGATTCATTCACTTGGAAGGTAGAATGATCCAACCAACCAGCCAAAGCATCCAAATATCTACACTGGATAGTACTATGTGTAGGAAATCCACAAAACTCACAAAAATAAGAATTAGGCACTTTACAATACCTCTAGAATATAGGACATAACCGAGGTGAATAACCATAATAATGAAAAAATTTACAATATTCATTTGAAGGTGTACCTTGCTGGTTTGTAAAATCATGATATTAATTATTTCATTGAAAAGAAACAACTAATGATACTTGCACAACTCTTCATGAAGGCCCTTTTTGTGGAGGAGGGGGTCCTAGCGGAACATTGGAAGGCCTTGCAACCCACAACATTTGACACTCTATAATGTTATGTACCTCGAATAACAACTTGTGCACCAAACTTGAGGATGCCTAGGCTTTTTAGTATTCATCTCCTTCATCCCCTTGGTCGGAACATCAATTTGATTACACAGATCAGTCAAAGAAAGATCACTAAAAGTAGAGCTTGGTTTGAAGTCACCAGGATATCCAGCCATGGCCTCAATTTTAATTGATTTCTCTAAGGACTCTGCTAAGGAGATAATATTTTGTTGTGTCAATGATATTCTTGTTAATGGAAGTAAATCCAAAATAAACCACTATTTCTGATGATCTGGATGGATTGGATGAGTTAATTTTCCCACATCATAGTTGAAACTCTGAATACACTCCTGTGCAGATGCTCCTTCCTTCTTCTTGATATTCTACAACTCAGTCAAATTGCACTGCTCGGTCGGAGGAAATTTGAATTCCTTAATAAAATCCTCTCTTAGTATATCCACAACCAAATTTTGAATGATTGGTGTAAACTTTATGTACCATTTAAGTGCTCTTCCCCTCAATGTTGTTTGTAATTCCACTAACCTAGTTGCATCCAGGATTTCCCTAGTCCTCCATATGGCCTTTGATAAATACTAATTTTATTTAACATCCCCATATCCTTGGCCCTAAAACTTAGGTATCGAGTGAAATAACCCAGTATATATATTGTCATCCATTGCATGAGAACTAGGAAAAACTAAAACAAACCTTCTTGGACTAGGTTTAGAAATATTCCCCAAATATTATTGACTATTAGAAGAACTAATAACTATATCCACTTTGTGAAACTTCAAAGTATTAAAAAGTTTGGAAAATAACCTTATTGTATTTTGATAAAGCACGAGGGGAAGGGATGGAGGAGAACCAACCATGCTAACTTCTTTTGGAACACTAACTTCAGGGGAAGGAATGTCTTCTTGGAACAACCTATGCATCATGAAATGCATATCCTCATATACAAGGGTACTAGGGTCGTTCTCTGGGATCTTTAGTTTTGGTGTCTAGGCTTCACCTGATTCCTGTGGACATCACCTCGGATATGCTCTCTTAACCCACCTTCTCTAGTTTCCCTTTCTCTACTAGAGTTCTCATCTCCTCTCAATCATTTCTTCCACAACTTTGGGTTACCTAGCACTTCCTCTATGTACTGCAAATATCTTTTTCTCCTTTGAATATCCTTCATATTTCTCTCCCTCCATTCCTCAAATATACGAGCCCTTCTTATTGCCCTAAAATATATTGAATTCCATCTTTCTTCCCCTTCCATCAAAACTCCTTATTTTATTCCACAATAGGTCATTATCTCCCTCAATATCCTTACCCTAATGCGAAGGTTTTAAGCTTTCATATTAATTGAAGGGAAGGATAGAAATATTTCTTCCACGAGCAAGATCTTGATCCAAAAATGGATTTACTTCAACAATATTCCTCTCAACCCAAACTTGAAAAATGCTTCTGCTTTTGAAATGTTGGCTCCCCGTGATTTACAAGATTGGCAATAACAACTCTGCAAGGAACCACATCAGACCTCTTTGGATTCCAAGGACCTAGCCTTCCTAGACTCAGAGAGGGCTCTCTCTATGTTTGTGTTTGTAAATGATTTATCTTTATGCTTATATTTTCTTATTTTAGGCTAGTTATGAAGTTCTAGGACTATTTGTTTTGGTTGGCTGATTAATTGATGGCGTGACTAATTGGTTGAGTGTTTCAGTTGAATAGACAGACTGTGAAAAGAATTAATCCATTGGGTTATGGATTCATAAAGGGATTTAATTTTTCATCAACTCTGCAAGGGTTTTCATAGGGCAGGCTAGCTATATCAAGTGGATCTCTTAGATTAGATGAAATATGAAATGACAGTAAGTTGTGAAATCACTAAAACTAAAGGTCAATTAAGAATCCTTCAATCATAGTTCAACAAGAAAAGCCTTTTGGGTAATTGTTTAAGACAAACCAAAGGATAGGGGAAACCATAGACTTATTTGGCTAGACTATACTAGGTAAACCTTTAAGACAACAATCCAGCAATCCTAGAGAGTAGGACACCCCTAAATTCTCTAGCTACTAATTTCAGACAAAGAAAACATTCAAGATAACAATGAGTGAAACTAAAGAGCAAGATACACCTGACTTCTTTAATCAAATTTCTTAAAAGACCTTCGAAGCAACATTTTAAGACAAACCAAAGGACAGGGAAAACCATAAACTTAATTGGCTGGACTCTACTAAGTAAACTTCAAAGAAGGCCTTGAAAATAACATTTTAAGAAAAACCAAAGGACAGGGCATACCATAAACTTCTTTGGCTGGACTCTACTGAGTAAATTTCAAGATAACAAGCTAGGTGGAACTAAAGAGAAGGACGACCCTGAATTCTCTAATCAGACCTTGCATAAGAAAACATTAAGATGAAAGAAGAAGACAGAATTAAGGTGCCAAGATAGCATGTCTTAATCTAAAATTATGTTCTTTTATCAGAGAAATGATGGACAATATGAAAAATAGGAGAAAAGAAATGAGAAAGAAGGATAACATCACTATTAGCATAACTCAAGAATCCTGTGAACGTGCTTGCATTACTGATTTCCAAAACAGTTACAATATCCAATACAATAATCTCTGCAACTCAGAGTTTGGTCTAATCCAGCCTAATAGTCAATCTTCTAATCAAGTAGCTAACCAACCAACAAACCAACACTAAAAATGAATAATACATGCAGTATTTATCTGCAAAATGAGGAGGTTGCCCTAACCTAGGGTGACATATTTGTATTTATTACAGAGTTAATGTAATCTTGACCTTTGAGACCATGCAAGGCCCAAGGAAAATATCTGTGACTGACTCACTGTAATAATAACTTCTAACTTAACTGTTGAGCTAACTTTGGGATATATTTGACTTTTAAGGCTTTGTATTAACTTTACAATAACTTTTGAGTAGCTCGGAAATATATTTGACTGCTTTATTATCTATAGTTGCTTTTATTGAAGTAAAATCAGGCTGTAGGTGGTAGATATGGTCTAAAGGAGTAATTTATGACTACCTGAGTCATTCAGATTTGCCTTTTGTGCTAATTTTCCTTAGATTTTTCTTTAAACATCTGATTTGGTCTTTACCTTGGATTTGTCTCTTTTAATTCCTTTAATCTACTTTATGTGTTTATTTCTTTTGATCTGCTTTCTGTCTTCATCCTGTCCTTTATGCTAAACCTTTGATTGATCTTTCATCATTTGCATTTATCCCTACCTTTTGATTTAACCTTGATATTTATGTGTTTTGTCTTTAATTTTATCTTCTAATCTTGATTTCAACCTTTAACCTTTTGATTAACCTCTTAAAATCTTTTTTCTTCCCTTCTGACTATGTTTCTTTGTTTGGTTTTATCTTTTCCTGCCATTGTTATAAACTTCTTTGTTTTCTTTATCCTATGTTGTAGAGAACTCTTGTTGCTATTAGAGTGCTTGAATAACCATCAATGGTTATGATCCATTGATTTTTATATTTGAATATGGCGCTCCTGGTCCCTTTTATGGAACAAAATGTTGTTGGATCATCACCCAAAGAGTTTGTTTGAATGTTTATGAGACCTTAGAAATGAAAACTTATGCATTTTTTACCTTGATTACCAGCAAAATAAAGCATATTGGTTAGCTAAAAACCTGCACTGTGGGTTTTTGCATTTTCTTTGGGCTTATCGGGTCTTTGGCATAGTGATAGGGGTTAACACAAAGAATCGAGGCTTGAACACATTTGAACAAGGGTTAATGCTTTTTCTTGAATGATATTTTTAGTTTATGCTAAGTAGAGTTGAACTAGGAATTTTTATGGTTTGCCCTGTCTTCTAGTTTCTTTCCCCAAAGGTTGTCTGAAAGTTTCCCTTAAGAGTATACTGAAAGTAGGATAGGTTCAAAGTCCTTACCTGATCTTAGGTTATTCTTTGTTTATCTTAATGTTGTCTTGAAAATTTTGCTAATTAAAGAATGAACTAGGGAAGTCTATGGTTAGCCCTGTCCTCTAGTTTCTTCTCCAACGGTTGCTTTGAAAAGTTTCCCTTTGAATATGCTGAAAGCAGGATAGGTTCAAAGTCCTTACTTGATCTTAAGCTATTCTAAATGTTTTAAATGTTTTCTATTGAAAGTGCATCAAAAGCAGGCTAGTTTCAAAGTACTTACTTGATCTTAGATTACTTTTATGTTTTTCCTCAAGTGCATGCCAAAAGCAGAATAGTTTCAAAGTACTTACTTGATCTTAGGCTGCTCTTTGTTCCTTCATCTTTTTTATCTCCATTCCTTATTGTTTCATTCCATAAAATCAACTTGAAGAGATCCTTTGACATAGATGACTTGCCCCATGGACAGGGAAAACCATAAACTTCTTTGGCTGGACTCTATTAAGTAAACTTCAAAGAAGGCCTTGAAAATAAAATTTTAAGCAAAATCAAAGGACAGGGCATACCATAAACTTCTTTGGCTGGACTCTACTGAGTAAATTTCAAGATGTCAAGCTAGGTGGAAGTAAAGAGCAGGACGACCCTGAATTCTCTAATCAAACCTTGCAGAAGAAAACATTAAGATGAAAGAAGAAGACAGAATTAAGGTGCCAAGATAGCATGTCTTAATCTAAAATTATGTTATTTTATCAGAGAAATGATGGACAATATGAAAAACATGAGAAAAGAAATGAGAAAGAAGGATAACATCACTATTATCATAGCTCAAGAATCCTGTGAACGTGCTTGCATTACTGATTTCCAAAACAGTTACAATATCTAGTACAATAATCTCTGCAACTCAGAGTTTGGTCTAATCCAGCCTAACAGTCAATCTTCTAATCAAGTAGCTAACCAACCAACAAACCAACACTAAAAATGAATAATACATGCAGTATTTATCTGCAAAATAAGGAGGTTTCCCTAACCTAGGGTGACATATTTGTATTTATTACAGAGTTAATGTAATCTTGACCTTTGAGACCATGCAAGGCCCAAGGAAAAATATCTATGACTGACTCACTGTAATAATAACTTCTAACTTAACTGTTGAGCTAACTTTGGGATATATTTGACTTTTAAGGCTTTGTATTAACTTTACAATAACTTTTGAGTAGCTCGGAAATATCTCTGACTGCTTTATTATCTATAGTTTCTTTTGTTGAAGTAAAATCAGGTTGTAGGTGGTAAATATGGTCTAAAGGAGTAATTTATGACTACCTGAGTCATTCGGATCTTCCTTCTGTGCTAATTTACCCTAGATTTTTCTTTAAACATCTGATTTTGTCTTTACTTGGATTTGTCTCTTTTAATTCCTTTAATCTTCTTTATGTGTTTATTTCTTTTGGTATGCTTTCTATCTTCATCCTGTCCTTTATGCTAAACCTTTGATTGATCTTTCATCATTTGCATTTATCCCTGCCTTTTGATTTAACCTTGATATTTATGTGTTTTGTCTTTAATTCTATCTTCTAATCTTGATTTCAACCTTTAGCCTTTTGATTAACCTCTTAACCTCTTTTTTCTTCCCTTCTAACTGTGTTTGTTTTTTTGGTTTTATCTTTGCCCACCATTGTTATAAACTTCTTTGTTTTCTTTATCCTGTGTTGTAGAGAACTCTTGTTGCTGTTGGAGTGCTTGAATAACCATCAATGTTTATGATCCATTGATTTTTATATTTTAATATGGCGCTCCTGGTCCCTTTTATGGAACAAAATCTTATTGGATCATCACCCAAAGAGTTTTTTTGAACCTTTATGAGACCTTAGAAATGCAAACTTATGCATTTTTTACCTTGATTACCAGCAAAATAAAGCATATTGGTTAGTTAAAAACCTGCACTGTGGGTTTCTGCATTTCTTTGGGCTTATCGGGTCTTTGGCATAGAGATAGGGGTTAACACAAAGGATCGAAGCTTGAACACATTTTAATGAGGGTTAATGGTTTTGGGTCATGGCGAGAGATGGTGAGTGGTTTTATCACACGGGATGTGTTAGCCACCTATAAAAATTTGTCATACCAAATGGTGGCTAAACTTTTTTTGGCCTTCAAGAAACAATTTCATATCCAAATTATGAGTTCTTGAAGCCTTATGATGATCTTTACCCTCTGAGTTAATCGTCACTGTTGTTTCCCCCTTTATCCTAAAGAACCTGTTGTTCACTAGGAGAAAAACTGCTTAAGAAACTCCATTTTTTCCTCATTACACTTCTTTGTTTCGTCCTCCATATTCATCCATAAAACCCTTCATCTAACCTCTAAATCATTCCAAAAACCCTTTAAAAATTTTTACTCCCCCTTATTTGGTTTTAAAATCCCCTTTTGTTTCCTCTACCGAAACTCCCAATTTGGCTTTAAAAACCTTTGTTTTCAGCCTAAAAAACATTTTTTAACATTATATAGGTCTTAAGCCCCTGAGGGCTTATTTCCTTCAGCCCCTCCATTTCATATGACCTAAAGCCCCGCAATCGGGCACTAAAGCTCTAAAAACCCTTTTCCGAACCCCTTTTCCTTTGTTTTTCTCCATTTCCGACGTGAATGTTTTAAATAAATCTGGGCCGTCGATCTCTGCAGATCAAAAACCATCGGCTCATCACATCGCAAATCCATATGGGTCCTTCCTATTCCGTCTCTTTCAAAAGTGCCGATGTGATCCCTCCGAGAAAACCTCAACCGTTGATCTTCCATCATCCAACGATCCGGATCTCATCGCATTGCGCCATCCATCTTGTTGCCCTCTACCTTTGTAATCCCCCATTTAATCTGGACTGTTGATCATCCTTCCGATCCAATAGCCTTCGCTCCATCGCAAATCGGCAATCACAATTTCCCTTTTCCTTTTTCCTTTGCCTCCTCCAATGTCGATCCGCCGATTCGATCTGGACCGTTGAATCCACAAGAACCAATGGTTGGGATCTAATCATGCTCTGCCCATAGACCTCCACCATTGCACCCACCGATTTAATCCTTACCATTGATGTCTCTTAGATCGAACGGTCTGTGCTCAATCGCATCTGCACATTTTATCGCCTCTTTGCCTTCCCCCCCCGCCGATGCGATCCTGTGATCAAATCTCCACCGTTGATATTTTTATATCGGACAGTCCACATTATGTCCACTCTTCAAAACCCGCCCTTCTCATTCTCCCCCATTGAAAAATCTTGACCATCTGTTCCCGAGATCCAACGGTTAGGATTTAAACTTCCACTGACCCTACCCACCTTTTCCGCCCGTGCATCTTGCCCTCCATCGCGTGTGATCCGCATCGTTGGATCTGCCGCTCACCATCCGACGGCTGATACTCCATATCGCGTAATTTTTGCGCCCAAAGGTTAACGTTTCAAAATTACACAATATGGGTGGTTTTAAAAATCCACATGTTAAACGCTAACATATATCACGTTTTTTGGGCAAAAATCTAAAACCGCCCCAACGGTGCATGAAAACCATTCCAGTTTTTTGCCTTACCACCTACCCTCCGTAGTGTTATTTCAATTTTAATCTTGGCTGTCGATTTTTTTAATCCAACGGCTCCCGTTATATCCCAACCCTGAGTCATTTTCCCTTCGTCTTTCCTCCCAAATGCTCCATTGAGAGTTCTCCGCCTTCGATCTCCGAAGATCGAATGGCCCTGACCTAATCTTACTGCCACTTCGCTTTTCATGCCAAGCTTCTCCCAAATGTCTTGATCAAGCAATCTTGACCGTTGATTATTCCAATCCAATGACTCTCGTTTGCCCTCGCACCCAAAACCTCCAAAGCAGTTCTCAACCTATTTTCACAGGATTTTCTTAACTTTTATGTGTTTTTTGTAGGTTATAAAGGTATTTTCCACAGTTTTAAAAAGAAACGAAAGGCTAGGGATGATGATCCACAAGCCAAAATTCACGTATAAAGGGAATCTACAGGGTTCAAATGTATGTTTCTATTCGTGCCTCATGAGCATTGGCGATATCATGAAACCCTTTGTGCAACTGCAAACAGCATAAACAGTCAGAATCAATTAATGAAAGAGTATCAGCATTGGAGATGAAGATTATGGCTTAATCAAGCCTGAACACATACCCAAAGACAAATCCTTGCGTTTATAGAATAAGATCAGTCGAAGAAGTCTCCACTACCACATCAGAGGCCAAAATATCCTCTTCAGCTACCAAAGTGCCACCTACAAACTTTCATAAATTGAAGAAGGCATAGTTATTGCCTTAGTCAATGATATTTTGCTTAAAGCAGCCAAAGTTATTGCAAGTTTGCCTAAAGGAGTTTAAAGTCAATAAAATCTACTAAGCAGCTAAATACTTAATGAAAACCAATTAATACAGAGTAAATATCAGAAAATTTCTCTATTGAGCCCCTCAAAGGCCGAGAAGCATTAACTTGTATTAATTGAACTTAAAGATATTTTCTTTCATCCCACCTCCTCTTTATTCTATAAATAATTCTGAAGAAGATGAGATATAGGTTGGTCTCTGGATATCTGTTGCATGTAAATAGTTTTCTGAAGCTGTTGTAAGCTCTATTTGTAATTGAAGATACCTAAGTTGAGATATGAAGTTTGAAGTTATAGAGGCCCACTGGACTTGATGATTGTAACTGGTTTGAACATCAAATACAAGCTGATATATGGGATCCTGGTCTATGTCAATGGTGATGTTTTTCTTATTGTAAATTTTTATTTTCTTTTTGTTTCCATTCTGTCCACTTTCTCTGATAAAGAACAACAAATATAGAGCTAGGATTTACTCTTACAAGTACCCTGCTCTCACTGATAAGCTTTATCTTCATGTTTTCCTCCTTTGTTTATTTGAGAATGATTTAATATAGTCCAAGCAGCTAAGGAATGTTGGTGAGCCCATGTCTTATTGTCTAAACTTTAAACATTTTTCTTGAATGATATTTTCAATTTATGCTAAGTAGAGTTGAACTAGGAATTTTTATGGTTTTCCCTATCTTCTAGTTTCTTTCTCCAAAGGTTGTCTGAAAGTTTCCCTTAAGAGTATACTGAAAGCAGGATAGGTTCAAAGTCCTTACCTGATCTTAGGTTATTCTTTGTTTATCTTAATGTTGTCTTGAAAATTTTGCTAATTAAAGAATGAACTAGGGAAGTCTATGGTTAGCCTTGTCCTCTAGTTTCTTCTCCAATGGTTGCTTTGAAAATTTTCCCTTTGAATATGCTGAAAGCAGGATAGGTTCAAATTCCTTACTTGATCTTAAGCTATTCTAAATGTTTTAAATGTTTTCTATTGAAAGTGCATCAAAAGCAGGCTAGTTTCAAAGTACTTACCTGATCTTAGATTACTTTTATGTTTTTCCTCAAGTGCATGCCAAAAGAAGAATAGTTTCAAAGTACTTACTTGATCTTAGGCTGCTCTTTGCTCCTTCATCTTTTTGATCTCCATTCCTTATTGTTTCATTCCACAAAATCAACTTGAAGAGATCCTTTGACATAGATGACTTGCCCCATGGACCACTCTTGAACCTTGTTGTTTCAATTAAATCCTCTTATGACTCCATAGCCCAATGGAATGATGCTGCTCCTTGCCTATCTTATCATTTGAAACATTCCTTCACCTAATTTCATCTTCACCCTTCATAAAGACTTCCTTCATATTCATTATATCCCTTCCCAACCAAAACCAAACAAAAACCCTTGTTCTTAATAACTAGCCTAATATCATACCAAAAGCTTAAAAGATAAATCAATCTTTGCACTTATAGAGAGATCCCTCTCTGGATTCAGAAGGGCTAGATCCTAGAATCCCAAAGTGGTTCATATGTAGGCTTTGCAGTTTGTATTTTCCAATCTTGCAAATTACAGAGACCCCAACATTCTGGTGACTATACTAGGGAATTATTGAGTTCATAGTTACTTAGCAAGCTCTTATAGACTTAGAAAAAACCCAAAACATTTTAGATTGGTATATGGTGGTGGACCATAAAACATTTTACCTCCAAAAGAGCTAAAACTTTCCACCTAGTGACTCCACTAGCCTCCAGTAGGCATATTACCCCTTCAGTCTTTATAGACTCCATTTAGGAATGCATTGAGCTAACTCAATCATACTGTTGGGGGACAGAGAAATTTAAATCATCCACCTGGCAACTCCACAACTCTTAAAATACCTAAAGACTCCACTAGAGGAAGAACCTGAAACATGACCAGTCATCCTAGAAAGAAAGAACATTCAAGCCTAAGTTGGATTCAAGAAATTATTGTTTTTGTCTATAACTATGTTCTATCCTACTTTAAGCCTGATCAAGAATACACTGATGAGATCTACATTTATTATTGGAAGAATCTCAAGCCTCTAAAAACTAAGCATCAAATTTTAGATCATGATCAGTCTTATACACCTGTGCCCACCCCAGATTCACCTATGGAAAATCTAGTGAATAAGGAACCTCATGCTACCTTTCCTCCTCTAGCCAAAAACTAAAATAGCCATAAATCTCTTTCTACACTACCTGTATTCCCAAAGATTCTGGAAAGATAAAAGCCTCTGATTTTACCCCCTAACTTCCAATCCCTCCCTGCAAATCTTGCAGAAAAACTACCCAGATTTGATGGAGAAATCTCAACAGATACCGCTGAGAAACACATGCAAAATCTTGAGAATTTACTTGACCTTTATGAAATAGAAGAAGATTATGTGTGTATTAGAATTTTTGCCTTATCATTACAAGGAAAAATTAGGAGTTGGTTTGAGGACCTTCCAGCTGCATGCATTATCAATTTTCATCAATTTACTCAAGTATTCTTAGATAGGTGGGAAATCAGGGGAAATGAAATTCTAATCATAAAGGAATACAAGAATTTAAAGAGACAACCAGAAGAGATAGTACAATACTTTTCAGCCAGGTTCAATAAGGTGTACAATGCAATACCTACTAGGATAAAACCACCCTTGGGGTGGGCCCTCTTACATTGCCCAAGTACTTTTGACCCTGATTTGGAATTCCAGATAAAACAAAGAGAGCTTTCAAGCGTGGAAGAAATGCAGAACATAGCAATTACTGTCGAATACAACATATGGGACAGGGAGGAAAAATTAAATGCAATAAAGAAGGACCAAGCAGATCAAGAAAGGATGATCTCTACAGAAACCAAGATGGAAAACCTTATAATGACAGCCCACAGCTTAATAAACATAAATGAGGAAGAATATAAGGGTAAAACTAGAAAATATTATTCAAAAAGACCCACACCTTGTCCTCAGGAAAAACAAACCAAATCACTGTAAGACATAAACAACATGCATAGCATGTATGATAAGCAATATTTTAAATCAGAAAATGAATTTGCAGATTATTTTGAAAAAGGAATTGCTAAGAATCCAGTAGGTTTGATTGGTGACATTGCTTATAATTGTGTTTTTTCTAATTTTGATCTGTTTGATGATGATTTTTTCCAAATAGAAGCTAATATTATAGGACCATCATCAGTAGATTTGTGGGAAGAATATCATATCCATCAACTTCAAGAGAGTAATGAGCCAATGCAGGCTATTTATGATACTGATGGAGAAAGTTATGAAAGCTTGAAACCTTTCATCTCAGAGGTTGAGGAGGAAAGCAATGAAGAAACTTTTGAGTAGGTCGAGACCATCGATCCTTCTCTTGAAAAAGAGGAAGTAATTAAACATACCCCTACTCAAGAATATAATAACCTCTTCACAGAGCCTAGTCCATTAAAACAGGACACACCAGGACTTCTAGAGGATAACACTGTAGTGTATGATGATTTTTCTAGTTCAGATGACAATGAAGATGAGGAAGATTGTCTTTCTCGAAAGAATATTTACCTTGATCCAGTAGAGAAAGAAGTTTACAGTACTTCTATTTATGCTAAAGGGGATATCTCTCCTTTGACATAAGAAGAAATTGATCAAATACTAAACAAGAAGGTACCCTCCAAACTTTCATTTGAACAAAACAATCATCAACATAGTGCCTACTCCATAGAAAAACCCAATGGCACTCGAGACAAAGAGGATAGTAAGGAAATCAAGGATAACTTTGGAACTAGTCCTCTTTGGTGTATGAGCTTTGATGGGTCATGTACTAAAACCAGTGCAGGTGTAGGAATATGGCTTTACAATACAGAAAAAAAATCATTCTGAAGGCCATGCCTATAAATTGAATTTTCAATACACAAATAACATAGTGGAGTATGAGGCACTCCTTTTAGGGGTGCACTTATTGAAGAAATTAGGAGCCCAGAGGATAATAGTCCATGGGAATATAGAATTGGAAATTAGGCAAGCAAATGAAGAATACATGGTTAAACATCCCAAACTTAGAGCCTGCAAGGAGGATGTTATGGACTTATTAAAAACATTTGAAGAGTTCCAACTTATCCTTGTCCCTAAAAACCAAAAAAATCTTGCCATGGATTAGCCCTTGTTGCTGGTACATGTCTGAGACCTTGGGAAAGAAAACAATATTCAATTTAAGAAAAATTCAGGCCAACTATCCCAAACCATAAAAAGTACTGGCAAGTCTATGGGGAAGAAAAAAAAATACAAGACTATCCTACTAAGGATATACCATCTTTTCAAGAGAAACCTTCTCCTATTTCTGATATCAATCTATCATCCAAAGAACCTGAATTCACATCAGAAACAAGCATAGATTTAGAGGAAAAATAAATTTCACTACTTGTTGTTTTGCAAGTAAAAGATGATGATGATTCCAAGGGACATGCTGAAGGTGCAGTCCTCAAAGTTGATGTCTTAGAGACAGACAATCTACTAATCACGGAGGGCCCAAAAGAAGAGAATTCTCATATTTTCTTTGTTGATCCTATGGAAGAGTGTGTGGAGGTCCCAATTGGCTCAAATTTTCAAGCATGGATCCTTTGCAAGAGTCAAAGACATAAAACGTGTCACCTTCTGTGATAGCCTTGATTTTAAAGATTAATATTCAATATGTATTGTGGTTACCTATGACTAGTAGCCAGTGTCTCTATTCCTTTTTGTCACTACTCAACTAGCTACATTGGCACTATTGTACTATATAGAGTTGAAAATATTCCAAGTTAGAGTAGGGTAGATAGGAAGACAATAAAGCTCAGCTTTGAGCATCTAGTTAGTTGCTGATTTCTGCTTTCAAAAGTTAGAAAAATAAAAATACAAAAACAATAAAAAGAGAAAAGAGGGCAGACATAAAACAAGAAAGGTATAGCCCCATACCAAAAAGAGAAATGAAATATGAAAGTGTGCAAGCTAAAATTCCACTCCTAAAAACACACTCCTAATTAGTCATACATCCTAATCATGACTAATTAGTTTTTCAATTTACTGTTGATAGGTTAGTGAATTAGATCAGCCAAACAACATAAACTTGGCTTATCAGTAAGGTAGATTAGGATAGAAAAACAAAGATTCAAACCAACTCAAATCTGAACCTATGAATCTCAAAATAAGAATGGCTCTAATTAGATTAAAACTTGAGCCAAAGATAGAAAACAAACTGGTTCTAATATGCCCAAAACTTGGACCAGGAAAGAAAGAAGAAGCAGCTCAAACAAATTCAAAACTAGAGCTGAAGAATAAGGACGGATGTTTTAGTTTTCAGATCTTAAGCCTTCACCATTTTGCTTTAATTTTCTACAAATAAAAATCTATGTGCAGCTTGTTTTTATGCCATAGATCAGCAGCAAGTTAGACTGTTTAATCTTGACTTGACTGCTTTCTCAATTTCTGTTTTAGAAAATAGAGAATAAAAATCTGTTAGACAGTCTAATCCTAAAAGATAGTAGTTAGGTAGAGAAACTTATGAGTTCAACAGCTTAATCTGAACTCATGGAGAAATAAGATTAGACTTAGATTAGTTTCCTGTTTTTCAAAAGAATAAGATGTTGATGAAAAGGTTTTCAAGTCCAAATGCACCTTCTGAAGAAAAAATGTTAGGAAGTAGGTTGTGTAGGTAGTTGTTTGGGAAATACTTTTCTGCTGATATATCAAGTTCTAATCATTTCTGTTAGTAGCTGATAAAAATATTATCAAAGTCCAAGGCACTAATCAGCATTCCAGAGATGAATTTATGTGGTTCTTAACACCTCCAAGGAGCTGTCATCCCAAGTTGGAGTTGCTGTTAGCCACCTATAAATATTTTTCATACCAAATGGTGGCTAAAACATTTTTAGCCTTCAAGAAACAATTTCATATCAAAATTGCAAGTTCTTGAAGTCTTATGATGATCTTTACCCTCTGAGTTAATCTTCACTGTTGTTTCCCCCTTTATCCTAAAGAACCTGTTGTTCACTAGGAGAAAAACTGCTTAAGAAACTCCATTTTTTCCTCATTACACTTCTCTGTTTCATCCTCCATATTCATCCATAAAACCCTTCATCTAACCTCTAAATCATTCCAAAAACCCTTTAAAACCTTTTATTCCCCCTTATTTGGTTTTAAAATCCCCTTTTTGTTTCTCTACCGAAACTCCCAATTTGGCCTAAAAAACATTTTTTCACATTATATAGGTATTAAGCCCCTGGGGGCTCATTTCCTTTAGCCCCTTCATTTCATACGACCTAAAGCCCCACAATCAGGCGCTAAAGCTCTAAAAACCCTTTTTTGAACCCCTTTTCCTTTGTTTTTCTCCATTTCCGATGTGAATGTTTTAAATAAATCTGGGCCGTCGATCTTTGCAGATCAACGGCCATCAGCTCATCGCATCGCAAATCCACATGGGTCCTTCCTATTCCACCTCTTTCAAAAGTGTCGATGCGATCCATCTAAGAAAACCTCAACCGTTGATCTTCCATCATCCAACGATCTGGATCTCATCGCATCGTGCCATCCATCTTGTTGCCCTCCGCCTGTGCGATCCCTGATTTAATATGGACCGTTGATCATCCTTCCGAACCAACAGCCTTCGCTCCATCACAAATCGGCAATCACAATTTCTCTTTTCCTTTTTCCCTTGCCTCCTCCGATGTTGATCCATCGATTCGATCTAGACCGTTGAATCCAGAAGAACCAACGGCTGGGATCTAATCGCGCTCTACCCATAGCCCTCCACCATCGCACCCACTGATTTAATCTTTACCATTGATCTCTCTTAGATCGAACGGTCGCATTAGCACATTTTATCGCCTCTTTTCCTTTCCCCGCACCCCCCCTGGCCGATGCGATCCTGCGATCAAATCTCCGCCGTTGATCTTTTTAGATCGTGTTAGCCCCCCTATAAATTTTTGACAAGCAAAACAGGGGGCTAAGATTGTTGTTGAGACTCAAGGAATGCATTTCCCTTGCAAACACATCATCCTTGAAGCCTCTTTGTGTCTTTGTCCTTTGATAAGAGCCCCTCTGCTGACTCCCATTATAAAGCCCCTCTGTTTGTGAAGAAATGCCCGAAGGCCTTCTTTCCCCTTTATTTCACCCTCACCTAGCCTCTCTCCTAGTCCCCCTTGTATCCCCCTTCTATTTCCCTTCTTACCTCTCAAATCCCCTCAAAATCCCCTTAAAATTCTTCCCCTAACCTTTGTTGGCCATTTTCCTCCCTTGCTCCTCTATCGTTCCCTTGCTTGGCCTTCAAATTCCATTTAAATGGGCCAAAACCCACTTTCCGACCTTGTAATAAGGCTTAGCCCCTTCCACTGTGCCCTTAGCCCCTTTTCTTCCATACGCCCACACCCTAGAACCAAGTTTTAAACCCTTTGATGCCTAGCGCAAAGCGCAGATAGCAGATTTCAGTTTTTATTTTAACGCCCATCGCGTTTTTCATTTTTGCGATCTGCGCTCATCGCACTTTCCAACTTTGCGATCTGTGCTCATCGCAAGTCTGCCCCGTCAAAATAGCGCAAAGCGCAGTTTTTCTTGATGCTGATCTCCGCCATCGCATTTTCTCCATTTGCGATTTTGCGATGCGCGCCCCAGCCCCACCTCATATGCATTTCCGTTCATTTCATACATTCTCGTTGTGTTTCTCCAAAGCCTAAAGTTACACCATTAATCCATCAAAGTGTATAATATATTTTCCGCCCCCTTTCACATCAGCCCTCCGTTCCGCTCCCTCCTGATGAGACCAAGTGGCGTGCCCTTTTCTCCCATCTGCATCACCCGCCACCTCTGTCATTCATATTCATGGTTCTCTTCACTTCTTCGTGTTTTTGCAGGAATATTCGAAAGAAATGACTACCATGATCGCCTAGTCTCCCATGCAGCGGCTGAAAGGTGCAGGAAAGCTCTGTACTTCGGTACATTTAATAAAGAAGGCCCGTAAAGGTGGAGACTGGTCGTTTATTCAAAGAACAGGGTTCGAGATCGGTGGAAATCTTTCAGAGCCATTAAAAGCCCGAGCTACCACTGTCAGAGGCGAAATGAGAAGGCAGAGTCATTCAGTACGTTCAAGAGAGATTAGGCATGTTAATGAAAGATCTGGGGCCCTAAATCAGTGTGTTGAAAGGCAAATCATCACATTACAAACCCCGAGGATCAATCAAAGGATCTTGAGCACAGATAAAGGGTAATATCAGGGTTTCCGTCAGCGAAATGTTTTTCTTCGTCAGGAACAAGGCATCCATACTGTTTTTATTATGCAGAATGTCCTTGGAGAGTTTTCCCACCAAACTAAGGCTCAAAGGAAAACACACATTTATAAGAGCGTATCTTCGTATAAATTATTTTACTTTGGTTCACTTATTCCTAGAGTATGAATAACAAAATGTCGAGATCATATCCGAGGAGATCATTCTTTTCCAAGGAAGGTGATAGAAATTAAATATACAGCACGTCGAGCAGAATGGGTTTCGGCCCTGCATTCATTGTTATGTTTAAAGATACATTTAATTTTCACCTACCTTCTCAAATAATTTTAGGTTTATCCTTTTGCTATGCTGCTGAGGGCTATTGTAAGGGTTGTTGATGAGATATCAGTGAAACGCAAGCATTGTTCCTCTTGAGACAAGTTCTCTGTGTAATATTGTAAGATAGGCTGAGATTTGATGTATTCATACTGAATGTTCAAGCTATGGGCTATGATGTACCTGATTGGTGTTGTTTTTAATATGACAAGCATGTTTCTTTGGATCCTGATCTAAAGCAGATGGTGATGTTTTCTTTTCTCTGTGTTTAATTCCATTTCATTTCATTATGTTTCTTCAGATTGCATCGTGTTTGGCATAAGATTTACCCTTGATAGGTACCTTATGTTGCCGTCTCCCCACCTTTATGTTTTCTCGCTATATGTGTATCCTGAATGTTGGTTTAAATTAGTTTAACCAAAGGTAGTGGATGATATCGTCTCGCTTCTCCGATGTATGAATCGATGAAGTCTATTGAAGTCTACGTTTAGATGTTCTTGGTAGGATTTAGCTGGAAGGTTTGGGAACACTGCAGATTAGTGTTAGCCCTGTCCACTAGGATCTTTGCATGACCAGCAAGTCTTTCTAAGTTCCCTGGTAATTACCTCTAATTCTGTCCAAGCAGGCCTGGAGTTAAATGACCTCTGGTCTGACCTATAGACAGAGTTGGATGGTCCTCCTCCTTTCATTTTCAGTCCTTAATGTTCCATCCCATCTTCTACCCTTTAAGATCCAAATACTCTAGATGACTAGCCCAATTGAAATCTTGCACATTGACTACAAGTAATTCCTTTCTTGACTCCATAGCCCAATGGCTTGGATGTTCTTTGAGTTATCTGTCTCTGCCTGAGCTTCCTCTTTGCTCATCCTTGTCTCATATTGGGCCTTCTTTTCCTGATTCCCTCCAACCAAACACAAACAATCAAACAAACAACCTTGAGCCTACAACTAGCCTAAAATCATAACATCCGAGCTTCAAAGACATAAGCTTTGACTACCATAGAGAGATCCCTCTCTGGACCTAGGAGGGATAGATCCTAAGGTCCCAAAGTGGTTCTATGTTGTCTCATATTTTGGTCTTTGTCAACCTGGCCAAAACATGGGAACTCCAACATAATGGCGACTCCACTGAGGACAGAGACCAATCAGCCTTGATTTGGTAAACAACTCTGGTGGACAGTAAGTTGTAAATCATCCACCTGGCGACTCCACAATTCCGAATGATTAAAAGACTCCGCTGGTAATCAGCTGGCCATTGATTATCTTGGTTTCACGTGACTCCACTGGGAGACCATGTCGCAGTACAACATCATCCATGCCGAAGACCAAGCCACGTCACTAATGGAAGACCCTGAACGGTTTGCAGAAATGTTTCCAGATTTCCTGGTAGGGTGTCGTGATACAATTTCTAGAGACTTGGCAGAATTGAGGGTAGAGGACCTTCCAGGGGCTGTTCTTCGCAGCCCAGAATTCGGACCCGTGCTCAGGATAATCTTCTTGGAGCTGGTGGTTGAAAGGTATGAAGCTGAGATTGAACTTTTGAACTCGCAGGAGATATCATATGAGTTCAGAGACCCGAGGGTCTTTTTGGAAAGTCTCCCGCCCCCTAAAAGAGAAGAAATTCCGCTGCTCTTCGAAATACAAGAAGAAGAGGATCCGGTTTTCATGAGCCACACTGAAGATGCAGTGGAAAATACAAGAATCAGAGCTGCCCAGGACGCAGACAGCCTGCCAATCATGGAAGGCCTGAAGGAAGAAAATGTACATCATCTGTTCGTTGATCCTGTGGCAGAGTACATGGAGGCCCTGATATGCTCGAATGCTCCAGCATTAATCCTTAACATGGGCCAGATTCATCAGGAATGTTCACTACTGATGGTGACCATAATTTTGAAGAACCACACGCAGAGCACCCTGTGGTTATCTCTGACAGGCAGCCAGTGCTCATATCCTTTTTCACTACTGCTTGATTGGCTACATTGGCACTATTGTATCACCTAAAGTATCAGAGATTTCCAGTTAGAGTAGGGTAGGTAGGAAGCTCAATAAAGCTCAGCCTATGAGCAAGTAGATTAGTTGTTTCAATTTCTTTCTTAGAATATAAAGAAGAAACCTGCTAGACAGTCTAATCCTAGCAGGTAGTAGTGTAGGTAGAAAAGCTATGAGGCCAACAGTCTAATCTCGTCTCATGGAGTAATAAGGGTAGAGATAGAATAGGTTTATTTTCCTGCTTGTAAAAAATTGATGATGCAAAGGGTCTGCAAGTCCAAATGCACCCCAGAAGAAAAAATGCTAGGATTGTAGTGTGGGTAGGTAGTTGTTTGGATAATTTTACTGTTGATATAATGTCTTCAGGATTTTTGGCATCTGAAAAGCGAAGAAGAAAGGATGGCTTATAACAGCAGGCATCTGGCCTACACCAAGAGATCATTTTCTAGTTTCTTGACTCCTTCAAGAAGAAGCCATCCCCACGTGGAGCCACTGTTAGCCCCCCTATAAATTTTTGACAAGCAAAACAGGGGGCTAAGATTGTTGTTGAGACTTCAAGGAATGCATTTCCCTTGCAAACACATCATCCTTGAAGCGTCTTTGTGTCTTTGTCCTTTGATAAGAGCCCCTCTGCTGACTCCCATTATAAAACCCCTCTGTTTGTGAAGCAATGCCCGAAGGCCTTCTTTCCCCTTTATTTCACCCTCACCTAGCCTCTCTCCTAGTCCCCCTTGTCTCCCCCTTCTATTTCCCTTCTTACCTCTCAAATCCCCTCAAAATCCCCTTAAAATTCTTCCCCTAACCTTTGTTGGCCATTTTCCTCCCTTGCTCCTCTATCGTTCCCTTGCTTGGCCTTCAAATTCCATTTAAATGGGCCAAAACCCACTTTCCGACCTTGTAATAAGGCTTAGCCCCTTCCGCTGCGCCCTTAGCCCCTTTTCTTCCATATGCCCACACCCTGGAACCAATTTTTAAACCCTTTGACGCCTAGCGCAAAGCGCAGATCACAGATTTCAGTTTGTATTTTAACGCCCATCGCGTTTTTCATTTTTGCGATCTGCGCTCATCGCACTTTCCAACTTTGCGATTTGTGCTCATCGCAAGTCTGCCTCGTCGAAATAGCGCAAAGCGCAGTTTTTCTTGATGCTGATCTCCACCATCGCATTTTCTCCATTTGCGATTTTGCGATGCGCGCCCCGGCCCCACCTCATATGCATTTCCGTTCATTTCATACATTATCGTTGTGTTTCTCCAAAGCCTAAATTTACACCATTAATCCATCAAAGTGTATAATATATTTTCCGCCCCCTTTCACATCAGCCCTCCGTTCCGCTCCCTCCCGATGAGACCAAGTGGCACGCCCTTTTCTCCCATCTGCATCACCCGCCACCTCCGTCATTCATATTCATGGTTCTCTTCACTGTCTTCGTGTTTTTGCAGGAATATTCGAACGAAATGACTACCATGATCGCCTAGTCTCCCATGCAGCAACCGAAAGGTGCAGGAAAGCTCTGTACTTTGGTACATTTAATAAAGAAGGCCCGTAAAGGTGGAGACTGGTCGTTTATTCAAAGAACAGGGTTCGAGATTGGTGGAAATCTTTCAGAGCCATTAAAAGCCCGAGCTACCACTGTCAGAGGCGAAATGAGAAGGCAGAGTCATTCAGTACGTTCAAGAGAGATTAGGCATGTTAATGAAAGATCTGGGGCCCTAAATCAGTGTGTTCAAAGGCAAATGATCACATTACAGACCCCGAGGATCAATCAAAGGATCTTGAGCACAGATAAAGGGTAATATCAGGGTTTCCGTCAACGAAATGTTTTTCTTCGTCAGGAACAAGGCATCCATACTGTTTTTATTATGCAGAATGTCCTTGGAGAGTTTTCCCACCAAACTACGGCTCAAAGGCAGTCAGACATTTATAAGATAGACCTTCATATAGTTTATTTTACTTTTGGTTCACGACACCTAGAGTACAACATGCCAAAATGTCGAGATCATATCGGAGGATATCATTCTTTTCCAAAGAAGGTGATAGAAATTAAATATACAGCATGTCGAGCAGAATGGGTTTCGGCCCTGCATTCATGGTTATGTTTAAAGATACATTTAATTTTCACCTACCCTCTCAGTCAATTTTAGGTTTATCCTTTGCTATAAAGCACATGAGGGAACATTGTAATGGTTGTTGATGAGATATCAGGGAAATGCAAGCATTTTCCTCTTGAGGCAAGTCCTCTGTGTAATACTGTAAGGTAGGCTGAGATTTGATGTATTCAGACTGAATGTTCAAGCTATGGGATATGATGTACCTGATTGGTGTTGTTTTTAATATGACAAGCATGTTTCTCTGGATCCTTATTTAAAGAAGCTGGTGATGTTTTCCTTTCTCTGTGTTTAATTCCATTTCATTTCACTATGTTTCTTCAGGCTCACATCAGAAGTTTGGCATAATATTTACCCTTGATAGGTACCTTATGTTGCTGCTCTCCCAGCCTTTATGTTTTCTGCTTATATGTGTATATGACTGTTGGTTTCAATTGATTTAACCAGTGTAGTGGATGATATTGCCTGCTCTCTGATGTATGAATTGATGAAGTCTATGTTTAGATGTTCTTGGTAGGATTTAGCTGGAAGGTTTGGGAACACTGCGGATTAGTGTTAGCCCTGTCCACTAGGATCTTTGCACGACCAGCAAGTCTTTCTAAGTTCCCTGGTAATTACCTCTAATTCTGTCCAAGCAGGCCTGGAGTTAAATGACTTCTGGTCTGACCTATAGACAGAGTTGGATGGTCCTCCTCCTTTCATTTTCAGTCCTTAATGTTCCATCCCATCTTCTACCCTTTAAGATCCAAATGCTCTAGATGACTAGCCCAATTGAAAGCTTGCACATTGACTACAAGTAAATCCTTTCTTGACTCCATAGCCCAATGGCTTGGATGTTCTTTGAGTTATATGTCTCTGCCTGAGCTTCCTCTTTTCTCATCCTTGTCTCATATTGGGCCTTCTTTTTCTGATTCCCTCCAACCAAACACAAACAATCAAACAAACAACCTTGAGCCTACAACTAGCCTAAAATCATAACGTCCGAGCTTCAAAGACATAAGCTATGACTACCATAGTGAGATCCCTCTCTGGACCTAGGAGGGCTAGATCCTAAGGTCCCAAAGTGGTTCTATGTTGTCTCATATTTTGGTCTTTGTCAACCTGGCCAAAACATGGGAACTCCAACAGATCGTATAGTCCACATTACGTCTGCTCTTAAAAACATGCCCTTCTCATTCTCCCCCATCGACAGATCTTGACCATCCATTCCTGAGATCCAACTGTCAGGATTTAAACTGCCACTGACCCTACCCACCTTTTCCGCCCGTGCATCTTGCCCTCCATTGCGTGCGATCTGCACCATTGGATCTGCCGCTCATCATCCGATGGCTGATACTCCATATCGCGTAATTTTTGCGCCCAAAGGTTAACGTTTCAAAATTACGCGATATGGGTGGTTTTAAAAATCCACGTGTCAAACACTAACATATATCGCATTTTTTGGGCAAAAATCTGAAACTGCCCCAACGCTGGGCGAAAACCTTTCCAGTTTTTTGCCTTACCACCTACCCTCCGCAATGTTATTTCACTTTTAATCTTGGTCATCGATTTTTTTAATCCAACGGCTCCCATTATATCCCAACCTCGAGTCATTTTCCCTTCGCCTTTCCTCCCAAATACTCCATTGAGAGTTCTCCGCCTTCGATCTCCGAAGATCGAACGGCCCTGACTTAATCTTACCGCCATTTCACTTTTCATGCCAACCTTCTCCCAAATGTCTTGATTGAGCAATCTCAACCGTTTATTATTCCAATCCAACAACTCTCGTTCACCCTCGCACCCAAAACCTCCAAAGCAGTTCTCGACCTATTTTCGCAGGATTTTCTTAACTTTTATGTGTTTTTTACAGGTTATAAAGGTTTTTTCCACAGTTTTAAAAAGAAATGAAAGGCCAAGGATGATGATCCACAGTCCAATATTCACGTAGAAAGGGAATCTACAGGGTTCAAATGTATGTTTCTACTCATGCCTCATGAGCATTGGTGATATCATGAAACCCTTTGCGCACCTGCAAACAGCATAAACAGTCAAAATCAATTAATGAAAGAGTATCAGCGTTGAAGATGAATATTATGGCTCAATAAAGCGTGAACACAGACCCAAAGACAAATCCCTATGTTTATAGAATCAGATCAGTCGAAGAAGCCTCCACTGCCACATCAGAGGCCAAAATATCCTCTTCAGCTACCAAAGCGCCACCTACAAGCTTGCATAAATTGAAGAAGGCATAGTTATTTCCTTAGTCAGTGATATGTTGCTTAAAGCAGCCAAAGTTATTGCAAGTCTGCCTAAAGGAGTTTAAAGTCAATAAATCTGCTAAGAAGCTAAATACTTAATGAAAACCAATTAATACAGAGTAAATATCAGAAAACTTCTCTATTGAGCCCCTCAAAGGCCAAGAATCATTAAATTGTATTAATTGAACTTAAAGATATTTTATTTCATCCCACCTCCTCTTTCTTCTATAAATACTTCTGAATAATATGAGATATAGGTTGGTCTCTCGATATCTGTTGCATGTAAATAGTTTTCTGAAGCTGTTGTAAGCTCTGTTTTTAATTGAAGATACCTAAATTGAGATGAGAAGTTTGAAGCTGTAGAGGCCCACTGGACTTGATGATTGTAACTAGTTTGAACATCAAATACAAGATGATTTACGAGATCCTGGTCTATGTCAATGGTGATGTTTTTGTTATTGTAAATTGTTATTTTCTTTTTGTTTCCATTCTGTCCACTTTCTCTGATAAAGAACAACAAATATAGAGCTAGGATTTACTCTTACAAGTACCCTACTCTCACTGATAAGCTTTATCTTCATGTTTTCCTCCTTTGTTTATTTGAGAATGATTTAATACAGTCCAAGCAGCTAAGGAATGTTGGTGAGCCCATGTCTTACTATCTAAACTTTAAACACTATTCTTGAATGATATTTTCAGTTTATGCTAAGTAGAGTTGAACTAGGAAAGTTTATGGTTTGCCCTGTCTTCTAGTTTCTTTCTCCAAAGGTTGTTTGAAATTTTCCCTTAAGAGTATACTAAAAGCAGGATAGGTTCAAATTCCTTACCTGATATTAGGTTATTCTTTGTTTATCTTAATTTTGTCTTGAAAATTTTGCTAATTAAAGAATGAACTAGGGAATTCTATGGTTAGCCCTATCCTCTAGTTTCTTCTCCAACAGTTGCTTTGAAAATTTTCCCTTTTAATATGTTGAAAGTAGGATTGGTTCAAAGTCCTTACTTGATCTTAAGCTATTCTAAATGTTTTAAATGTTTTCTATTGAAAGTGCATCAAAAGCAGGCTAGTTTCAAAGTACTTACCTGATCTTAGATTACTTTTATGTTTTTCCTCAAGTGCATACCAAAAGCAGAATAGTTTCAAAGTACTTACTTGATCTTAGGCTGCTCTTTGTTCCTTCATATGTTTGATCTCCATTCCTTATTATTTCATTCCACAAAATCAACTTGAAGAGATCCTTTGACATAGATGACTTGCCCCATGGACCACTCTTGAACCTTGCTATTTCAATTAAATCCTCTTATGACTCCATAGCCCAATGGACTGATGCTACTCCTTGCCTATCTTATCAACTGAAACATTCCTTCACCTACTTTCATCTTAACCCTTCTTAAAGACTTCCTTCATCTTCATTATATCCTTTCCCAACCAAAACCAAACAAAAACCCTTGTTCTTAATAACTAGCCTAATATCATACCAAAATCTTAAAAGATAAATCAATCTTTGCACTTATAGAGAGATCACTCTCTGGATTCAGGAGGGATAGATCCTAGAATCCCAAAGTGGTTCATATGTAGGCTTTGCAGTTTGTATTTTCCAATCTTGCAAATTACAGAGACCCCAATAGGATCGAGGCGGTAAACGATATTTGATGGGGGTGAGTGATGCCATAGGATGAGCACCACATGGCAGATGGGACGACAGGAATACCGCCCATTTTGCGAGGTTGGGGGTTTGTTAACCCCTGTGCAGTTGGATGTGTTATATGGTGTGTGGGTTGTTGGATCAGGAGGGGCGATATCAATGGTGGCTGGGGTTATATGTAGTGGTGGGTAAGTCAGCAGGTGGGTCCCAGGGGTATACGTGGCAAGGGATTTAAAATAGCGCGGGGTTTGGTATAATGCGAGGGTGCTTAATGTATAGTGGTGGGACTTGGTTATATTTCCATTGGGGTGGGGGGGGGGGGGGGGGGTAAAAAGATTTTAGAGTAGGTTTAAGGGCTCTAAAGAGAGGGATTTCAACATATAAGAGGAGGTGGGGTTTAGCACATAGAAAGGGTCGGGTAGATTTTAAATAAAATAGATTTTTATTTAAAATAATGGGGCCCGAATGATGAGATTTTTAGTTTAAAAATAATGTAAAAAGGGCTTTTTACATTGTTTTGAAAGAAGAAGGGAAATGATTAAAAAAGGGAGGGGTTTTTAATGAGGAAAATGGAGCTTTAGGTAGGGAAAAAGGGTGAAAAGAGGTATTAAGGCCAACTTGGTTTTTTCCAGAGGATGAGAGTGCTTTAGATGAGGCAAAATGAGAGATAGTGAATTAGGAAAAATAAATATAATGAAGGTAGTGAGATTTATGAAAATATTTGAAAGTCAAGGAATTCTCTTTTTAGCAGATTGTAGAGAATCCATAGTCACCATTGATATTGTAAAATACAGGAGGATAACATGAAAAGGACTAATCATTTTCAATAGGAAATTTAATAATGTACCCCTCCAAGGTAGTTTTACCCAGAAATCAACATCTCTGGTATGCTCGTGATCTAATCGGGGCAATGCAGCCATACCTGATACAGTTTAGTTTTAATAGATATGATAATGTAATATCCCTTTTTAGGAATAGCTAACAATCCATGGCTGGAAAATGATTTTTCCATAAATGGAGGTAGCAGGATTTAATATCAAGACTTGGATACCTTAGAAAAATGTGTCTAAGACAAAAATCCAAGTGTTGGGACCTAGGGAGTCCTTCTAGGGTGGTCAAAGAAACCTCCCACACCTAGTTCCCTTCAAAAATCACCCAAAGAATGGGGCTGCAACAATGTATGAACCTACAATGGATTCTTTGCGTTATTTTTCTGAGCTTGCTTATGAGAAGATGTAAATAGCCAACATATGTGATTACAGCAGTAAAAGGGATGCAATAACTTGAGGAATTAGTTATTCAATCAATACAATACAAGCCTCTCAGTATATGCATGATAAATATGAAGAGCGATGCTATATGAAATAAGCCTTAGGCTATGACTGTGCAATCCTTGAAGGATAACTACTGCAAAATGTCAATAATATATATAGATATGACAATGGATAGCTCAAATAAGAAGGGGGATCAATATCTCAACCCCTGGAAGCATACAATACACCATCCTCAAAGGGATTGGCTGAAATACAAGCAAAATGGCATTCTTACAGAAATGTTGAAGTTGCTGGGTAGAAGCAGCAACTCAAGAACTGGAAATATATGGAGAAGGCTAAAATGTCTGAATCAAATGAATACCCTCCTCCAATGGAAATCTAAAGTGAAAGGTTGATCCCTTCACCAAATATCTCACCCTCCAAGGTATCTGCTAATCCCTCACAACAAATGCTCTCCAAGAACAACGTTGTGTAAGAGAGGGACTGCGATGCATATGATGGAAAGTGGTTGGCATGGTGCCAAAGATGATGGAATAAGCTCATGGACCTCCTTTTCTGATCTCCCAAGGGATGGAAGCTCCCTCCTTTGAAAAACTAGCCAAGGATGGTGTTGTAGAATACCTCCCCAGCAACACCCAGCAACACTGCACAATCTCCAGCTGAAACTGCGCTGATGAAGAAGGATGAGGCTTGACCTCAATGTATGAATATGGAGAATGGATTGAAATTCTCCCAAAGCTACTAAATAAGGAGAGGAAATCCTAAACAGGAATTTCCCTCGACAATTCTTGCTAAACAGCAAGAGACTGCAGCAAGTCCAAAGGACCAAGATGAATAATACTCAACATGAGAAACAATGGCTGCCTTTTCCTCCTTTTAAAAAATGTGAGCTCCCTCTCCATGGACCCCACTCATTGTGGTTTCCTTCCTCTATAATATTCCCTCCTCTTTCACTTCACCATTCCATAAGATGCCTTCCACCTCCTACCACTACGCAGTTTGACTTGGTCAAACTTGACCTAGTCCTCCTACACAAGTCTCTTTTCACACATGGAGGTGTGAAATCCAGCTCTATAAGTGATCCCATTTCAAAATAAGAGGATTTTTTATTCCCTAATCATGAAATGAATGGGTCTCCTACCCATTTTATTCATCTCCTATGTGAAAATGGAAAAATTTAATATTCCATAAAATTTGGAATATTACAGTCCTCCCCTCTCAAAGATTACTTGTCCTCGAGCAAGTACAAGGATAGACTGATTTATTTCCCCTCAATTTCCCTGTAGCATCCATGCATGATAAACTTCTCCAAGAGAAGGATGCCATATCATCAATCAAGTGTCCAAGTTGCCCCTCCAACATATGCAATCTAGCTTTTGGTGAACATCCCCAAATAGCTATCATGTCGAAACAAATATCCATGAA
Source organism: Pinus albicaulis (assembly GCA_034641835.2). Classification (NCBI taxonomy): domain Eukaryota; kingdom Viridiplantae; phylum Streptophyta; class Pinopsida; order Pinales; family Pinaceae; genus Pinus; species Pinus albicaulis. The sequence goes on along the minus strand of CM076575.1, from coordinate 538,826,073 downwards.
GGAAACAATTGGATGTCTAAGGGGCCTCCTTGATGCATGAAATATGATATATAATGGGACTCATAATCCCCATATGAATCTCCCATCCCCAAGCAATCATCCATACAACATAAGCTGCCTCCCAACATGGCAACTCATAGAAATCTCCCCCCACCTTGAGTTTCGGAAATGAAGGTGGGCTGAAAATCTGAATATGGAAAGTCTCATAGCTTGCCCCATGCTATCCTTCTCTCCACTTGTGATAAGTGTAGAGTGTGTGCTGATCATGGGCTGCAAAAATATTTCTCTCAAGTGGCAAAATGAAGAGCAATCCTCCAAGGATCCCTCCTCCATCAGTGATAATCCGGCTGGCCCAAGACATTTCATCCATGATGAGTAGGACATGATCATCATAGAATACCCCAATGAAATTTTTATTTTAGGTTATACCATGTGCATCAAGGTACAAACAATGTCCCATAGGGCTACAATGCAACCTCATCCACTGCAACTGCAGAAAATAACATGGCAAGTATTGTACAGAAAATATCACCTCTACTACTTAATAGTAAATAGATGAGTGAATCAGTAATACAAGATCATATACATGCCCATATACATAAAATGTATGGAAATCATCATCAAACTCATGGCCCACCTCAAAAGAAGTCAAATAAGTGGTTGTGGTGGCCATGTCTCTCCTCATGTTCCACTTAGAACATGCCATGCATAAACTGTGGGAATCATCTTCCCTCAAGGACACACCAAACTCATGTGTCAATCTTCCAATCATGATTCCAATATGAATATGATACATAACAGCAAATAGAATCATGATCAACAATAAAATAGGGTAATTACTGATGGTTTCATATGGTACTGGGAAGTACCAACAGTCTCCCAAGGGTGCATAACGCAGTTTTTCAAACTGCTGCTTTAGAAATGTACAAGGAAAAATGTTTTGAAATACAATGCTAATCATATGAATTAGCTGAACATGTGTAGAATGGAAAAACATTTTTCCAAGGCCATGTAAAATATGGTTGTCTCCATCATATGGTTTGGCCCAACTTTGCTCGTGGAGCAACATGAAAAATCTGCCCCTTTGAGGAGCCATGCACTGCAACATAATGAAAAGAGTATGTAAATCAGAAAATGTAAACACAAGGCTCTTACCATAATATGGAAGTAAGATGATAAATGGATCCATGTATGTGACCCTGCTCCCAATTGTCAGCGTTGTGAGCTCATGCAAAAAGGATCTTTTCCATGCCAATCTTTGTCTCTTGACATGCTCCTTGTCAAGAACACCTCTGGTGATGCTGCTGCAAATATGAAGCTTATCCTAAGATTGAGATGCCTCCTAATTAGTCCAAGCCAAGGAGTAATCCCTTTGCACTATGAGAGTGCCCTCCTCTACTCCTGCAACACCATACATCATATGAGAGAAAATCTGCTTGTGCTCTCTCCAAGATAATTCAAGCAATCCAAGTGCTTGTTGCCTCCTCATGCTCACATCATGTAACTCATGTGATGAAGGTATCATGAATGATATATATACCATATCAACTCTATGTATCCCTACTCTCTACTGCTCAATGATTTAAACGTCATGCCACCTCTTCTCCGCTGCCATCCTCCTGAAAAGAGGATACACCAAGTGATGGCCAAACTCCTTCAAGAGGAGCCAACGCAGCCAAGCCTCTTGCTGCCTGGTATCATATATTTTCAAGTGGAAAATCAGCCTCTTTCTCCTCATCCACACCCACTCAGCTCCTTGTGGATGTCTTCTCCTTCTTCCTCCTTTGGTACTCCTCCCATGAGGGCTACCATCCTCCCAAACCAAATCACCTCTCTTGCATTCCATGGAAGATTGGAATGCAGCTCCTTGGAGACCTCCTAAAGGAGACCTCTCACCCATGATGGTATCGAATCCATGATGATTCAAATATGATGGAGTTAACCACTCCTCTCCGTCAATGTTTAGCAGTGCTACCAAATCCTCCCATAGAGTAGCAGCTGTCTCAACCTCCGTTTTAAAATTTGTTCCCTTGTTTATCATGAAGGTGCCATGGGTTGTTTCATCCTCCAATGGTTCACATCCAAAACTCAAGGGCTGAATGAGACTCATTAATAGTGCATGAGGATGAGGCTCCATCTCCTCTTTGAACCCATTGCACAGCGCAGTGCAATCATGGTGCTCTAAAATAGAAAAGTGTGTAGATCCTTGGACCTCTACATGTGAGTTTCCACACTCTCTTAAATTGTTTGTTGAAATGAAAAGTGGAACTTCACTCATACCTTGGTGGATCTTGGGATCTTCTTGTGTGGATGCAGTAGTTGTCTCTACCTCATCCATAGATGTAGAAGGCTACTCCTCCAAAGTTGTAGCAGTGTTGGTGCAATCCTCCTCCCATGGTGCTGTGAGCCCTTCCTCCTTTGTTCTTTCTCCCTCAAAGGTCTTGATTAACCCTTGAGTAAATTTTGCAAAAGAGCTCACCCTTGAATGGACCAAGGGTTTGAACCACCAAATAGAGGCTTCATCCTCCATGTACAGCACTACAATCTCCACTGCTTCTTTCTCTGCCATGGGATGTAGCAAGAAAAATGCCTCTAGCTTTTTCACCCAAGCTCTAGCTGAAGTATTCCCATCAAATGTAGATAATAGGAACCTATTGCCTTTGATTTATATTTTTTCATAGGGCCTTCTCTCCTCCTTCTACTGAATAAACCATGGGAACGTTGTAGCTCCCCTGAATGCTGTAGAATGGGATTTATACTCACTCAGGTATTGATCTAGAACTTGATGATCCAAGCATCTCTCATGCTTGCTTTATTTTTTAGAATAGGAAGTGCATGGATCTTCCTCTTCTTCTCTTTGCTTCTCCTCCTTGGGGAGGCTCTTCTTTGTTCTAAAAATAGATGAAATTGAGCTCATCTTCTTCATCATCATCTTCTTCTTCTTTCTTGGGCTTGAAGGCCACAGGCTGAGCCAAGAAAGGTGCTCTGATACCACTGTAATATCCCTTTTTAGGAATAGCTAACAATCCATGGCTAGAAAATGCTTTTTCCATAAATGGAGGTAGCAGGATTTGATACCAAGACTTGGATCCCTTAGAAAAATGTGTCTAAGACCGAAATCCAAGTTTTGGGACCAAGGGAATCCTTCTAGGGTGGTCAAACATACCTCCCACACCTAGTTCCCTTCAGAAATTGCCCAAAGAATGGGGCTGCAACAGTATATGAACCTACAATGGATTCTCTGCATTATTTTTCTGAGCTTGCTTATGAGAAGATGTAAATATCCAACATATGTGATTACAACAGTAAAATGGATGCAATAACTTGAGGAATCAGTTATTCAATCAATACAATACAAGCCTCTCATTATATGCATGATAAATATGAAGAGCACTGCTATATGAAATAAGCCCTAGGCTATGACTATGTAATCCTTGAAGGAGAACTGCTGCAAAATGTCAATAATATATATAGATATGACAATGGATAGCTCAAATAAGAAGGGGGAACAATATCTCAACCCCTGGAAGAATACAATACACCATCCTCAAAGGGATTGGCTGAAATACAAGCAAAATGGCATTCTTACAGAAATGTCAGAGTTGTTGGGTAGCAGCAGCAACTCAAAAACTGGAAATATATGGCGAAGGCTGAAATGGTTGCATCAAATGAAGACCATCCTCCAATGGAAATCTAAATTGAAAGGCAGAACCCTTCACCAAATATCTCACCCTCCAAGGTATCTGCTAATCCCTCACGGAAAATGCTCTCCAAGAATAACATTGTCTAAGAGAGGGACTGCACTGCATATGATGGAAAGTGATTGGCCTGGTGCCAAATATGATGGAATAAGCTCATGTACCTCCTTTTATTATCTCCCAAGGGATGGAAGCTCCTTCCTCTAAAAAACTAGCCAAGGATGGTGTTGTAGAAAGCCTCCCTAGCAACACCCAGCAACACTGCACAATCTCTAGCTAAAACTGCGTTGATGAAGAAGGATGAGGCTTGAACTCAATGTATGAATATAGGGAATGGAGTGCAATCCTCCCAGAGCTACTCAAGAAGTAGAGGAAATCCTAAATAGGAATTTCCCCTGACAATTCTTGCTAAACAGCAAGAGACTGCAGCAAGTCCAAAGGACCAAGACGAATAATACTCAACATGAGAAACAATGGCTGCCTTGTCCTCCTCTTAAACAATGTGAGCTCCCTCTCCATGGACCCCACTCATTAGGGTTTCATTCCTCTAGAATATTCCCTCCTCTTTCACTGTGTTGTCCCACAATATGCCTTCCACCTCCTACCACTGCGCAATTTGACTTGGTCAAACTTGACCTAGTCCTCCTACAAAAGTCTCTTTTCACACATGGAGGTGTAAAATCCAGCTCTATAAGTGATCCTCTTTCACACTAAGAGGATTTTTTATTCCCTACTCATGAAATGAATGGGTCTCCTACCAATTTTATTCATCTCCTATGTGAAAATGGAAAAATTTAATATTCCATAAAAATTGGAATATTACAGACAATAACTTCGATGTCTTAATGAATATTGTAACCTTCGCAGCCAATGCAGCCATATCTAATGTAGTTTAGTTTTAATATATATGACAATTACTTTGATGTATTAATGAATATTTTAACCTTTGCAGACACTACTATAAATTCTTAGGGAACTCAACCCAAAATATATTGTACCGGTCACTGGAAGTCTCAAATAAAAATATCTCTTTGCATATCTAGACAAGATTCTTTTGTTGTTACTATGCTTATTAAAGAATGAAAGTATCACACTTATCCTCCGAACACATTAAAATACTGCGCTTTAATATCCTACGCACCATTATTTGAAAACCCTATTTAAATTTCAAGTCCCCACAATGGAAACATTTGTTGTGAAAAATATTGCAGAGACCATGGTTATGCTTCAGGGGCCAACAAAATGGTTCTGTTGTAGTCTAGATTGCACCAACATATTTAATATTCTGGAAGGGATGAAGGCCTCTCCAAAATAATTTTTGGGACTTAAGTGTATTATTCAGGTTATGAAGGCCAGCAAGTTCATTTACCATTTCCCCAGATGTGGGTGACTATTAATATTGACGCGGGTTGCCACCTAGCCATTTAGTGCAGGGGCACCTGGATGCACCATATGTCTGCACCTGCCACCTGCGTGAATGTTGAAAATGGCAACAAGAAACAGTGAAGGAGGCTTCCTGAAACATCTTTCCTGATCCTAGTTGGAAAGTGATCACCTAAACTAGGTGGGGACCACACATGTGATTTTTGTCGAAAAGTCTATTTTTAGACTATGTCTATTTTTAGACATATGGATCATGGACCGAGAGCTACAGTATGCTATTCTTGGAGGATTGGTCAAGTTGGTAAAAATAGATGGACATCTATTTTTAGACATTTAGGTCGAAGTCTATTTTTAGACTGCCTAGCTAAAAATAGAACAGTCATATATTATTTACCCTTAATAATATTTGGACTCTAAACTTCAGTTTACTCTCTTGGAGCACTTCAGTTTGACCCCCAGAGGTGGGGCATGCAGCTGCCAGAAGGATTTACGATTTTCCTATGGGTTAGTTGAGCTAATTCATGGTTGACTTCAGTTAGAGCTCAAGTGGCGGAGTTCGGTGGAGTTGATGCGACAGTTAATGGAGATGGTGTTCTAGTTAACTAGTTGAACTAGTTGTATTTAGTTTAACTGGATAATACACTAGAGATGAGTTGGGTGAATTAAATATTATTTAATTCACAAAATATTAACTCATTATTCAACTAAAGAACACATCAATTTAACTCAGTGCATGGACAGTTCAGTGGCGACAAGTGAAAGAGGTAGATGAAAGGGTTGAGTTAGCTATCAGTTGCGACATTAGTTGTGCATGAGATTTGCACCACACTTGGAGGAAATTACCAATGACAATTGCGCAGTTGGAGCCAGTGAGATTCGAACTTGGATCTCTATTTAGACCAGCCTTGACTGCGCAATAGAGGCAGGGGAAATTAGTGGGTGTGTTTTGAACCTGTGACTTGTTCAAAACCAAGCTAGTTTTTGTGTAGCTTTGGGAGATAGTACTGAGTACTTGTGAGGAGTTTGTACTATGTATTTGCTGCATGTTCTCTCCATTTATAATATACTATAGCTGCGAGGTTTTCAGCTATAAGCTTTCCCCATACATACTGTGTTAATGTGTGTGATGATTTGATGTGCTATCGCTTCTATTATTTCCGCATGTGACAATTAATTGTAGAAGAGATTATGTGTTATGCATGCAATTCGAAATTGATGTGTGATCAAGTTAATCTCCATTGAATAAGTGATTTATTTAGCAAATTTCTACATGGTATCGGAGCGATATTAATTGTCGAGATCTATTACGGTGATTGCAAACTTATTTCCTCGGACAGAGTCTGCATACGGGCCAGGTAGCCTCTAGATTCATCTTTCTTCGGAAAGTGAAAGGTCTGGTAAAAGCCCCTTGCAATCAATCTCTGATTTGGAAATAATTTGTTCTCAAGTGTAGATCGGAAGTGATTGAGTTATCAGCTGGTGGTGAAATTCGAATTTGCAGATTTGTGTTCTTGGTGCCGCGACGAAAATGTCTTTCAACGGTTTGCGACTCGAATATGCCTTGGAAGGAAGTTCAAATTATGTTGCATGGAAGGACAGCATGGAGGCTGTATTAGATGATAATGGGCTGTTGGAATTCGTGGAGAAAGAGATTCCAAAGCCTACTTCTAATGATGTTGCTGTTGTGGAAGCCTGGCGAAAGAAACAAGCAAAATGTCGAAGGATCCTGTTGGAGGGTGTAAAGGATCACATTGCATCCAGCCTGCATGGAAAGGCTTCTCCATATTTAATGTGGAAAGCTTTGACGGATCTGTACCAAAGCAAGAGCGACCAAAGGAAGCTGGCGCTCAAGGATAGACTAAGAAACATCAAGATGGAGAAAGGCGACAGCATCGCAAAATACCTCACGAAGTTCACTCAGTGCAGAGATGAGCTGGGAAGTGTGGGGGTGACTGTCGAAGATGAGGACATGGTGGACCTGGCTCTCCTTGGTCTTCCGAAGGCTTGGCATTCCTATCAGGATAGTGTCAATGGTCGGGAGAAGTTTCCAGGATGGGAGCGACTGTGGTCGGATCTCATGCAAGAGGAGATCAGGAGGACTACCAGGGATGGATCTTCATCAAAGGCATCTGATGAAGAAGACTGCGCTTTGGCTACCAAAGCAAGGAAGGGGAAGGGCAAGGAGAAGACTTCTCAATCTGGTGCGGATGGTAAAGAGTGTGACATGTCCTAAGTGAAGTGTTTTCACTGTCACGATCATGGACATTACACCACGAATTGCCCAAAGAAGAAGAAGAACAAGCAGGCTGCTGGAGCTGCAGCTGGTGAGGCTCTTGCCTCACAATTTGAGCTGGACTTCTCATTGATCGCATGCATGTTTTCTAGTGCATTGGGATCAGGGTGGTATATTGATAGTGGCGCTTCCTTTCACATGACGGGAGATGCAAATCTTTTCAGTGACTTGGTGGAGAAAGGTCTCCAGATGCATGTTGAGTTGGGCGACGGTGGACGATACAATGCGACCGGCATTGGTGCCATAACCTTTCAGAGGGAGTCAGGTAAACTCATTATTTTACAAGATGTATTGCATGTACCATGTTTAACAAAGAATTTGATCTCGGTCGCAATGTTAGAGAATAAAGGGTATGAAGTTGTCTTCAGAGAAGGAAAAGTTTTCCTTCGGCACAAGGCAACGGGACAAGTCAAGAAGGTTGGGATTCGGGCAAAGAATCTCTACAGAATTGAAGTAGATGGGATGTCTATGGAGCTTCCTACTGTTGGGAAGCAGGAGAAAGACATGCAACTGATGCTTGAGAGGGAGAAAGTTTTGCATGCAGGTGATAGTGAACCTCGGGATGTGGAGCAGCCACAAGAGGATCATGGAGTGGAAGAAACCACTCATGCAGAGAAATTTCGTGCCAGATGGGCAGAGGGAGTGCATGCAGCTATACCACCAGGTGAGAGGTGGGGCGACATGCATGAATAATCCCAAGAGGAGATTTCTGGGAAGAATTCATGAGATGGTGTGGATCTCATGAGTTGAACCTGGCTACGAGGTGCCTACAGCGCAGTAGTAGCAGATCAGTTGGAGTGATGCAGGCAGATCAAAGTGACAGTGTCGGATACTGGAGCGCGGATCAGAGTTGACAGCAAGTGCAAGAGTGCATGGGTGCAAAGAGTTCAATAGCGCAGTGGTTCCTGATGACATGTGCAGTAGCTAAGCAGAGGTCGAATACTTTGATGATAGATGCTAGATGCATCAGACTAATTGATTTGTTTGGATCCTATTCAGTTTCAGAGGAGTTGCAGAGCAGATGCATGGAGTTGCATGGCGCTTGTGAAGGTTGCAGGGCGAATGCATGGAGTTGCATGTCGCATGCAATGACAGTCCTTTCTTGTTGAGAGGGAGTGTTGAAAATGGCGACAAGAAACAGTGAAGGAGGCCTCCTGAAACATCTTTCCTGATCCTAGTTGGAAAGTGATCACCTAAACTAGGTGGGGACCACACATGTGATTTTTGTCAAAAAGTCTATTTTTAGACTATGTCTATTTTTAGACATATGGATCATGGACCGGGAGCTGCAGTATGCTATTCTTGGATGATTGGTCGAGTTGGTAAAAATAGATGGACCTCTATTTTTAGCATTTAGGTCGAAGTCTATTTTTAGACTGGCAGGCTAAAAATAGAACAGTCGAATATTATTTACCCTTAATAATATTTGGACTCTAAACTTCAGTTTACTCTCTTGGAGCACTTCAGTTTGACCCCCGGATGTGGGGCATGCAGCGGCCAGAAGGATTTACGCTTTTCCTATGGGTTAGTTGAGCTAATGCATGGTTGACTTCAGTTAGAGCTCAAGTGGCGGAGTTCGGTGGAGTTGATGCGACAGTTAATGGAGCTTGTGTTCTGGTTAACTAGTTGAACTAGTTGTATTTAGTTTAACCGGCTAATACACTAGAGATGAGTTGTGTGAATTAAATCTTATTTAATTCACAAAATATTAACTCATTATTCAACTAAAGAACACATCAGTTTAACTCAGTGCATGGACAGTTCAGTGGCGACAAGTGAAAGAGGTAGATGAAAGGGTTGTGTTAGCTATCAGTTGCGACATCAGTTGTGCATGAGATTTGCACCACACTTGGAGGAAATTACCAATGAAAATTGCGCAGTTGGAGCCAGTGAGATTCAAACTTGGATCTCTATTTAGACCAGCCTTGATTGCGCAATAGAGGCGGGGAAATTAGTGGGTGTGTTTTGAACCTGTGACTTATTCAAAACCAAGCTAGTTTTTGTGTAGCTTTGGGAGATAGTACTGAGTACTTGTGAGGAGTTTGTACTATGTATTTGCTGCATGTTCTCTCCATCTAATATACAGAATAGCTGAGGGGTTTTCAGCTATAAGCTTTCCCCATACACACTGTGTTAATGTGTGTGATGATTTGATGTGCTATCGCTTCTATTCTTTCCGCATGTGACAATTAATTGTAGAAGAGATTATGTGTTATGCATGCAATTCGAAATTGATGTGTGATAAGGTTAATCTCCATTGAATAAGTGATTTATCCAGCTAATTTCTACAGTGAAGACCTTAAATATGCAGTATGATGGAGCACACTGACACTTCGTGGCATTCACTCCCAGCCCCTAACCTCTTCTCCTGCAAGCTGGCCATTTATGGCTTATGGATCCCTTCAGTTTCATTTACGCCTGAAATTTCATTCTCCATTGAACTCCTCTATCAAGCCTATGCCCGTTGATTTTCTCCTTGTATGTATCCCATTAGGTGTTCTACCTCAGCCATGCAGACCCTCCACCTCGCTGATTCCATGTTGAGACGCCACATAATGTGTTCCCATCGAGGAGGTAGCAGAGGCACTTCCTCTTGCGCTCCAGCTCCTGGTTTTTCTATGTGCTCTTTGTCCCTCTATGTCGCTATGGAAGACCTAGAAGTCCTTGACCCCTCCTCTGACCCCCAATCACTCTCCGCTCATCTTTTGGTTCACCTCCCAGAGGAGCAGCATCTCGACTCTAGCTCGAGAAGTAGGAAAAAGCCATGCAAATCAACTATCTCGTGCTCCTCTTCCCCTCTGCCTCAAAAATCAGTCAAACTCCTTATCAAACACTTGGCAGATGACTCAAATAGTGGTTGGAGAAGTCCATTGGAGGACACCCGGAAAACAGAACTAGTGGCGGACAGTGTGGCTCGCTCAGCAATGGCCAAGAAGAATGATACAGTCTCCACTTCAAATCCTGAGCCACCCCCTCCCCCCCAGCTCTCAAAGAAGGATATCGAGACCATGTCTGATTATGGTTGTTTCATAATTGAGGAAAATCCTCTACAAGAGGACAATGAGGCCCAAATTCGATAGTTGCAGCTCCTTGGCCCTCCTTTTATTTAGTTTAAATATGCTCGTTTATGGTTTTTATGAATATATTTGTCTCTTCCTGCAAATTATGTTACTCCCGAATATGTTAATTGTGGGTTTCCCCTTGAAGGACAACCCATTTTTTGAATTTTTGAACTCTTTAAGGGCTAGTTTCCACCTGAAGGGCAACCCATTTTTTGAATTTTTGAACAGTCTTCATCGAACAGGGGTTGGCTAGTCCAGCAAGCCCTGTCCTGAATTATGATTTTCATCTTTGTATATTATAATATAAATTAGCATAATTTAGAAAGAAAAAAAAGTTCATTTACCATTTATATAAGAGAACAACCATTACAGAGTGAATCAAAAAGTCGTTACACAAGAGCTTAAATAGGAATTTTTTTTTTTTAAGAAGATAGATAATCCTATCTATATATATTCATCACAAGCATTACACAATAGATATCCCTACAAGCTATCTCCTTTTTTTAATATTAGGATAAACAGATATTGCGATCATAGTTCCACAACATTACAACTAGATCTTTTATACATGAATCCACCAAAACCTCAATTACAGATGTAGGAATACAAGATCAAATAACGATTATGAATTCTGACAATATGTTGACCTTTTATTCATATTTTGTCTCTATGAAACTCGCATTACATCTTCTTTTATAACCCTGGCCTATTAACATTATCAATCAATCTCCTCCCTTGATACTTTAAACTTTAACTCACGCACCTTGACAGGATCAATTTAACTCTCATGAAATTGTCAAACTTAACTTTGTGGCATGATTTTATTAACTTAATTCACACTTACTTTATGTTTTCAACCCTTCTTTCGCACTCACTAAAAAATTTCCAAGATAATTGCTTGGTCTATCTATCCTTTTTCCACTTCTTGCTTTCTTCTTACCGTGACTGCTTTCTTCTTTCTGTGAAAACTTTCTTCTTTCTAGGGCCTCTTTCTAGTAAAAAAAGTGAAGGACCCAACAGGACATCTCAAATTTAGCTTGCATTTCAACTACAAAATTTTTGCTAAGTAAATATTCATCTCTACAAAAAATGATCTCATCAACATAAATAATGATAATTAACAAAAAATCATTTTCGGATTTGATATACAATTTATTATTAGTTGTCCCTGTTTTGAAGCATTCTTGATGTATGTGTTTTTCCACTCTTAAATAACATTTTCTGGGTGCTTACTTTAGTCCATACAGTGCCTTTTCAACATACAAATGTCCTTAAGATTGTCTGACGGTAGAAAACATTCAAGGTATTCTATATAAACCTATTATTCAAGTTCTCCATTCAAGAACATTGATTTTACATCCATATGATATAATTTAATTTTTTTATGACATGAAAAAGCTGAAAACATTCTTATTGCCTATAATATTTCTATAGTGGAAAATTTTTCCCAAAAGTCTATTCCTTCAACTTGAACATAACCTTTACATACTAGTCTAGCCTCATTTCTCACAACTTTAACATCCTCATTTAATTTTTTCCTAAAGACCCATTTTGTGTAAATGACATTTTTATTTAATGGTATTGCAACCAATTCCCAAGTTTGATTTTTCTCAATCTAATCTATCTCTTCATTCATATCTTTTATCCAATGCTTATCCTAGCTTGGCTGAGAGAATATTTTAGCTCAATCATGGACAATGTTATCACCAGATTGATCCTGATAGGTTGCTCATCAATCAACTTAATGTAACTCTTTCAAACCAATTTTAACTGAAGATTAGCCTCTTCAGTTTGAGAGGGCTCTCTCAAAGGGAATTTATGATTTTCAATAGAAATACTATTAGATGGCTAACTCTATGAACTATGATTTGGTTTTGATTGATTTCAGGTTGAAAATGAAAGGCTTGCTACCACTGGGCTATGGGGTTAACATTAGTAAACTTGATGATAGTAATTCTTCTCATGGAAGCTGAGGCAAATTAGAGGTTTTGAAAAGGATGGTACATACACAAAACATAGGAAAAACACAACAATTTAACCTATAAAGGAAGTCAGAGCATGATAACATGAGTTCTGAGTAATTAGAGATAAAAATAACTACAGATGATTAGACATAAAAGATATAGAGAAAATAAAACAACAAACACCTCATTCGAGTCTCAGGTCTGGAAGTAAAATGTCATTGTATATTACTGAAAATGATAAAATATAACAGAGTAGAAATTTGATGTAATATTCTCCAACCCTTTGATATTCGATGTTCTGTCTATAAATAGACTTTGTTGACATTGCAAATGATCTGCCCAGCTGGATAGATCCTCAAACTCTAACTTTGACACCTAACATAACTGAAACTACTTTCTTGGAATAGAAAAAGACAACTATCCTTTAAAAAGTCACATTCCTAATAGGACTCTACTTCCTATTTATTACATTCAGTTTTCTTAATAGTAAAACAATTACATGATAGAGATCACATGTTCGAGAGACCTTCGCCATCACTAACATGTTTAAATTACCCCCTAGATTTAGCAAAACATGGTCCTACTTTTAAGGAATAGATAATCTCCACTTTTAGTCTTGTTCTTCACATTGAGCTAGATGAGTGACACTCATATTCAGTAATGAGTCTATGCTGGGATGGCCCATTGACAAGCTGGATGCCTCCAGATAGCTGATATGTTGTTTGAACCTCCAAAAATATTCCAAAAACCTTTCGCTACAAAATAAAGTAGTTTAGACAGTTTCGTAGTGTGGTTTCATAGCGAATGAATTTCTTCCTTTTCATCCATCTCCTTGCCACCTTTGTTGGAAAAAAAATTTTGTTATGCAAAAATATCTTGAAATCAACCAACCTCCCTCCTTAATCCTTCAAAAAATTGATTTTTAAGTCAAAATAGCATCTTTAGAAATTTCATAGCATTTTTCTAGCTTCAAGCCTGGAGCACGCTACGAAACTGTCTAATAAACCAGAATTTGCAGATTTTGTGTGACTTTATTCAAAGTTTGATCTCCTCAGCCAAAATTTAGGTTCTTTGCAAGCCATGAACCTCATCAAGCATGGTTCAACTTAATTCTTCAGTCTTTAGGAGTTTCATCTTCATTTACAATAGGTTGGCCTATAGGTTCTTCAACCACTTTCATCTTCATCCCTTTCTTCTCCAGCTCAACTTGAATCATGTCCAGCTGCTTTGGAAGGTCTTTCACTTAATCCTTTAATGCTCTATTTTTATCTTGCAACTGTAAGTTCATCTTCTTGGTATGTCTAACCACCCTCTTAATGGTTGAGTCCTTTTCAGCAATCTTTTGGCATTGTCCATAGATTTTGAAACACTTGAGATTTTCTTATCCCATATTTTCATCATCTGTTCAAATTGAACCTTCTCAGACCTGTGCTTCTTTGCCTCTAAATTCAACTCCAATATTTCTTTACATGCTTCCTTCAGTTGTTCTTTGAGGGATTCTATTTCTGATTTTTCAATTATTTTATCTTTTCCCTTTCTCTGCCTGATGACAACTTCTTCTTCTGTTGCTAGAGATAAATCTATGATGCTCACTTGTTGTATAGCTTCAATGATTTTCTATGTCTTTTTACTCTCCATGGCATTATTTTCAAACCTGGTCATTGGCTTTCTTGGCTGAAATATAAAACCATCATCTTCACCTACAAAATATAATTTCTTGGCAGTCTTACCTTTCTTCAATTTTCTTCCACCACCTTCAGTATCTTCTGCTTGCACTATTGGTGACTCTTCAATATCAATTGCATGAAGGATATCTTCTAGATTCCATTTGGCCAATGTCTGGCTTCTATTTATCCTCTTAATTCCTTGTTTGTTAATCTTATTTTTCTATTTTGTAGGTGTTGGTTAAGGGGTGTCAGTTTCTTACAGAGGTTCTGCTCCTATGTCCATTGTTTCTGCAGGGGACTGTCTTCTTTTTCAACTTCTTATGTTACAGCTGGTGATTTAGTAGTTCTAGGTCTTAATATTTTATTTGGAGTGACTACATATATTTCATAACGACTCATAAACAAAAAATAAGTCCAACATTTGTTTAAACTTCTCAATTCTTCCAACACTAACAACTTTATCAAACCATGGTGAAACAAAGATGTCTCATTTCCTTCTAATTTAACTTGAACCCTATCTGACATATTTCCCAAAATCCTGTATAAATATAAAGGTAAGTCAAGTGATCTCTTACCTACAAAGTTCAGAATGAGTCTGAGATGGTAAGAATAAACCATGTGGAATATTCCCTCATAGGTGAAATACTTTTCAATGACCAACAGTAGCTTTGCATAACTTTCCTCCATATAACTACTAGGAATTCCATTAGTCAAATCAATTCCTCTATGTTCTTTCTTGACAAACTCCTCACAACTCTGCATTGTAAATTTTGTGCCCTTAAACCATTCTTCACCACCCCTAGGGATTCTTGTAGCTTGTGCTATTATTTTTTATGTTACTGTGAGATTCAAAATCCCAACCTTTAATGTTGTTCCTGTAAATTATTGGAAAAATCCTTTGAAACCTGTGCATGGTAACCCTCCAACTTATGGCAGAATTGTAGGCATCCTGTCCTCCTGAAAACTTCCATAATAGTAGGATCTTCATTAGTAATTTCAAATCCAAGGGTTCATACCTGAGACAATGGCTACCCTTGTTCGTTTTATTTCTTGCAGCCATGGATGCTTTATAGTCTTCGTTGCCTCGCTTGCTGGTGACACCTGCCGAATTTGAATTCGACAATAACCTGCTTGGAGTGATGAAGCAACTCTCCGAGAATCTATTTACATGCAAGGATATGCAGTAATATGATAAAACGCTGGTTTGGGGTAAGGTTTAAAAGGTTAATTGACAACTCGGGTTTTAATAATAGCACATGCAACCAAAAAGAATCATGATTACATCAAATACGGATATGTACATTTGAAACTTATCATAACAACCTTCAAAAACCTCAACCTTTACTCAAATTATCATAAAATGAAACCTCACATCGCTCTGACAACCTTGGCTGAAGAAACACAGTTTTGTAGCAAATATAGTTAGGCTACTGACTGATTCACTACGAAACTATGCAGAAGTTTCGTAGCAAAATATGTGGATTTCCTTTTTAAATCATTACGAAATTTTGAAAAACTTACAGGTGTGAACTTTTGAGATTAAATGCATGGGGATGACCAATGATATTATGTGAGATTGATTTAACTGAAGTGACATGGATGAAGGTGAACTTTAAACTTAGGGTAGACTTCATAAAAATGTAAAAATTTTCATACATCACATTAATTGACTTAAGGGACTTCAACAATTTGGTGAAAGACCTCCATGACCCTATCAAGGAAATTTTTACAACTAAATGAGTGATAACAGTGGCTCCAATTGGGATGGTGTGCCCCTGTGGTACACTAAAGAACCTATAGTTCTAGTGCCATCCATCTTTAAAAATAAACTTCTGAAATTTGCCAAGATTTCTTCAAACTCTTATGGCGTTATCCTCGGGCTCAAGTTTGATGATCAACCTTTCTTTATTAGCAAAACAGAATAATAAAACAAAATATATACAATGGAGTGAAAATTCAGTAAAATTTACGAGGAATAGTGCTTTAGAAACCTGCCATTGACAGGTCCTTCAGCACAAAGTTGTCCATCCATCTCCTGAAGTAGATAAGTATTGTTGCCATGGTATGCAGATACTATGAATGGTCCCTTCCAGATGTTTTCAAACATTCCATGTTTCCCCTTTTCCTCAATTCTGGCTTCCCACTTCAAAACTACATCTTGAATCTAGAAATTTTCTTCTTTGACCTTTCTGTCAAATGTTTTCTTCACTCTGTTTTGTGATTGCTGATGGTTGTTGCATACCTCCTCCCTTTTTATTTTAGAGATATAAGTTTATTTATCCTCCTCTGAATGGCATTAGGCTCCTCTTCAAGTCCTTGCAGAAATTTCATTAAGGCACTCCCAAGGAGGTGCGAAAGCGAAAAATTGCTTCGACTCCATACACTAATTCATAAGGTGAAGTACCAATGGATCGCTTTGTACATACTCTATCAGCCCACAAATCATAATTCAACTTCAGATGACATGATCTCTTGTTTTCCTACAATATATTTTTGATAATTATCACAATGCTTTTATTAGAGGATTCAACAAGACGATTACCCTATGGGTAATAAGCAGTTGAGTGTCCAAGTGTTATATGATACTGATGAAAAAAGCTAATTAACCTTTTGGATTTAAAATCTTGTGCATTGTCAGTAATAATCTTCATAAGACAACCAAACATAGACAAAATATTGTTCTCTAAGAACTAAATGATGACTCAATCATTTGCCTGCCTTGTTGGGATTGTTGCGACCCACTTAGTGAAATAATCTGTGGCTGTCAAGATCCAGCGATGTTTCCCTAAAGATGATGGGTGTATTTCACCAATAAAATCCAACTCCCATTGTTGGAAAGGCACCTCAACATATATAGGCATCAAAGGTAAAGGAATCAGCTTTTTCTTACCATCAAAAATCTGACATTTATGGAAAGCAGCGATCTTCTTGTAAACATCCTTGAACATGGTCAGCCAGTAGTACCCTGCTCTAAGAATTTTTTTTGTTGTGGCCTTTGAGTAGTGGTGTCCTCCACAAACTCCCTTATGAAACTCTTCAATGACCCTTTCAACTTCCTCTTCTAGAAAACTGTTTAAAAGGATTCCACCAGTATCTTTCCAGTACAGATTCTTATCTACAATGAAGTATCTTAGAGATTTCAGCTTCAAAAACCTTGCTTTTGATTTAGTCAACTCTGCAGGAGCACTGTGATGATGTAATACAAAGATAATATCTCTATACCATTTAGATAAAATAAACTTCTCTTCAATAGGAATCAACTCTTCATCTTCCTCTGACAGCTCTGAAATTTCTACAATAAGATTAATGTCAAGACAATCAAATTGGATTGTGCCATCAACTTTTCCAACCCATGTCCTTTCACCAATTTTGTAGTTCTGATTTCTATGTCATACTCCAGAAAATTAGCTATCCACTTCCCTCTCTTTCCATCAGGATCGGGTTGTTTCAAAATGTCTTTAACCACAGTGTTGGGCACAAATGTAATGACATGAGAGTGAAGAATATAAATTTTGAAATCCTTAATAGCTTTCATCAAATCATATGTCTGTTTTTTGAAAATATTTTACTTCAACTCTGAGTTAACAAGATTTCTACTAAAGAATGAAATTGGTTGTTCTATACCTTGTTGTCCTTTCTGCAGTAAAACTCTAGCTATGGTATTTTAAGATGCAAATGTGAAAACTAGAAATTCTCTTGAAAAATTTGGACTAATAAGCACAAGGGCTTGAGTGAGGGATTTATTTATTTATTCGAATGATTTCTTGGCTTCAAAAATCCATTTAATATCAGTTCCTTTCTTCAACATCTTGGTAATCTCTTTGACAATTTCAACAAAGTTCGGGATGAACCTTCTAACAAAGTTTACTCTCCCAAGAAAGGACTAAATTTCCTTCATGTTCCTTGGAATATCTATCTTCTAAATGGCATTAAATATGTTTGGATCAATCTTTATCCAATCCTTTGATATAAAGATTTATCCAAACAGAGTTAGTGGGATTTAGAGAGATACCAAATCTTCTACAATTTTGCAGAATTTTCTCCATATGCTTCAAATGATCTTCCTCTCTTCTTGAAAATACAGTTATGTCATCCACATAGACCACAACTAACTTATCTTTCTCCTCATCAAAGGAAATATCAATTTCTCTTTGAAAGGTCGCTCCTGCATTCATCAAAATAAAGGGCATCTTGGCGTACATAAATGTTCCCCATGGTGTGGTAAAAGAAGTTTTCTCTTGATCTTTTGGGTGTACCAATATTTGATTGTATCCTGAAAAACCATCTAGCATGGACATCCTTTGAGAGCCAAAAATATTTTTCAAAATATGATCCATCTTAGGAAGAGGGTAGTTGTTTTTCAAAGAAGCCTTATTCAAGTTTCTAAAATCAATACAGATTCTTATCTCTCCACTCTTTTTTCTGACTAGTACCAAATTAGCAAGCCATTTTGAGAATCTAATAGGAGCAATAATTTTTGCATCAAAAAGTTTCTTAACTTCCTTCTCAAGCAAAGGCATGAGAAATGAATTAATCCTTCTAAATTTATGTTTAAAGGGTTTCTCATTCTCTTTGATAGGAATGGTATGCTGAATAATAATAGGATAATGCTTTTTCAGATTAGGATAACTACATGCAAAAACATCAATGAACTTCTTCATCATCTCAATATATTTTTGTCTCATCTCCAATATTACAAGTTTCTACCTCCTCCTCATCAACCTGGATTCTAGGATATTTGAAAACATCATTTTGGTCAAAAAAAAATCAAGTGGAATAAGACCCCTGGGTATACAATTATTTTTCAACTGCAAAACTTCAGAATTGACCTTAGTTTCAGCAAGCATGTTTTGTTGATCTACTTGTGTTGTTTAAAATTCCTCTTTTAACTCAATGAAATTTTTGACTTACTGGTCATCTTCAAACACTTTCCAATGGATGATATTATCTGGAATAGGAGGCCTACGCCGGACTTCAATGTCATACTTCTTAGTAGAATGTGTCGGCATAACAAACAAACTTGCAAAAACAACTCTGGAATCAGCCACTGAGTTTTGATCTCTATTTTTCACAATAAATGCATATTCTTGAAAATTTTCCAACATTTCCATAATCATGTTTCTATAGGCTATCATCCTCACATCCTTAGTTTGATATACTCCTTCAACTTGTTTGATTACCAACTCAGAATCTCCACAAACTGATATCTTTTGGGCACCCAATCTTTTCAAAATTTCCAAACCCAAAAACAAAGATTCATATTCAGCCATATTATTTGTACAGTCAAAGTTAAGTTTGAAGAATAAAACTTACTTTCATCATCAGGAATAGTAATCCATATTCCTGCACCAGCCCCCTCTCTTCCAGCAGATCCATCAAAGTGTAGAATCCACCAGCCCTCTGCTTTCTCTTCTACAATTTCCTAATTTTCAATTTCTTGATTTTCAATTTGTTGAATTTCTACTTTCCTTTCACTTTATGCTTCATCAGTTAGCTCATTTAAAATAATTTCTAATCCTAATTCATTTTCAACAGCATAAATGGGAATATTTTGAGGTTTATCCTTGCTACTTACCATGTAGGCCATCCTACTCTCCCTGTACAATCTTCTCTGCTCACCAAAAACATGAATGGTGGCATATGTCAAGTCCATATGCATGGTGCCTTTGATTTTTGCTTCCCAACATCTAGATAAGAGCATGCCAAACTTGGGTGGAATAAATTCCACCGCAATGTCCATTACCACTGTCTTGGTAGGCAGTTGTGTTAGGCCAACAACAACATCTTTTATCAATCCTATGCATTGGACTCTTTTGGAGTCAAAAGAAAATAAATCCTTGTATGGCCTTCTAATCTCCAAACCCATCCTCTCCATAATCACCTTAGGCATGAGGTTATGAGAAGCCCCCAAATCCAACATGGCGTTGTGTAATGTCATGTCATGGATACTAAGGCTGACATAAAGAGGATTTACTTCTTCATTCTGCTCATCTTCCAATCTTGGTCGCAAGTAGATGGTAGGATGATATTCTTGTATATTAAGTATATCTGAAGCTCCCAGTTGAGAATTCAAATTTTTCACAATTTTGCTTCTGTACTCATTTACCTTGAGAATTTCTCCAAAGGGAACATGAATCTTAGTTTTAGAGATCTCATTCTCCAAACTGAAAACATAATTAATATTTTCATTCTCTTTGACAAGGGGAGGAAGTGGTGGGTCCTTTTTAGGCTTAGCTGCTTTAGGAGCATCATTCTTTGGCTGTGTTTTATTTGCAGTGATGGGAACATTTCTGTTTCTAAGATTGTATTGCTTCTACATCTCAAATATAGCATGTTGATAACCCTTAAGATATTCATATTGTCCCTCACCCTTATTCAAATCATGATCAGACTCATCATTCTCCTCTTTGGTCAAAAACATCCCAGACATGTTTTCATCTAGGCAGTGGATAGTGTCTTCTTGGATCTCAAGCTGAGTTTCTTCCTCATCAATCAAATTCTACTGAAAAGGAGACCTCACTTTAGGGTCATGCTGATTTATGTTTTCTCTTTGTCTTTTTTGATTCTGAGGCCTTCTAAACTGTGGATTTCTAATTTTTGGATGATGTTGTGCAGGAAGGGAAGAAGCAGTTCCAAGGGAAAGTCTATCCATGAGTTTTTCCATAATATTCATCATAGAATAAAACTTATCATATGATATGGAAGGATTTTATTCTTATTTTAGTTTTTTTTTACCCATCTTAGAATTCTTAGCTACTATCATGTTCACTTCTACTTTCACAGCATCATTCTGCATTTCTTCTAGAGAAGCAAATTCTCTTTCTCTAAGAAAAATGGAGAAATCATAATCAAATGCCTCAGCATAGCGTAATTGAGTAGCTCCTGGGGAGGTTTAAGATGAGCAGGTATAGAGTCATAAAATTTGTTAAATCTCTTGGAGAAATTTTGGATAGTTTCATCTATAGCTCTTTTTAAACTATTATATTCAGTAAGGGTTTGCACAGGGTTTGTTCTATTCCCCCATTTTCTCAGAAAACTATCCTCAAACTGATTCCAATTCTGTAAGCTTGCTAGAGCTAGGGCTTTAAACCATTTTCTAACCTCGCCAGTGAAACTTTGAGAAAATAGTCTCATTTCAACATCTTCATGGTCTACTTCCTCTCTGTCTATGAAATCATTGAGTTGGTCTACACGTTCCTCAGTTCTTATTTCTTCTTCACTTCCCCAGGTTTTAATTCTAGTTGAGTATTTACTTGGGAGGTTATTGAGAACACCTAGGAGGACAAGTGGAGCATATCTTGCAGGTGTAGCAGGAGGAGGTGAAGGTGGAACATTTCCAGCCATAATGACAGGGACTGTGGTATTTCTTGGAAAAAAAATAGGAGAATATGAGTTACTAGGAGGTGGTGCAGTTGGTCTTTGTAGTCCATATATAAATGAGCTCCACTTAGGCAAAGGTATACCATATTTTCTTCTCAACAAGAATTCAAATGGGTCTAACTATTTTAACTTTTCAAAAGACTCCCTCTCTAACATCAATTTTTCTGTCACTGTTTCCCGAAATTCTTCTTTTTATTTATTGGTTACTAAGGTCGAGGTATCAATACCTAGTCTTTGCAAGTTTAGAATTATCTCAGTTAATTCGTTTTCACCCTTAGACCTAAAAAAAACTTCTTGAATTTTATCATCAAATTTCTTATCTTCATGACTTCGAACAATTTCAGAGGACAAAGCTCTTGAGTGTGATGGAATACTTGATTTTGAAGAGTTGTTTTCAATGCCTCTGAGAATCCTCAATGGATTATCCACAATAGTAGGTGGGTTAGGATCTAGATTTCTCCTTGTATATCTTATTCTTGAAGCCACCTTTAAGCATGAAAATTTTTAGTGGAGCCACCAAGGTAGTTTTTGCAGCCTCAAAAATTTCTGAGCTCTTGCTACCTCCAAGAATTCAGCTTCACTGTTTACACAAAAACTTTGGGAAATATGTCTTCAGACTCCCAACAAATGCACCAAAATTTTATCACCAAATTGATCCTGATAGGCTTCTCATCAATCAACTTAATTTAACTCTTTCAAACCACTTTTAACTGAATATTAGCCTCTTCATTTTGAGAGGGCTCTCTCAAAGGGAATTTATGATTTTCAATAGAAATACTGTTAGATGGCTAACTCTATGAACCGTGACTTGGTTTTGATTGATTGCGGGTTGAGAAATGAAAGGCTTGATACCATTGGGCTATGGGGTCAACAACAATAAACTTGATGACATTAATTCTTCTCCTGGAAGCTGAGGCAAATAGGCGTTTTGATAAGGATGGTACATACACATAGCATAGGAAAAACACAGCAACTTAACCTCTAAATGAAGTCAGAGCATGATAACATGAGTTCTGAGTAATTAGAGATAAAACTCACTGTAGATGACTAGACATAAAAGATATATAGCAAATAAAACATCAAACACCTCATTCGAATCTCAGGTCTAGAAGTAAAATGTCACTGTATATTACTGAAACTGATAAAATATAACATATTAGAAATTTGGTGCAATATTCTCCAACCCTTTGATATTCGATGTTCTGTCGATAAATAGACTTTTTTTACATTGAAAATGATCTGCCCAGCAGGCTCGATCCTCGAACTCTACCTTTGACACCTAACATAATTGAAACTACTTTCTTGGAACAGAAAAAGATATATATCCTTTAAAAATTCACATTCCTAATAGGACTCTACTTCCTATTTATTACATTCAGTTTTCTTAATAGTAAAACAGTTACATGATAGAGATCACATGTTTAAGAGACATTCACCATCACTAACATGTTTAAAGTACCCCCTAGATTTAGGAAACAGGGTCCTACTTTTCAGGAATAGATAATCTCCACGTTTAGTCTTGGTCTTCACATTAAGCTAGATGAGTGACACTCATATTGAGTAATTATTCTATGTTGGGATGGCCCACTAACAAGATGGATGTCTCCAGATGGTTTATGTGTTGTTTGCACCTCCACAAATCTTCCAAAAACCATTCGCTACAAAACAGAGTAGTTTAGGTAGTTTCATAGCGTGGTTTCGTAGCGAATGAATTTATGTCTTTTCATCCATCTCCCTGCCACCTTTGCTGGAGAAAAACTTTTGTTATGCCAAAATATCTTGAAAACAACCAACCTCCCTCCTTAATCCTTCACAAAAATAAATTTGAAAGAAAAATAGCATCTTCAAAATTTCATAGCGTTTTTCTGGCTTCAATCCTAGAGCATGCTACGAAAGTGTCTAATAAACCAGAATTTGCATATTTTGTGACTTTCTTCAAATTTTGATCTCCTGAGCCAAAATTTAGGTTTTTGCAAGCTATGAAATTCATCAAACATTTTTCAACTTAATCTTCATTTATAATAGGTTGGCCTATAGGTTCTTCAACCACTTTCATCTTCAGCCCTTTCTTCTCATGCTCAACTTGAATCGTGTCTAGCTAATCCTAAAGGTATTCCACTTGATACTTTAATTCTTTGCTTTTAGCTTTAAAGTGTAAGTTCATCTTCCTGGTATGTCTGACCACCCCTCTTAATGGCTGAGTCCTTTTCAGCAATCTGTTGGCATGGTCCATAGATTTTGAAACACTTGAGATTTGCCTATCCCATCTTTTCATCATCTGTTCAAATTGAGCCTTCTCAGACCTATGCTTCTCTGCCTCTAAATTCAACTCCAATGTTTCTTTACCTTCTTCCTTCAGTTGTTCTTTGAGGGATTCTATTTCTGATTTTTCAATTATCTTCTCTTTTCCCTTTCTCTGCCTGATGACAACTTCTTCTTCTGTTGTTGGAGATAAATCTATGATGCTCACTGGCTGTACAGCTTCAATGATTTTCTCTGTCTTTTTTCTCTCCATAGCCTTCTTTGCAAACCTGGTCATTGGCTTTATGGCTGAAATATAAAACCAACATCTTCACCCGCAACATCTAATTTCTTAGCAGTCTTACCTTTCTTCAGTTTTCTTCCACCACCTTCAATATCTTCTGCTTGCACTATTGGTGACTCTTCAATATCAATTGCATGAAGGATATCTTCCAAATTCCCTTTGGCCAATGTCTGGCTTTTACTTATCCTCTTACTGCCTTCTTTGTTAATCTTATTTTTCTATTTTTTAGGTGTTGGTTAAGGGGTGTCAGTTTATTACAGAGGTTCTACTCCTATGTCCATTGTTTCTGCAGGGGACTGTCTTCTATCTTCTTCAACTTCTTCTCTTACAGTTGGTGATGTAGTAGTCCTAGGTTTTAAGATTTTCTTTGGAGTGACTACATCTATTTCATAACCACTCATAAACAGAAAATAATTCCAATCTCTATTTAACCTTCTCAATTCTTCCAACACTAACATCTTTATCAAACCATGGTGAAAAGAAATGTCTCATTGCCTTCTGATTTAACGTGAACTCTATCTAACATCTTTCCCAAACAACTATATAAATATAAAGGTAAGTCAAGTGATCTCTTACCTACAAAGTGCAAAAGGAGTCTGAGATGGTAAGAGTAAACAATGTGGAATCTTCCCTTGCAGGTGAAATAATTTTGAATGA
Organism: Pinus albicaulis; assembly: GCA_034641835.2. Classification (NCBI taxonomy): domain Eukaryota; kingdom Viridiplantae; phylum Streptophyta; class Pinopsida; order Pinales; family Pinaceae; genus Pinus; species Pinus albicaulis. The sequence goes on along the minus strand of CM076575.1, from coordinate 538,801,424 downwards.
CCAATAGTAGCTTTGCATAACTTTCCTCCATATAACTGCTAGGAATGCCATTAGTCAAATCAATTCCTCTATGTTCTTTCTTGAGAAACTCCTCACAACTCTGCATTGTAAATTTTGTGCCCTTAAACCAATCTTCACCACTGCTAGGGATTCCTATAGCCTGTGATATGCTTTCTAGAGTTACTGTGAGATTCAAGATCCCAAATTTTGATGTCATTCCTGTAAAATTAGTGGCAAAATCCTTTAAAACCTGTGCATGGAAAAACTGCAACTTCTAGCAGAATTGTGCACCTTGTCCTCCTAAAAACTTCCATAGCAGTAGGGTCTTCATTGAGTAATTTCAAATCCATGGGTTCATACCTGAGACAGTGGCCACACTTGTTCGTTTTCTTTCTTGCAGCCATGGATGCTTTATAGTATTTGTTGCCTCGCTTGCTGGTGACACATGCAGAATTCGAATTCGACAGCAACCTACTTGGAGTGATGAAGCAGCTCTCTAGGAATTGATTTACATGTAAGTATATACAATAATATGACAAAAGGTTGGTTTGAGGTAAGGTTTAAAAGGTTAATTGACAACTCAAGTTTTAGTAATAGCACATGCAACCAAAAATAATCATGATTACATCAAATACGGCTATGTACATTTGAAACTTATCATAACAACCTTGACAGACCTCAATCTTTACTCAAATTATCATAAAATGACACCTCACATCGCTCTAACAACCTTGGCTGAAAAAACACAGTTTTGTAGCGAAGACAGTTAGGCTACAGACAAATTTTCTACGAAACTATTAGGCAGTTTTGTAGGGAAATCTGTGAATTTCCTTTGTAAATCGCTTCAAAATTTTGAAAAACTGACAGGTGTGAACTTTTGAGATTAAATGCATGGGGATCACCAATGATATTATGTGAGATTGATTTGACTGAAATGGCATGGATGAAGGTGAACTTTGAACTTAGGGTAGACTTCATAAAAATGTAAAAATTTTCATACATCACATTAATTGACTTAAGACACCTCATCAATTTGGTGAATGACATGCATGACCCTATCAAGGAAATTTTTACAACTAAATGAGTGATAATAGACAACATATTAATATATGCTTAGCTAGAGGTATTTATTAATCTTCTTTTGTTATGTCCCTATACTACTAGTGTATCCCCCTTATTGTTATCGTTAGTGTAGAAACCTATTTTTATTGTTGTTCCTGTATATCCCCCATTTTGTCATTAATGTGCCCCACAGAATCCCTGATGCAGGGGCATTAGGCACAATAAAATGCTTTGTGTCTAAGTAGACATAGGGGGTTCTCATGTTTTTAAATTCTCATGTAATTATTAGTATTTTGAATAAAATGGTGAGGAATTGTAAATGTTCTCTAACCACTAGAGGACATGAGGGAAGTTGATTAAGTTAGGAAGGTGAAGAGTCAATTTTAGTAATTTTAGGAATTGAGTCTAATTTTAGAGAATTCCAAGAGCCTTTGTTGAGCTGTTAAGGAAGTTGAACTGATTCCTCAGTAATTTGTATAAATGTAATAAGTCTAGAAGACAGAGCAGAGCTGGAGAGTAGGGTAGTTTTTCAGAGGTAAAGACTTATTAATCCTATGGGAAATTGTGAAACAAGCCACTGTTATGAATATCTGGCCAAGACCGAAAGGCTTTTGTAACTGAGGACATTTGTATATATTGATGAAAGAAATTAGTCTGAATTATATGTGTATTGACTGTTTATATGGAATTGCTTGTTTGATATTAAATTGCAAAGGATAATTTGGTTGTATCGATCACAGAATGGATCGATACAATGGAATTATAATTTGAATAATAATCCGCATGGATATGGGTCAAATCGGTGTTTACATTGTGCAAAACAAATTGGGTTTCCTTTCACTTTCTATTGTGAATTAGGACCAATTGGGTTAAAGGAAAAGTTGAATGAAATCACAGTGAAATTGGTGTGTAGGTATCTGTTGGTTATATCATACTGATATATATTATTGAGCGCGGTGGTTGGTAGGAAAATGGAAACACAGAGTTAAAGTAAGCCTGCAGGGAATGAAGCTGAATCGAATTTGAAGGCATAGAGGATTGGCTTCACAAGTTAAAGAACTTGAAGGCATGAATGAACTACACAAGGGGCCTTTGTACAGTGTTCGAAGAAATGAAGTGGAACCTTGAGAGATAACGGAACCGTGAGGAGCAACAGTGAAACCGAGGTTCGAAAAACCAAGGGTTCACATAATTTAAAAGTGGTAAGTTGGATTGACAAAAAAAAACGCGATACATTCCAACGTTTGACACGTGGCCTTAGGTGGTTTCCAAAAACCACGAATTTCGCGTAATTTTGGATGAGTAAGTCCCAAGAGGTTTAAAAATGTGATATTCATTTATATCCATTCGATCAGTGGTTGGAGCGCAACAATTTTGGAGCCATCAGATGGCGGGGTGAGTTATGTCGCAGGTGCTCGAAGATTTTATTTAATTACAAATGTGGTTTAATGTTAATGGGTCGGAGTTTAATAACCAAAAAGAATTATTTGAATGAGCGCATGTAGTTTACAAAAATGGTTAATGCATTGTATGGTAATGCTTCTTCGAATTCGAATTGATAAGTTATGTTTCCTATAATATATGTTGACGACCATATTATAATTTGATCAAAGTCAGAGTTATATGTATGTGGATATTTATATGTGATGGAATTCCAATAAAAGCCGTGGAAGTTCGCTTAATATTCATTGATGTGGGAATGTTTAATGTGTATGTGTGTTGGTGTAAATTAACCAAAGTCAAACCTTGGTAGATTATGAGGTGAGAAGAGCGCATGTTTATAGTTGGTACATTGGGGTTTAATTAGAATTCAAATGTTGATTCGAATGTTTATTAAAATAAGTTTGATATCGATTCAAAAGGATTGAATTAATTGAAACCCTCAGGTGTAAGGTTCTATTGGGTTTCTGCTTGTGAGGGCATGTTGCATGCGTTGATGTTATATCTTGGTTGAACCATAGGTTTTGAAGGTTATGTACTTTAATTTAAATTGTAGAGATTGAGAATAGTACTATGTGTGTGCATTTTATGCATAGACTGAAGATTGTGGGTTACAAAATGGAATTGAAGTTTTATATACAGACCAAGAGTGTGTAATCAGGTAGCCCTGGCTTCAAGTGGTATCAGAGCAAGTTAGCTATTTTTGAAAAAGTTCAAGTTTTGGTGAATGCATGTATGAAAAGAAATCAGACTTTTCAAAACTGATGAGGACTGCAGCATACAGAGATGCAGTGCATGTGATGAGAGAAGAGGAAGATCAGATTCTAAGATCTGATAGGCAGCAAAGTACACAGGATTGCCGTGAACAGAGAGTTGCAGAAGAATAAGATCAGGCAGGGATCTTATAGGTAAATAATTTTAAATCTGATTTGAGATTTATTATTGCAATATTATGGTTGTAGAAATTTGAAGATAGAGTCTTGATGATGAAATCAATGAACCTGATATTTAGTTAAAGGTTGAATAGGGAGGACCATTGTAGTGTTCTCAAGAAAAGGTGAGTTGATGAGCAGTGTTTAACTCTGGTTTGAAGAATTTTTTGCAGAATTCAGATTGCAGGCAATTGAAGAAATCTCAGCAAAGAAGATCACAGCTTTGAGAGCAGTGATAAAAGAGTCTAGCAAGGGATTCTAAAGTGAAGAAGAAAGTGTGGCAGAAGCTGGAGAATTCCCAACAGAGGTTGGATGAGAGGAGAACAGATGTGTTCTTGAGAAGTTGCAAAGTGAAGCCTAGAGAAATCAGAAGAGAGTGCTCAAAAGGTTCCAGCAGAAGGAGAAGCAGTATTTGCCAAAAGCCCATATCCGGAGGAAAGATTGGTGAGGTAAGTGGTAGTAGGAGAGATTGTTGTTGCAGAGGCTTAGTGCAGTTGATGAGTGAAGAACTCATGGAGGAGAATATGACTACTGATAGTCATAGAAGAGATTGCAGAGGTTCTGAGAGAGGCCACAACAGAAATGAGGAAGTAGATGCCAAAGAAAAGTGCATGAGACATCATTTAACTGATGCAGAGTATTGGAAAGAGATAGCTGAGATCAGTAAACAGTTTTATAAACTAGAGATGATGATATAGGAAAACCAGAGAGTTGGTTGGCTCATGAAGAAGAGTGTGAAATGGAAACCATTACAATTGAGGTTGAGGCAAAAGGAGATTTCCTTATTGAAAGAAGAACTCAGAGCAGCTGAGTTGAGAAAATAAATTTATGTTTGTGAGGCAGAACAGGATACAGGTGAAGAATACAGATCTATGAAAGATCTTGCGAATCATGGTGAAGGCTTAAGGCAACAAGAAGTTTGTCTTACTAAAGAGAAATTATTGATGATTTCCTGAGTTATTGGACAAGTCCAGATTAGCTGGATGATGTAAAGGCTTGTATTTTTTAGTCTGACCATTGTGAGGTGATGACATGTTCTACAGAAGAAGAGGATCATTCTGAGGCACTGATAAATGAAGCAACCGAGACTGAAGAGTCTTGTGATTTTGAAACTAAAGAGTTGTGTATGTTTGCAGGTAAATCACAGGGAGATGAACAAGCTTTAAAGTTTGTTGAGGAGGAGAAGTTAAATCTGGAATCTGTCCAGATCAATGCTGAGATAGCAAGATCTCAGGAGGAATTGAAGACAGAAGAGACTAATGAGGATATTCAGTAGAATATTGAAGCAAAGAGAGAAGGACCAGCAGATGATTGGTCAAGAGCAAGCAAAGGCATAAAAGGTTGTGTAAGGTTCCCAAAAGCTACTCCAATTGAAGTTGTTGAATTGTATAGAAGGTTGGATTTTCAAAGAAGAGAATTAGAGAAGAAGAGTACCTATGCACAGGATAATTTGCTGGGGAAGAAGAGTAGGAAGGTCTTCATGGATAATGTTCATGAAGCAGATGATGGAAAGAAGGAGAGACTCGCTGACAGTCTCATGGAGGATGCAAATCAGCATACTGATGTGCTGACAGAGGATTTGGAAGGAAACTTAGAACAACATACTGATGTGTTGTCAGAGGAGGAAGATGTATTTAGACCTTGTGATTTTAGTGTTGAAGGCTCATGTGTTAATTATGCAGGCAAAGAAGAACAAAAAATGAAAATTTTTAGAGAATTGAATGAAAGGGAAACTATGTTGGTTAAAAACATAGTGAAGGGTCATCATTTTAACATGGTGATTGGAACAGTGGAGATAACTCTAGAGGCTGAGGAGAAAGATAGTAAAGATTTTCTGGGTCTTGAGACAGACTCAGAACTTCAGAAAGAATTTTTGGTGACTGTACCAGCAATTGAGACCATTGGGTCTTGTGACTTTGAAACTGACAATTTGATTGTGTTTACAGGTATTGCAGGAGACATTCCATCTCTTGGGATTGTCTTGAAGGAAGATGAAACAATCATGCAAAAACTTGTTACTATTGGTGACAAGGAAGAATTGGCTTGTTTGATGGACCAAGAGTAGACTATGGGGTAGATTTTCAAAACTGACACAGTGATGAAGAATCATAATTCTATTCTGATAATAGATGAATATGCAGAGTTTGAATAACTTGAGTTGATTTCCAGAATCAATCAAGGGGATGAAATACAATTTCTGAAGATTCTAAAAGAAGAAGGAGAAGATGCTGAAGTTAGACTGCAACATACTGATGAGGGGCTGAAATGCTTACTGCAAACATTTAGACAGGAGAAAAGATTGCAGACACTAGAGTAAAGTTGCCTGAAGCTGTGAAGAGAAGAGGAGCAGATATTAGTTTGCAAAATTTAAATTTTCTCACTAGTATACAAACAGAGATAAATGAGTATGTTACTGCAAGGAGGAAATCAATTGATGATTTATTTTCTAAGAATAAATTTGCAGATGATGAGCAAGAGAATGTTGCAGAGGGCCAGGAAGTTAGGGAGGTAGCAACAATCGGGGAGGCAACATTGGCATTAGCAAAAATGTTGGCAACAACATGGGAGGTGACACCTGCAGGAGTAGTAAACATGTTAGTAACATGTGGGACAACATTTGCAGCAACAGAAATTGAAGGCAGCAACAAGAGGCAAAGATATTTCCAGACTGAAGATAAGTTGGACATGGAGATTGAAGGCATCAGAATATTGATGATCAAAGTGTCTCAGAATCAGCAGACAGCAGCAAGAAAACAGAAGGATTCTAGCAAAGGAAAGACAAGAAGATATTGTGGAAGTATAGCTGGAGGTAATTTGCAGAACAAGATATGGAGACCTGGAGAAATGTAGAAGAAGAATAATGCAGCTGTTGGACAGCAGCAAAACAGAGTATGGGATCCAGGAGGCAGAGATCAAGGACACATGATCAGGATATCATGAACAAATTGAACCTCGGGAGTCTGATGTAGGGGCATTAGGCACAATAAAATGCTTTGTATCTAAGTAGACATAGGGGGTCTCATGTTTTTAAATTCTCATGTAATTATTAGTATTTTGAATAAAATGGTGAGGAATTGTAAATGCTCTCTAACCACTAGAGGACATGAGGGAATTCGATTAATTTAGGAAGGTGAAGAGTTTGTTTCAGTAATTTTAGGAATTGAGTCTAATTTTAGAGAATTCCAAGAGCCTTTGTTGCGCTGTTAAGGAAGTTGAACTGATTCCTCAGTAATTTGTATAAATGTAATAAGTCTAGAAGACAGAGAAAAGCTGGAGAGTAGGGTAGTTGTTCAGAGGCATAGTATTATTAATCCCACGGGCAATTGTGAAACAAGCCACTGTCATGAATATCTGGCCAAGACCAAAAGGCTTTTGTAACTGAGGACATTTGTACATATTGATGAAAGAAATTAGTCTGAATTATATGTGTATTGACTGATTATATGGAATTGATTTTTTGATATTAAATTGCAAAGGAGAATTTCGTTGTATCGATCATAGAATGGATCGATACAATGGACTTCTAATTTGAATAATAATCCACATGGATATGGGTCAAATCGTAGTTTACATTATGCAAAAAAAATTGGGTTTCCTTTCACTTTCTATTGTGAATTAGGACCAATTGGGTTAAAGGCACAGTTGAATGAAATCACAGTGAAATTGGTGTGTAGGTATCTTTTTGTTATATCATACTGATATATATTATTGAGCACAGTGGTTGGCAGGAAAATGGAAACACAGAGTTAAAGTAAGCTTGTGGGGAATGAAGCTGAATCGGATTTGAAGGCATAGAGGATCGGCTTCACAAGTTAAATAAATTGAAGGCACGAAGGAACTACGCAAGGGGCCTTTGTACAGTGTTCGAATAAATGAAGTGGAACCTTGAGCGGTAACGGAACCGTGAGGAGCAACAGTGAAACTGGGGTTCGAAAAACCAGTGGGTTCGCATAATTTAAAGGTGGTAAGTTGGATTGACAAAAAAAATGCGATAAATTCCAGCGTTTGACACGTGGCCTTAGGTGGTTTCCAAAAACCATGAATTTCACGTAATTTTGGATGAGTAAGTCCCGAGCAGTTTAAAAACGCAATATTTGTTTATATCCGTTCGATCAGTGGTTGGAGCTCAACAAGTTTGGAGCCATCGGATGGCGAGGTGAGTTATGTCGCAGGTGCCTGAAGATTTCATTTAATTAAAAATGTGGTTTAATGTTAATGGGTCAGAGTTTAATAACCAAAAATAATTATTTGAATGAGCACATGTAGTTTACAAAAAGGGTTAATGCATTGTATGGTAATGCTGCTTCGCATTCGAATTGACAAGTTATGTTTGATATAATATATGTTGTCGTCCATATTATAATTTGATCAAAGTCAGAGTTATATGTATGTAGGTATTTATATGTGATGGCATTCCAATAAAAGCCATGGAAGTTTTCTTAATATTCATTGATGTGGGAATGTATAATGTGTATGTGTGTTGGTGTAAATTAACCAAAGTCAAACCTTGGTAGATTATGAGGTGAGAAGAGGGAATGTTTATATTTGGTACGTTGGGGTTTAATTAGAATTCGAATGTTCATTAAAATAAGTTTGATATCAATTCAAAAGGATTGAATTAATTGAAACCCTCAGGTGTACGGTTCTATTGGGTTTCTGCTTGTGAGGGCATGTTGCATGCGTTGAAGTTATACCTTGGTTGAACCATACGTTTTGAAGGTTCTGTACATTAATTTAAATTGTAGAGATTGAGAATAGTACTGGGTGTGTGCATTTTATGCATAGACTGAAGATTGTGGGTTACAAAAGGGAATTGAAGTTTTATATACGGACCAAGAGTGTGTAAGCAGGTAGCCCGGGCTTCAATCCCACTATTGCTTTTAATGTGCCCTTAGACTATTACTGTTATGTAGTATCTTATTTTATTGTGAACCCTTAGAATCCTATATATACCAAGGAGGTCTTACCATTTGTATCACTCAAGAATTGTTCATTTATGTGAATTAGAGGAGTTTTCCCCATCAAAGAGGCTATTTCTAAAGTTTTTTATCTATATTTACTTCTATTTTGTGAGTTGGTTGCATAACATTTGGTATCAAAGTTTTGGATTCTAGGGTTTTGCTGTTGCAAATGGACCATCTTGGAATTTTTGCTATAAAGTTTTTCTTACGAAGGCTCAAAAGCTAAAATTATGACCATGTGGAGATGAAATCTTGTTGAACTTCTCGTAAAATTTTCAGATCTTGATTCACTATATTTTCTGAGATATGGTCCAAAGATGTTAGGGTTTTTTCATGCTCTAGAATTCAGTCGCAAACATGTGACCTTGAGAAAATCGTCATAAATTTCTTTCTGAGCATTAGATTTTAGTTTTGTAAAACATGAATAAAATTTCACAGGCTGTAATTTTTCGTGTATCATTTTTAGGGTTGAAGTTCAAAATAGTGACACGTGGCACTCTATACAAGTTCTCTCTATTGAAACAGTCTATAATCAAGTCATCTTGGGATATTGGGTATAAAATTATCTTGAAGAATCAAATTTTGGTATGACTTGTGGCATTGTAAACAAGGCTTAGAGGGATACCATAAGTTTCAATTTCATACCTTGGAGATTAAAAAATTAGATAGATAAAATAGTTTCAATGTTGAGATCCAAAAAGGAAAGAAAAAAGTGTGCATTTTTTTAAATTTCGCATAACTTTTGTTTGAAAAATCAGTTTGAAGTGATTCAAAGGGAATAGTGAAGCATATATATCATTGTTTGATTCCAAATTCCTATAAATAAATAAAAATAGACACATCTAGTAAGAAACCAAAAATCTCTTCTATGACGCATGAAGAAGAGGAAGAAATGCAACATGATATATCGAAATTACGAGACCAAGTGTAACAAATTCTACTCTCTTGAAGAGTAAACCAAAAATAAACTAGAAACTAAGATAGATGTTATAGAAACAAAAATGAAAGGCAACATATAATATGTGAAGAATGGTTTAAAAGAATACATGGAATATTTGAAGGAAGGTTTTACAAAGTTGTTACAATAAATGCTTCCTAGTAGTGATAAGGTACTCCATGAACATCAGTATGAGGACAAAAAGAATATGAAATATGATTTTAGAGACTCCAACATTAGGTTTAAGACTTGCCACACTCCAAATATATATATGAGGAAGTTTGATGGCAAGGATCCAGTAACATGGATACTAAAGACGAAGCAATGTTTTGATCTCCATGATGTGAAACACACACAAAAGGTACGCATTTCATCTTTATATTTAGAACCCAAACAATTTGTATCATATCAATGAATTTTTTATCATAAAACACTTGTCACTTGTCAATTTTTAAAAAATGAAATGATAGCACATTATGAGGATACAAAGAGCGACACCTTCTTTAGCCAATTGATAAATCTCAAACAAAAGGGTTCAATGGCAGAGATCAGTGAGGACTTCCACAAATTGAATATCAGGGTAACTAATATTATAGAGGAGTGTAGGATTGATATCTTCATAGGTAATTTAAATGCTAACATCCAACATGAAGTTTATCTTTGGGAACTTGATTCATTGGAGAAGGCATTCAAGGAGGAAAGAAAAGTTGAAAGAAAAATTATGGAAACAAGGAATTATGCCACTCACAACTATAAAGATGGAAGTGTTGCTACTCCTAGACTTCCACAACCTACAAGGTTGACACCACAACAATTGGAGGAAAAAAATCAAAAGGGATTTGTTACAGTTGTGATAGAAAATGCACTAAAGGTCATAAGTCTTCTAATAAGAAATTATTTTACATAGATTGTGAAGAGGAGGAAGAAAAGGAACAAGAAACATCAAAAGAGGAGGATATACACCAGGAACCAAGCCTGGAGAAAGAAGAAATGGATCTGACCATATCTTGTAATGCATTGGAAGAAATTACTACTTCTCAATCTCTGAAGATAGAAGGATATATCAAGAATAAAAAGGTAATAGTGTTGATCGATTGAGGTAGTACCCATAATTTTATTCATTGTAAGATAGCCAAGGAATTGAATTGCTTCCTATATCCATCATCATAGTGTCAAGTGATAGTTTCAAATGGAAGAATTATAAGCTGCTCTATAAAGTGCCATAATATCAAGCTATACATGGGTGAATATGTATTTAATAGTCCAATTCTTTACATTCCAATGGATGGTGTTGATGTTGTACTAGAAATCCAATGGTTACAATATTTGGGGAAAATAGCTTTTAATTTTGAAGAAATTTTCTTCAATTTTTTTTGGGAAGTAAATGAAGTTGAATTAAGGGTTATTACATGGAAAATACCAAATATAATCACCTTTAATGGCATGACAAAGCTTCTTAAGAAATAACAAAAGGGAATAATTACACAATTATGCTCAGTATAGGTTCAAACATTGAAATCATATATTTCTCTATATATCCAAAAAGTATTGGACAATCATTCCAAGGTATTTTAGACTCCCAAAGACCTCCCACCTATTCGTGATCATGATATTTCTATTCATTTGATTCTAGGAAGTGTTCCTTCAAACATCAGACCTAAATATATCCCTATGCCCAAAAGAGTGAAATTGAATGTATGGTTGCAAAAATGCTAGAGGCTAGTATAATTCAACCTAGTCAAAGTTATTTCTCCGCTCTAGTATTATTGGTGCATAAGAAGGATGGATCATGGAATATGTGTTTGGATTATAGGGATCTCAAGAAGCTCGCTATTAAAGATAAATTTCCCATTCCCGTCATTGATGAATTGTTGGATGAATTACATGGAGTAATTTACTTCACCAAGTTGGATCTTATCATCAAATTAGTTATTGAAGACATTATGAAAACAACATTCAAAATTCATGAGGGTCATTATGAATTTTTGGTCATTCCTTTCGGCCTTACTAATGCACCTTTCACATTTCAAGATTTGATGAATTCCATTTTAAAATTGTTCCTTAAAAAAGTTGTGTCAGTATTTTTTGATGATGTACTAATCTACAACAAGTCTTGGAATGATCATGCTCAACATGTTGACAGGATGCTCAGGCTATTGGAGGAAAAACAAGTATATGAAAAAACCTCCAAATGTTTCTTTCTAGCACAAGATGTTCAATATTTGGGTCACATTGTATCTCACGAGGTTTTTAAGGTAGACCCTAAAAAAATTAAGTCCATTAAGTAATGGAAAATCCCCACAACCATGAAGTATCTTCAAGGATTTCTCATGTTGACAGTGTATTATCGCAAGTTTGTTAATAATTATGGGAGTGTTAGTCATCAGTAATTTTTCTTGATTCTGAAGATGACTAAGTAATGGTCCTAGATTTCTAAAAGAAAAAAATATGAAATATTGTGAGATTTAAAAATCTCACTGCCTTCATTATCCTAAGCTAAACTATTTCTCTACCTTTTCCCTCTCTGCCCTCTAAGTTTCACCTCACTGATCCAAAAAGAATTCATTTTCTGGGCCTATTAACCTCATTTTCACTACCTTACCTTCACTCTCATTCAATCCCTTTTTCCCTCTAAAAAACCATTTTCTTCCTTTCCTAAAAACCTTCCTAAAGGGAGCCTCATTCATCAGTTTTCCTTTGAAAAATTAAACAATGTAAAATCCCCCTTTTACATTGTTTAAATCCAAGTTTTTAGCCTATCGGGTGTTTTATTTTTATATGTAAAACTCTATTTTATATCAAAAATCTCGCCCTTATATGAAATAGGCCTTAAGCCCCTTTTTCTAAAAACCCCAGCCCCCTCACACCGATAAAACCCCTACCTCCGCCTATTTCTAAGCCCTTCCCTGTAGAAAATAAGCCTCCACCCTTTTTCATTTCATAAGCCCTCATATACCTTATAAAAGGGCTCCTTGACCCTTTGAAATATTAAAATACGGGCCCCACTTCCACTATACCTGGCGCCCCTCCAAAAAACTTATAATTTAACGCATTCTTGTTAAAATATTAAGACCCCGAGCCCCATCCTCCACTTAATCCTGCTATCCAACTAGACCTTGCCACATGTCCTCCACTTCTGTTGGCCCGATCACATGTTCGCCACCTCCAGAATGTGTGATAGTCATTGATCTCCCATCCTCAAATCCAACAGATCGCATCATATATCACAAATAAATTTGCGCCAGGAATAACCTTTTTCGACCCACGCGAAATAGGCCGTTTTTCACTGCCATGTGTCTTGTCCTAGGGTATATCATGTGCCTCCCACCAAAAACTGCTTACCGCCCATTCTCTATGTGATAAACCGCTACCAGTTCTCGAAACCACTCACCCTCCACACCATTTTTCAAAAACTTCCTACCTCTATTCAAACTCATGCCTGGTTCCGCCTTCGGAACCTTACCCCCTGAACCATTTCTTCCTCTGCAAAACCCTTCGACAGCCAAAAACACAGAAAATGCGTTTATGCGACCCCCCCCCCACCCCCCTCCCCCCCCCGCAGGTTTTCAACTAACAAGTTATGTTTTTTGTGCAAGTTTAATGGCGGAATGCCTAAGAGGCATTATGATGATCATAAAATGACCAAATCAGCTCCTGGATGACAATCCAAGAGCTTAATTTGAATTATAGGAGCACAGAGGCCTTATATCAAAGACTAACCATCGTGAAACATGATCATTGATGGATCAAAACCCTCCTGCCATGAAGAAGAGCCTACCTTGCGCACAGAAGACAAACATAGTCAAAGGAAATAGTGAAGATGAAGGAGATTGAAAGATCATAGGGCTAACCCTTAATCAAAAGCCAAAATAGAAGGTTAGCCAGTCAAAGTTGAAATTAAAGAATGAAAGGTAGCCAGTCAAAACAGAGATTAAAGGATAAAGGCAAAGGATCAGAAGGATAAATCAAAAGATTAAAATTAACAGACAAAGATAAAAAATATTAATGAAAAACATAAATACAAACAGACATTCAGAGTATAAAGACAGAGTTTAAAGGCCTAATACAAAGTTTAAAGATTAAACAGAAGCAGATTAAGCCCATAAATGCATTTGAATGACTAAGCCTATGGCAGTTACTTCTTTCAAAGATATTTCTGCCACCTAGTGCTTTGTTTTCTTCAATACAACATTAAACATTTATTGAACCCAGTCAGAGATATTTTCTATCTACTAGGAAGTTATTGTAAAAGTTATGAATAGGCCTTAAAGTCAAACATTTCACATATAAACCCCCAGAAGTTAAGATAGGAGTCATTATTTAAGAGAAATATTTGTAGACATTTCTGCCTTGAGCCTTGCATGGTCTTCAAGGCAGAGAATTAATTTACTCTGTAATAAATGACACCCAAACCCTAAGACTTAGCTTCACCTCCTCATTTGCAGATAAATATTGCATTTGAGCTCATTATCTTGTTAGCATTTGATGACTCTTTAAAGTAATACATATTCTCTTGGAAGTTGAAAAGAAATTGATGTCTTGGAGCTTGTGAATGCCTTGATCTGTTTGTTGATGGAGGAAGGTCTGCTTGCAGGATCCCTAAACTTGGTCTATGGTGAAGTGATTCTTTTATGTTATTGTTTTTCTTGTTTCATTATGTTTCCATCTTTATATATTGCAGTAGAACAAAGGATTTAGGCGAAGAAATGTTTCTAAAGGCACCTTAGTTCTATTTGTTCTTCACTGTCTTGATGTTTTCCTCTGCTAGGACATTTTAGAGAATTCTTAATTTCTCTCTAGACCCCCTAAGCTTGTTTTTTTCATGAAAGGTTTAATACAGTAGGTATCAAGCATGATTTATGGCTAGCCCTCCTTATCTGATGTCAGTAAAACATTGTTTTTGAAGTCTCTCTCTAAAGTACCATTACATAAGTCTGCCAAAGAGGATTTGTTTCGATCATACCCTTTGTACTTACATAAATAATTGTTTTGGAGAACTTCATAGCTATAATCAAGGATATTTAGGTGTTCCCTCTTCTCTGATTACATTTATATGTGTGTCTTGAATGTTTTATGTCCTTGAAGGTGAAATCACTGGAAGTTAAATGAGTTTCTCACCTTCTATATTTCATTGAAATGTTTGTCTTGAATAATTATTTGCTTAAAGTTGAATCAAATAATTTATGGTTTTCCCTGTCTATTGATTGGCTCTTTATGCTCATGATATTGGATTCCTTTCTTGTTAAAATTACATGATAAAGGATTCTTAATTTCCCTTCATCCTACTTTTATTCTCACAATTGATTTCCATCTCATTTCCCTTAAAGACCTTGAAGATCCATTGACCAAGTTAGATTTTCCCTGTGATGCTCCTTGATCTATTGATGAACCTTTCATGACTTTTATAGAATCCATTGCCGAATGATTTGAAGATTTCCTCATTCCATTTATTCTACTAGATCATCATACCCAACCAAAACAATCAAACAAACCCCACACTTAATAACTAGCTTAAAATCAATCATCTAAAGAAAACAAGTTCATAATCTTTGCAAACAATTAGAGAGAGCCCTCTCTAAGTCCAGGAAGGCTAGGTCCTAGGACCCCAAAGACTGGTTTCATGTTACCTTGTGCATTTTGTCTACCAATATTCTAAATCACTCGACACCAACATTCTGGCGATCACGATGGGACCTTCTGAGTTAGTGACAATCTAAGTACTCCTTAGAACTTGAGAAACCCTTTTCAAAACATAGGAAACTCAAACTGATAGCCAATGAGTAGAATCTAGTTATTTCCCCATCCTAGAAAGTTGATGACTCAGCTATAGGACACTCATTCAAGCCTTAAGGGCTACATAAAGAACTCAGAAAACCCTAGAAAAACATCCCTATATTGGTTTTTTGTCAGTTATTGGTGGTGGACCATACACACTTATCCTCAAAACAACTAAAAACATCCACTTGGCGACTCTACTAGCCTCCAAAAGGCCTATTACTTCACCAGTCTTCACTAGGATTCCTTAGGATTGTGTAAAACAACCCCGAGAAGTTTACAGGCCTATTCCTATACTTTGTAAAGTTTATAAAGCATTTAGAGAGGTCAACCCTTCTAAAAAATAGTCATAAATTTTCAGCATCTCCAAATTTTGAGTTTGAAATCTGGCTTCACAAAGGATCAATGCCATATCTCATCTAGACCAAAATCCTCCTACCATAGTTGATAACCCGGAAAAGATTTTGTGGCAAACTTCTAGAGCTATAAACTCAACTACTGATAGGACTATTCATAGAGCAAGCTTTGTTCCTAAACATCTTACATCCTTGCAGGATACTCAATTTGATTTGCACCATACAAAGAACCTATTTAGAACCAAGTCACATAGTGAGATTGCACAAACTGACCTTCAGCCCATAGATTTGTAGCAGAGTTCTAGTAGAGAAGCCTCTCCTTCCACTCCTCCTAATTTTTAACTTCTCCATCACTTTAGCGCCTTCCATAACAAATCTGCTCAAAATCAGTTTGTTGGTCAAGTGCTTCCACCACACACCTCCACACATCCATTGTTCAAAACACTCCATTTCATCCCACATTCCCTCTCACAAACCCTCCTCTTGTAAATCTCCCATTTTCTCCCATCATGGAAGCATGGCATGCCCCCCTAGTTTTACCTCAACCTCTGGTTCCTTTTCCAAATGATTACCAATCCAAGATCCCTCATTTCACAGGAGCTTAACCCTTCATTGCACAATAGCATGTAGATATGATAAATGATGCTTTTGATTACATGGAAATAGAAGAAGAAACCATTAAAATGAGGATCTTTGCAAAAATCTTAGGAGGAGAAGCCAAAAAATGTTTCAAAGCATTAACTCGTAACACCATACATGATCTCCCTTCCCTTTACCAAACATTTATAAACAAATGGGAAATCAAGAAAAACCCCTTCCAAATCCTTTATGAATATAAAAATATTAAGAGGAATGTAGAGTAAAGTGTACAAGATTATTGTATCAAGTTTAACAATGTCTATAATGCCCTCCCACCTCATATAAAACCCCCACAAGGCCTAGAATTAGTAAAATTTTCAGAAGGCTTCAATCTAGATATTACATTCCAATTGAGGGAGAGAGACCCCATAACTTTAGAAGAGATGCAAAGAGGGGCTGTGAGTGCAGAGGCTAACTTAATTGAAAAGAGAGCTAGGATGAGGTCAGAGAAAAAAGTCACTTACAAATATGAAACCATAACCTCAACCTCCTCATCTGATGCCAAAATAGATAGCCTAGTTAGGACCATGGAGAGGATGATGGAAAGGATAAACTTGACTGAAAGAGTACCTCCTAGGGAGAACAAAGAAAATCCAAAAAAAAGAAATAGGAATCCAAATTTTACAAGAGATCCTCCTCAAAACAAACAAAGAGACAATGATCAACTAATTAGGCCTCCTCTCCAAGACAACTAAGTGGATGAAGAAGAAAGGGAGACCGAAATGTTGGAGGAAAATCATGTAAATCTGATAGGATCTGATAGTGAGGGTGATGCTTTTCTCACTAAAGAAGAACAAGGATTCTTTTCCTCAGACTAAACTGAAACCAACCATGAGGATTCTAAAGATTACCAATTAGGATTTGAAAATTCCATAATGGATGTCCATAGGCAATATGACCTTAGGAGCAAAAATAACCAAGAGAATTCTAGGAATAATAATACAGACATTTCTATTAGGAAAACCTCAGAAAATCTTCCTAAAAAGATAGCAAACAGTACCAACACTATGGCCAAGAAAGTTGATATGAACAAAGAGAAAATTGGCTAGAAAAGTGTTGACCCAAGCTGCCCTAGTATTTCCACTAGTGTCCCTGAGAAATCTGTTCAAAATAACAATCCTAATAAAACTCAACAAATCAGAATTTCTGAAAAGACTATGTGTGACAAAACATATGTAAATATGTCAAAAACAGTAGCACCTTTCAGCCTCGAGGGAGAAATTTCTAAGATTAAAATTGGCATACCCCTTGCTGAATTAGTAACCCAGAATGTATATAAAAATCAGGTCTTGAAAGCTTTAAATATTGGACATGACAATGACACTTTAAACCTAACTAATGACAAACCAGAGCTACTATTTGGTCCTGAAGCTGAAGGAAAATACCAAGAAGGAGTTGTCCCTCCATTTTATGTCAGTCTGAACATACATGATAAAATATTGCACAATGCCATGCTATACTCTGGTGCCTCTCACAACCTCATGCAAAAAGTGGTGATGGAGAGATTAGGCTTAGAAATCACTAAACCTTAAAAAGACCTTTATTCTTTTTATTCAAGAAGATTCAGATATTTATGTCTAATTAAGGATTTATGTGTTAATCTAGCACAAATCCCTGCTAAAGGTCTAGTCATGGGCATAGTAGTTGCTGATATTCCCCCAAAGTATGGCATGCTTTTATCCAGATCATGGGAAGCCAAACTTCAAGGGAGTCTTCAAATGGATATGTCTTATGCTACCATCCCAGTCTTTAATCTAGCAAGAAGATTATGATGGGAATCTCGTATGAAATATATGGTAAGCAGCCTAGATAGGCCATAGATAGGCCAAACAACACTCTTGTTTATTCCATTCATTCAAATATTGATTCATTTATCTTGTATAATGAAGATGAAATCAACAAACAATAAAATGAAAATGAGAAAGAGTTAAGCCCACCAAAACAGTCAAATCTGTCCACCAATGAAGAACATAACAACTCAAACTATAGCAGCCTTGAATAGCAACATGACAGTGAATATGAGATATAAACTCTTTGGAACATGAGCTTTGATGGCTCTTGTGGCAAAGCTGGTTCTGGAGATGGTGTATGGATACATAATACAAGCAAAGGACATTCCTAAAAACTTGATTTCCCCTACTAAAATAACATTGCAGAATATGAAGCCCTCCTCCTTGGCTTACATTTGCTTAAAAACATAGGAGCCAAGAAAATATCGGTCTAAGGAGATTCAGAGCTAATCATTAGGAAAATAAAAGGGGAGTATTCAACTAAAAATCCAAGATTAAGAGAATATAGGAATGCTGCCCTAGACCTCCTGAAAACCTTTGAGAAATATGAACACACTTTCATTCCTAGAGCTCAAAATAACCTGGCAAATGAACTTGCCTTTGCTGCCAACAATTGCCAAATACCCCATGAAAATGAACAATTCACTGTCAAAGTAAAAAATCGACCTAAAGTACCTGACAATGAAAACTATTAGCAAGTGTTTGAGGGTGATAAACACATTGATGATTTTCTGCAATCTAAAAATGATTTTGTTTTACCAACACCTAGCTCAAGCCATAAGGAATATTTTTTTTGCTGAAAAACAAGCCCACAAAATAGAGTTGTCCTCTACTGCTAATATAAACCAGTTTGAGCATCTTTATAGGGTAGAGTCACTTTAAAAACTAGACCAAAAGGACCTTGAGGTTCTACAATGTAAAGATGATACTATAACAAGGGGCCTTACACCATTAGAGGAGCTTTTTGACTTCAATGATGTAGCTAAAAAACCAAATATGGAGCCTACAGAAACTAATGTGGAAGAATATAAAACAGGCAGCATGAAAGAACCCAAAATGATTAAGCTATCTAAAACTCTTCCTCCTAACATAAAATAGGAATATATTGAACTTTTCAAAGATTTTAGTGATGTGTTTGCATGGGGGTACAAGGACCTGAAATCATATGATACCAACATTATTCAACATAAAATTCCTCTTAAGGAAAATCAAAAGCCTTTCAAACAAAAATTAAGAAGAATAAACCATGCTTTATTACCTTTGGTTGAGAAAGAGATTAAAAATATGTATGATGCTGGGATCATAGTTCCCCTTAGATATTCAAAGTGGGTTTCCAACCTTGTTTCGGTTAGAAAGAAGACTGGGGAGATTAGGCTTTGCATTGACTTTAGGAATCTAAACAAGGCCTCCCTGAAAGATAATTATCCCTTGCCAAAGATGGATCACATACTCCAAAAGGTGGTTGGATCTAAAATAATATCATTGCTGGATGGTTTTTCAGGCTACAACCAAGTGTTAGTACTCTGAAGTGATCAACATAAAACTACCTTCACCACACCTTGGGGTACATTCATGTATGTTAAAATGCCATTTGGTTTGATGAATGCAGGGGCCACATTCCAAAGGGCCATGGACATAGATTTTTCAAAAGACATACACTACTTTATAATCATTTACCTTGATGACATCACTATTTACTCTAAAACTGATAAAAAACACTTAGTCCATTTGAGAAAAGTTTTTGAAAAATATAGGAAATATGGCCTATCATTGAATCCCAAGAAAACACTTTTTGGTCTCCAGGAAGGAAAACTCCTATGACACATAATCTTTGAAGAAGGAATCAAAGTAGACCCCAAAAGGATTGAAGGCATATTGCAAATAAGCCATCCTAGAAATATCAAGGAATTGCAATCCTTCATTGGGAAGATCAACTTTTTGAGAAGGTTCATCCCCAACCTTGTTGAACTTCTGAGGAATATTACAAACATGCTCAAAAAGGAGACAAGAGTTAAATGTACTTTGAAGGTTAAGCAGTCATTTGAACTGGTAAAACAAGCTCTCACTCAAACACCAGTTCTTATCAGTCCTGATTTCACCAAGGATTTCTACATTTTTTGATTTTCATCTGAACACACCATTGCTACACTATTGTTGCAAAAGAATAACATGGGCAAGAAAAATCAATAGCCTTTTTCAGTAAAACATTAAGAGATGCTCCACTCAAGTATAACATCATGGAGAAACAAGCCTTAGCCTTGATAAAAGCATTGAAATATTTTTGAGTCTACATTTTACACTCTCATATCATTGCTTTTGTCCCACATACAGTTGTCAATGATATTTTAAATTAAGACCCTAATGGTAAAAGGGGAAAATGGATTTCTATTATCTTAGAGTATGATTTAGAAATCAGACCTACCAAGCTGGTTAAAGGACAAGGAGTTGCAAAACTTATCGCTGAATCAAATTTCCAAGCATTAGATATGAATATGGTTGATTTTGTAAAAGAACAAGAAGAATGCACAGCTCCTCATGTTGAAAAAACATTTCTGAATTCATCTTGGTATGATGATATCCTATATGTGCTTTTCTATCTTAATGCTCCTCCTACCTTATCAAAGACAAAATCTAGATTCTTGAAACAAAAAGCTTTAAAATTCTTCATTTTAGATGGTGTGTTATATTGGAAAAGTTTTGTAGGCCTTTTGCTTAAATATTTTCTTAAGGATGATGCAGGTAAAATCATGCATGAGCTGCATGAGGGAGAATCTGGAGGCCACCTTTACTTCCAAACCGCAGCTAACAAAATCCTTAGAGATGGATATTATTGGCCCACCCTTTTTCTTGATACCCACAAATTGGTCATGACTTGCCATAAGTGCCAAATTTTTTATGGCAAGAGAAAAATCCTACCTTCGCCTTTGCATCCCATTACTGTTGAAGCTCCTTTTCAACAATGGTGTTTAGAATTCATTGGAGAGATTCACCCCACCTCATCTTCCCAACGTAAGTGGATCCTCACTACTACTTATTATTTTACCAAGTGGATAGAAGCCATTCCCTCTAGAAATGCCACTGACTCAGTCATTATCAAATTTCTTGAGACTAACATCCTGTCTAGATCTGGTTGCCCCAGAAATATCATCACAGATAATTCTTCTACCTTTACATCCAAAATAATGGTTAACTTTTGTTATAAATATCACATCACATTAGGACATTCCACAACTTATTACCCTCAAGGTAATGGGCTGGTTGAGTCTTATAACAAAAGCTTGGCCAATATTATCAAGAAGCTTCTGGAACAGAAGCAGAAAGCATGGCATGGCAAGCTAGTACATGCACTATGGGCTGATAGACTAACCACCAAGAAATAAAATGGTATGTCTCTCTATTAAATAGTGTATGGCATGAATGCAGTCTTCCCAACATTCTTGGGAGTTACAGTCATGAAACTCCTCCAATAAGTACAATCAGAAGAAAATGACCTACAGAGGAAGGTGCATCAAACCATTCATCTAGAAAAGACAAGAGAGGAGGTTTACAAGAGGAAACAAGAAGTACAAGAGAATATCAAGAAGATCTTTGACAAAAGGACCAAAGCCAATAATTTCAAAATTGGAGACACAGTTTTGAAATGGGATTCTAGAAGGGAAGACAAAGGTAAACATGGTAAATTTGAGAATTTGTGGAAAGGGCCTTATATCATTCATTCAATTAGGGGTCATAATGCTTTCTTTTTACAAAGGCTAAATGGAGAAGAGTTATTTGGAGGTCTTGTCAATGGTAGGATACTCAAACATTAATTTTTTCAAGAATCTTAGCTTCAAAGTTTTCATTCATTATATATAACATTGCATGATAAGAGATCATAAAAACAAAAAATTTAGAAAACAGAAAAAGGAAAAGAGGGCAGATTTGAAAAGAGGTATAGCCCCATACCAAAAAAACAGTATTGTTGAAAGTGTGCAAGCCCAAATGCCACTACTTGTTGAGAAAGAAGATCTTGTTCAGTCATCTAGCCTAAACATGGCTGAACATGTTTAAACTTATGTTGATAAGTTCGATTAAAAAATGATTTTCAAAGTTATTCAAGCTTGACTTATCAAAAAGAATGGATTAGGAAGTGAAAGATACTAATTCCACATGCTCAAAATAGAACTAAAGAGAAATATGGGGATGTATAACAAATGATAGATCACAGCCCTTATTTTTCTAGTTACTATTTCTGCAAAATAATGTTTGTGTGCAGCTTGTCCCAACGCCAAAAACCATGGTAAGTTAGAGTGCCTAATCCTGACTTGAACCATGCATTCAATTTTATGTCAATAGTTTAGAGAATCAAGATTGTCAAACAGCTTAATCTTGGCAGTCAAATAGTATAGCTAGAGAATAAAAGAGTTCACTAGCTTAATCTGAACTCTTGGAAGCAATAAGGGTAGAAGTAGATAGTTTATTTTTGTTTTCAAAATAAAAATGTCAAGAGTTTGCCAATTCAAATGCACTCAAAGAATAAAAATGTATGTCAAGTAGGATGGGTAGGTAGAAATAGAGTTGAAGAAATCATGAGTTGCATATTATTGAGATCACCACTTCAAAGAAATATCAGCAAATGAAAAGAAGGAAAAATCTGCCGAATAGAAAAGGTACTGGTCTTCATAAACTCAGAGATTTGATGTCTGAAAGTTCTGTACACCTCCCAAAAAGGAGCTTCCCTCCCAAAGTGTGTTAGGGTCCCATGATTTGGCTGATTGGCAAGCCAAATGACAGTGTAACATCAAACCAATCTTTGGAGCCCAAGGACCTAGCCTTCCTGGACTCAGAGAGGGCTCTCTCTATATGTGTAAGGGATATCTGTGTGTTTGCTTATTGTGTTCTGATTTTAGGCTAGTTATGAAATAGGTTTTTTTGGTTTTGGTTTTTAGGTTGTGAGGGATGAAACTGATCAAATATATAAGATAGGTAAAAATATTTCAGATCAACTGGGCTATGGGGTCGAAAAGGTCAAGAAAGCTATTAGATGATGATAAAAGGTTGTTGAAGGGCCAATTTGATTTCGAGGTAGAAAGGATCTTTGGGGAAAATGGAATAAAATGGACATCAAGTTTGGGAACAACAAAGGGTTTCAAGCATAACTAGTTTAATAGCTGACATAAACATGGTAGGGAAAACCATTAATCATGAGAAATGTAACTATAAGCTAATCAATACATAGAAATCAACATTCAAGCCATGCATAGAGATATATCACTCTCTAACTTTGGGAAATGGCTATCAGACTTTGGGGAAATACACTTAAGACAGAAAAACAACTCAAATCACTATGCCAGAACGCCTAAAAACAATACTTCAAGTTATTGGGCAATTTTAAAACAAGATTACATAGTCTTAGGCAAAGGGCAAGATCAGAGCAAGACCTACTTGGTTCAAAAAATGAAAATCTAATCAGTCAAAGAGAAATTTCATGGATGGAGCTATGGCTAGCCATGAGTAAGTAGGGCGTACCGTAAATCATACTTAGCATGCATAAAACCATGAATGAAATAAGCAAAAATATCCTTAAGTTATTAAAGAGCAATCAAGAATTCTTTAATGTGACTAAGGATGAAGAAAACATGGAAGCTATGAAGAAACAGGAAATTTAAGGTGCCTCTAAGGGCATGTCTCAAATTTGTTCTCTAATGATATATAACAAGCAAGAAACATGGATTCATGAATGAAAACTAGAAAACAAAACAAAGAAAGAGACACTATACCATTCTACCAAGTCATGGAATCCAACAACAATCCTCTTTCATCATCCAAGAACATCCAAGAGACTATCCAAGAGCATGAGACAAGTATTTCTTCCAAAGCTTATATGACCATATATTTCTTCTATCATCAAGTTCAACCTTGTTTACAATGAAAGCCTTTGGAATATATAGGCTCAAGTGAGGAAAACCTCTTAGTTCAATTTGCACTCTCATTGGCCTATTCAAAATATATAAACTTGTTCTTGAGGATTTGCAAAGCCGAAGGCACAAAATATCTCATAAAATATCTAAAAAATACTAAAAGAGGGAAAGAAATTGAATTTTCATAACTTCTCATGTGAAAAAATAGCTAAATGCACATGAGGAAAAAGCAGTTTTTAAAGGTTCAATTTTTTCAAAAATACTCAAAAATTACATCAGCAAAAGGTCCCCTGACTTGCCGGCAGCTTTTGGCAGCCTTCCCGATGTCTAAACAAGGCTCATGATAGCTCGCTGGAAAGCTATGAGTGTCTAATTTCTGGAGCAACTAGAATTGTCTCAATCTTATGCTTATAAGTTCTCCAAAAATAGGCCTGTGTGTAAAAAACCAAAAAAATAAGGTTTGCTGATAGACCGGGCAGAGTGTAGAAAAAACGGCCATTTTTCACCATTTCGGGGGAGAAAATGATCTTCAAATGTCCTGAAAAGCATTGAGTGTGTGATCCTAAAATTATGACATCTAATGATACCATTCTCCTCCTTTGTTGATCCCCCAAACTGAAATGGCGAAGCTTATGAGTTTTGACCAAAAACCCAAAAATGCCAAAAAACCAAAATATGTTGAAAAACGCCCAAAATTGGTGAGCATGACCCTCAAGGGTTCTCAGCAACATGTTGTGAAGCAGAAGCCAAAATCTGAAGTCCTGATATGTCTTTTCTCACTTTCCGCGCCTGGCGCTTCCTGTTAGCCTCCTTGAGCTTTTCTTGAGCAACCTTCAACTTGCGCCGGGCAAACTGATTTAAATTTTTGTAATGCCTTGTCATTTTCCTTTGAAGGTCTAAATCCCTGTTTTCCTTCTCAAATTTCCTTTCCAAGTGGTCATTGACTCTCTCAAGCCATGCCTCCTTATTGTTCTCTATCTCTTTTTCAAGCAATGTAGTGAGAGGGGTAGATTGGAGAAGGGCATTTTCCTCTTCCTTTTGCTTTTCAAGGGCCTTTTTAAGCCCCATGGTTCTAGGCCTCTTTCGCCTAGGCTGATCTTCTCCTTCACTTTCATCAAAGTCGCCCATGAGTTCTTCCAACCTTGCTTGGGCTTTGGAGGCCTCCTTCTTTTACTTAGTCGCCCTTGTCTCATAAACAGCCATATGGACACTCATTTTCCTATTTTGGATTTGCAGAAATTGATTGAAATTCCTAGCTCTATGAAGATCATCCTTCAAGGCATCAATTTGGCCTTCCCTATGGATCAAGAGGTTTTCTAGAATCCGGGCCTCATTATCACTATCATCGCTTTGGACTTGGATGATGTCGAATGCACTCTCCTGTTCACGACTTCCTTCTACCTTTCCCTTCCCTTTGCTTTGGGTGGCTATTCTAGTGCTCTTCCTCCTAGGAAAATCAATGATAGGCTTCTTTGGCAATTTTCCTTTACTTCAGAGAGCCCTTGTCACATTTGTAGTCACCACTCTAGACACTTTCTTCTTTGCTATTTGGGGCTTGGCCTTTTTAGGAGAAGAGGGCATGGTCCCTTTACCTTTGTCACCTTGCTTGTCATCCTTTTGAGTTTGTTGTTCTTCTTGAGGCTGCCTTGCTCATCACTGTCATGCCCTTTTTCATCATCTTCATGTTGCTGCTCTATCTCATAGGGCTGTTGTGTGTCCTCTTTAGGCTGCCCTTGCTCATCACTATCATGCTGCCCTTGCTGCTCTGTCTCACAAGGCTGCCCCTATTCATCCCTTTCCTGTCCTTGTTCATTATCTTCATGTTGTTGCCCTGTCTCACCCTCACTGTCATGCTGTTGTTCAGCACTTTCTTCCTCTTTCCCTTGATGTTATTCATCACCACTATGATTTTGTTGTGTGTCATCATAAGGCTGTTGTTCAGCCTCATCATGAGTTTGTTGTTCACCCTCATCATTGTCATGCTGCTGCCCTTCATCATCAGTTTGTTGTTCTTCATGTTGCTGCCCCTCATCCTCTTCCTCATGCTCATGTCCTTCCTCCTCTTGCTGGTCAGTTCTTTCTCCTTCTTCATGTTCCTTTGTTTGTTCTGTAGTAAAATTGAGCCTTTTAGGAGTAGGTCTACTAGAAGAAGGCGAGGGACGATGAGTAGGAGGTGTAGGGGATGTATGGACTGGAAGGACAGTGGAGAAATCTGAATGAGTGATGAAAACATCCCAATAGGCCTCTCTCTTTTCAAGCTGATGAAGAATGATGATTTTGATGAGAGAGTGATGGAAAAGACAGGCTATCTGTTGTGAAGGAGGCTTCTTCTAGACAGTGGAGGCCATTTTCTCAATGCTCTTGTTTAAGAAGAAAGGAAGATTTAGCAATCTGGCTTTAGTGAAATGCATGAGAAGTCGAATGTGATATGCATAAATTCGAGAGAATATTCCCTCACAAGTGAAGTACTTCATGATAATCTTCATGAGAGGGGCGTAGTTGGCTAAAAGATATGAGAAAGGGAAAATAGAAGGACATGATTCTCTGTGCTCAGGCTTTAGGAAGGGTTTGTAATCATCTGAGTCCAAACGACTTTGCTTAAACCATTTCTCGCCAATATAGGGAATTTTAGTGGCTTTGGAGATGGATCTTGGGGAGAACTTGAAGTCAAGGCCTACCAACTGGAAATGCTTATCTTGAAACCTCAAAGCACAAAGGTGTGTCAAAGGAGAAAAACTCTTCACCTCTTGCACCCTTTGACAAAAATCTAAACATCCCACCTCATGAAAATTGAATAAGACTGATGGGTGTGCATTTATTTCTTCAGTGGAAACAGGTTCATATCTCTTATGCAATCCACTCCTACTATCCTGCCTGGGAGGCAGCTTGTTATGGATGCTCTCTGCAAAACCAAACTGCCTCAAAAGGTTTTCAAGAATGTGTTCTTCAAACAAAACTCTACCTTCTCTGTCAATCACTGTTTGATCAAGGTAAATTTTCCTCAAAGCTGTATAAAAATTTTTCTTTGGTATTAGGTCCGTGCTCCTTCAAAACACTGTTCTTTCTCTTTGTATGCCAATCAACAAACAATTTTAAGAATAATCACAAAGTCAATTTAAAATACATACACAGTCAAATGATTTTCTGAGCTTGGATAAGGTCACAGAGCTTTTGGTGTTTTTGATGTGAGCACAAAAAGACCTGTAGCAGTCAAACAAAAAAACTCCTCACCATCAACATACCCTCCTTATACTTCACTGTTTCTCATACCCATTTTTGCCCAAAACACCTTCAGATTGATTTAGCAACTTTACTCATTTAAGGTCTGCTTTATAGAGTAGAGGAGAAAACATCGGTTTTTTTCCCTTTTTTACCACACAGAGGAGACCTTTGGAATGACAAACACCCTTATACCATGATTACTGTTGTTTGGCCATAGGCCCACTATTTCATTTGTTCAAACACTACGTTTTCTGCTTTTAAAAAGTGCCTCTACCTTTCATCATTGTTTTGAGGGAAGTTACTGGGCTTTTTACATCAATAGAAACATACCATTTTTACCAGTTTTGCCTTGGACAAACAACAACACAGCATTTTCGAGTTTCTAATATAAAATTCATTTCTCATTACAATACTCAACACTGTGATTTATATCATGAGTTTCATCTTTTCACTCTCTTTTAGCAGTCTTGAAAAGAGCAACGAGGCACATAGAATACCTTTAAAATCGATGATGGCGCTTTTTGAGGAGTTTGATCCGCTCCAAGATTGGTTTGAAGGTACCTTGGATGTTGAACACATGCGCGGCACGTTTAGAATGAGAGAGCGCCATTCAAAACAACAGTCGGGTCACTTGTTGGGCCGACGTGACCAACGCCTACAGGCGCGTCGCGCGCTGCTACAGGCGCGCTATGCGGCTGTGTATTCTTGTGGAAAAAGTTTACCTGAACGCGCCGCGCAAGTGTACAGGTGCGCCGCGCGGTCTTCAAGCCCGAAAAATTGATGAATTTGCCCAAAAACTCATTTTCAGGTCTATTGAATAGCAAGAGGGGATCGATGCCTTGTGTTTTTGAGAGATTAAAAGGGGTTATAACGGTCCCTCTATCCTTTTTAACGCAAAGAAGCCAACTGCCCTTGAATTGAATTTGTGAGGGTTTGGAAGACTTCTCTCTTTAAACCACTGCCTTTGTCCATTTGAAAAGAAAAAAAAATGATTTTGAACGTGTCATGAAGGGCCCACATTTTGAATAGCGTTGGTAAAAAGGCTTGTGCGTATTAATTTAACTGTTGTAATAGCTATGACTCTTTTCCTCTTATAATAAAATCATTCCAAGGGTCAAACTCTGTTCACTGTGTTTACATATTTGAAAAGTAACCTCTGCCATTGCTGACCCTTTAGTGATATTTTCAACATGGAAAATCCACTCAACAATACACCAATGATTGATGAAGCATCTTTTGCTATTTGCAAGGAGATGGCCTGTCTATTTAAGACTTGATTGGCAGCTTCTGTTCCTTATGATCATATCTGCTTGTGAGAGGGAAAATTGTTTTGAACCCATATAGGGACTATAGATATATCCTCCAAATGATGTTTCTCTTTAATTGTGATTGAGGCCTAGTTGTATTCACCTGAGTTTTACAATTATCTGTCCATCAAGAGGGCCTTTCTTCTAAAACATTTCCTCTGCTCAAAATGTACCAGAAAGGTATCTTTGACCTCTGTTATAGGAGCAGGCCTTCATTTGAAGTAGTGGCATGCATCATTGTTTTTTGAATGTTGTTCTAGAACCTAAAAAAACATGCCATAATACTTCTTGCATTTTTATTAACAGATGTGTTTATTTTTAATACCTCCTTTGGAAAACTTAAATACAATTTGCCGTCTTGTCCACTGTGATGAGTTATTGAAAGACATTCCCTCATGAACATGAAGAAAAGTGCCCTTTGAAAAATAATTATCATTCTTTGGCCTGTGTCATGACCCATCTCATCAACCACTTTTCAACTCTGTTTTGTTTGAATGAATGGAGACTAAATGTTAAGCTTGTTTATCATGGAGATGAGCTTTTTGTAGCTTTTTAAGGAAATCACACCCCTCAGCTAAGTTTGTACATTTATTGGCTCTCAGATTGTCTTTGAAATCAAACCCTGAGAGGAGATGAGCCAGCTTTCTTTGACATTTTATAGCACTCATGCTTTTCCTTTATTTTTGACAAGATTTCCCTGCTCAAAAGCTTTCAACTGTCTTCTGTTGCTCTTACCATTTGTCTCTTGATCAGTCAAACCCTGAAATCAGTCACTCCTTTGGCCCTCTGCTTTTGAATGAAGGAGGTATATCTTGACAAAATTCTCGATGTCCTTTCAACCTCTGTCTAAATCAAAAGAAGCATGTTTGATGAATCATACTGAAAGTGGCTTCTCTTATACATGATGCTAGAGGTTAGTTTGAGGCCAAGACTGTTGGATTTCCTTTTGCCATCTACTTTCATAATATTTCTTCACTTATGATCAACCTATAAGCTTCATCTTGTAATTCAAAAGATAATGAAACTCATGCAAACCAAATTTAAAGTCCACTACTTTACCTCTACCTTTAATCATCATTTTCATACAGAGACCTTCAGTTGCTGTCTTACTGTACTTCAAAGTTTGTTTTCACATCTAGTGAAAAACTCAAAAATAGACTTTACCTTTGGCCCTCTGCTTATAGATGAAGGAGGCGCTCTTAGTCTTCAACCCTCTACTTATGAAATGAAGGAGGTTCTTCAGTCTTCAAACCCTCTGCTTATAGATGAAGGAGGTTTTTTAGTCATGTCATATCATCAGTCCTTTGACAGTGTTATTTTTCCTTTCACTGTCCTTTCAGGCTTTGACTGTGATCGCAAGAGCTTAATGAAAAACTCTCTACTCTGTGGCTGCATCCCAGGCTCAAGATCACATTGAGAAGCAGTTTTCTTCTCATGTGGAGCCAAATATTGTCTTCTGATATGCTGGTAGGCCTCTGTCCTTGAAAGATCCATTTAAAACACTGTAAAAACACCTAGAATCAGTTTGACTTATGGTACATGAATTGATGAGACTTGAGGGTGTATTAGTAGCGCGACCTAGGGCTGTAACCAAATTTATTTGTACAATGGAAAGGTCTGTTATGACTGGTCTATAGCAGATGGAGCTTCTTTGGCTTTAGGATAATTCACCAAGGTAGAAATGCCTAAAGCGCCACTTCCTAACTTAGGGGAGACTTTTTGGACAGATTTAGATTGTTTCTTTAGAGCTTATGGGCAGACTAGTATGGTTGAGGCTAGGTAGGATTTGATAATGAGGTTTCATCTCGTCATGGGCGGGTTGAAAGGTAAGAGGGAAAAAAAAGTTTATGGGTGTTTTCCAGCTGGAAAATTTGACAAATTTTTAGATCAGCTGCTAGAAAACTTCGCTGTTACAACTAGTCATCACCAACAAGTGAAAAATATTGATGACTAACAGTGGCTCCATTTGGGGAGGGCAACTCCTTTTCAGGAGGTGTCCAGAATTTCAAATCTTTGGCTTATGAAGACCAGTGCCATACCCATTGGCGCAAATTTCATTCTTCCTTGATGCTACTCTTGAAAAATGACAGCATGATTAGCATCAATGCTATTTCTACCTACCCCACTATCTTTCCTAACATTTTTTCTTCCTTTGGGTGCATTTGGATTAGCTACCCTTTTGAAAATATATATTTTTTCTTTTTGGAAAATGAACCTATCTAATTCTACACTTATATCTGCCGGGAGTTCAGTTTAAACTGATGAACTCTTTCATTACTCTACCTATGCTAGATCAACTGTTAAGATTAAGCTGTTTGACAAGATTTTGTTCTCTAATCTAAAACACGAAATTGAAAAGATGATCAAATCAGGGTTAGACAATCTGATTTGTCATGTATTTGTGGCATGAAAGACAAGCAGCACACAAATATTATTTTGCATAAAATGGAAACTAGGAAAAAACAGGGCTAAGATGCACAATTTGTTTTTCATCCCCGCTTCCCTCTTTGGTTCTGTTTTGAGCGTGTGGAACCAGTATCTTTTCCTAATCTACTCTCTTTGATAAGTCAAGCTTACACAATGTTGACCATCTTTTTCACTCACTAACTTATCAGCAAATAAATTTAAACATGTTCAACTATGATTAGGCTAGATAATTGAACAAGACATTTGAGTACTAGTAGCGGCATTTAGACTTGCACGCTTTCTGAATGACTATTTTTTGGAACATGGGACCTTTTCTATTTTTCAACTACCCTCTTTTCTATTCTTCTATTGTTTTTGACTTTTTTGTTTTATCTATTTTTCAAACATTGGTATATACAATGATTGAAAATGTTTTAAACTCAAAAATCTTGGAAATGGCGAAACTTAAGAATTTTATCCTCGTAAGGATCTCCTACCATTCTTGGTCCACTCAACTCCTGAAAAGAGAAATTTGGAAAATTCTCTCTTTCCAGTATGACATAAGGATTCATGCAAGAATCTTTGAACGAACCCGTATCTTCCCGTTGTACCTCTTTATACCTCTGATTTCTGCTCCTTCCTTTACTGTACATCTTCCTTAAGTAATGCATATACTCTTCGTCATTTTTGAAATAAATAATGACATCATCAAGGTATGTTAAAATGCAGAAATTCAGGACTGGAAACATGGCTTTCATGAGTATATTTTTGATATCTGGTGGTTTTTCAATTTTGAGTCTGAAACTGGAATTACTTCCAGCATACTGGAAAAAATATTTGAGCTGTCTACTTTGCAAGGGAATCCTTTGGCTATAACCTGAAACATCATCTTGCAAAGGCATATGATTAAAAGCACTTATCATCGGTATATCATGGTCTTGGGTAGGAAGGATGGAATTTATGTTATAGGGGTGAGCATTAGTGTTTCTAAAATCAAAACAGACCTTATGACCAGCTATTTTATCTTTGATTATTACTGATTGGTTTAGATTTTTGTATTTTCTTTTGTCGAAGTTGTTTCTTGAAGTAATGGTAGTGGCATAGTGTTTCTCATTGTTTTCTCTGCATGAGGTAGTATTCTGCATGAGGTTGCCAATTCTAGCAGTTCTAAGTCTTTGATGGAATGAAAAGATTTTAGCCAGTTCAAGTAACTCAGGTATATCTGGACTACAATTATCATGTTTGCTTATAAGGAGTTTATCAGGTCATTTTTCTGGATTTTGAGTTGTTATGGCTACAGTCAAGGTTTCACTTGCAGTGGAAGAGTTATGTGATGGTAAATCTTTGAGGTATGGTGAAAACATTAAGCTTCCCTGCTCCTGAGTTCTGAAAAGGTTTGTGATATGTAAGTCCTCTAATGCCTTTATTCTGAAAAAGTTTCCTGATGTTACCGTTGATGTTTGACTAAGGTTCAAGCAATTCGCTTGATAGTACATAATGGTTTGTGCTTCTTACTCTATTCCTATTTCAGAAGGAATATGCTTATTTTCCTCAAGACATAGTTGTTCACGATCATGGTAGTTTTGAGTGTCTAGTTCATCATAGAGAACTAGGGGTAGCTAATGTGGTGGGTCTAAGTTTGTTTTAGTTTCTTCTGAATGTTCTTCAATGTCCTCATCAGTATGCAGAATAAAAGAGTTCAGGTCGGAACGCAAGGAATACATTGGGATGTTATCTGGCCTTTCTTGGCTACTAATCATGTATTTCATGTGCGACTCTCGATAGAGTATTCTTGTTTGGTCAAACAAAGAAATAGTGGCGTAGGACATATCAAGTTGAATATTCCCTTGGAGCTTGGCTCCCCAAGATCTGGATAGAAGCATTCCGTACTTGGGAGGAATGTCTGCTACCACTATGTCCATGATCAGGTGTTTTGCAGGTATTTGGGCCAAACTAAAACAAATATCTTTGATCAAGCCTAGACATCTGACTCTACTAGAATCAAATGAATATAAGTCTTTGTATGGTCTTGTGATTTCTAGGCCTAATATTTCCATTACAACCTTCGACATAAGATTATGTGAGGCGCCAGAGTCTAGCATGGCATTGTGAAGGATTTGGTCATGGATATTTAGACTGATGTAAAAGGGAAGAGTGGTTCCCTCTTGGAATTTCCCTTCTATTTTCAGACCAAACAACACTTCAGGAGTGTCATCAACTAGATTGCATCATTCCCTAGATTCAGGACCTTTAACACTTGGGATTTATAAGAGCCTTGGACGATGAGCTCGGTAAGAGGCATGGTGATATTTATTTTGGTGATTTCACCCTCAAAACTAAAAGGTAGTTACAGTTTAGACATGTTTGTTTCAGCTTTTTCAGCCATGACCTTCTCTATGTTCTGACTTTGCTGGCTCTGTTTCGGGATTTTGTTTGCCACAGCCACCTCGGGAATCTTTGTGGAAGTACTAGGAGAATATGAGTCAGGACTAGTTTGGGTAACTCTATCTTTGTTTTGGTCACTTTTCTCGACCATGATTTTGTTGCTGTTTACTGCTTTCTTAAGGATGGTATCAGGGGTTTTAGCAGTGTCTGAGCTACCTTTCTTGGAGTTGTCTTGATTTTTTCTGCTTCTAAGGTCATACTACCTGTGAGCTTCTATTATGGCATTCTGGAAATCTATGGCAGGATCCTCGGGATCTTCATAGTTGGTTTCATCCTAATTCGGAGAGAATAATGCTTGTTCTTCTTCCGTGAGGTACACCTCACTCTCATTATCAGACCCTATGAGGTTCAAATGATTTTCATCAATGGGTTATGTATCCCTATCATCTTCTTCCACATAATTTTCATTAAATGGTGGCCTAATTTGTTGGTCATTTTCCCTTGGTTTGTTTTGAGGCTGTTCCCTCCTAAAATTTTGGTTCTGGTTTCTGTTTGGAGGGTTTGGCTGGTTGTCCCTAAGAGGGGTCTTTTCACTTATATTTTCCCACATTTTGGCCATGGACCTAACCAAGTCATCTATTCTAGGATCTAGGGAAGGGGATGAAGTGGAGACCTCATCTCGGTATGTGACTTTCCTTTCTGATCTAGTCCTAGCTCTTTTTTCTGCTAAGTTGGCTTCTTCTCTTATGGCTACTTTTTGCATTTCCTCTAAGGTAAGGGGGTCCTTGTCTCTTAGCTGATAAGTCATGTCTGGGTCAAAACCCTCGGGGAAATTTGCCAAGGCTGAACCAAGTGGGGGTTTGAAGTGAGGTGGGAGGGTGTTATACACACTGTTGAACCTAGTGCAGTATCCCTGGACACTTTCCCCATTTTCTCGTTTTAGATTGTTATATTCTGACAGGATTTGAATGGGGTTCTTTCGGATTTCCCACTTGTTTATGAAGACTTGGTAGAGTTCTAGGAGGTTGTGGATGCTGTTTGGAGTTAAGCTCTTAAACATTTTTTTGGGTTCCTCGCCCGGGCTTTGGGCGAACATTCTCATTCTGATGGTCTCGTCTTCTATTTCCATGTATTCAAAGGCATTGCTAATCCTATCCACATGCTATTGAGCTGTGGTAGTCTCATCTCCAATAAAGTGTGGGATTTTGGCTTGATAGTCATTTTGTAAGGGAGCCAAAGGTTGTGGCAACACCAAGGGTGTGTACCAGGCTGCCATGATGGGAGCTAATGGGTGATGTACAAAATGAGGGCTTGTGGGATGAGATGAGGTGGTTTGAACAGTAGTGGTTTGGATAGGTGTGGCAGATGTACTTGGAATAGTGACCTGGTTTTGAGCAGATCTGGGATGGTAGGAGCCAAAGTGATGGAGAAGCTGAAAGTCAGGAGGTGTGGTAGGTGAGGCTTCTCTACTAGGACTCTGTGGCAGATCTAGGGGCTCAAGATCGTCAAAGTCTATCTTACTTTGTGACTTGCTTCTAAAAAGGGTTTTTGCTGATTTTAAGTCAAAGGGGGAATCCTGCAAGGCAATGAGATGTTCAGGTACTGATCTTGCTTTACGGATGGACCTATCGGTAGCTATATTGTCAGTTTCAGAAGCTTGCCACAAAATCTTCTCTGGGTCATCTACTATGATAGGGGTATTTCGGTCTGGATGAGATCTGGTGTTGATTCTTGGTGAAGCCAGATTTTGGGTCTAGAGTTTAGAGAGGGTGGTACTTGTGAATGTTTTGGATGGATGGCCTCTCTAAGGTTTTACTAATGTGAAGGATGGTCAAAACTAAAAGGATGGAATAGTGGAGTCGCCAAGTGGATTTCTTATGAGAACTATGATCCACCACCAACACTATCAAAGATGCTTTGGGAAAAAGTTTTATAGCAAACTTTGAGATGGAAACTTGCGAAGAAGAGTGATTCACTTGGTTTCAACAGTTCGCTAGGCTGTATGGACAAGCTAATGGTTCTCTTGGCAAGACGGTTTCTGCTTATCTCCTATGTTTAGGTGAGGTTTTCTGAATCGCTAAGTTATACTTAGATTGTCACTGATTTACAGAGTTTCCACCTTAAGTTTAAGTTTCTGGAAGGAAGAGTTAGAATAAAGGTATGGTTTATGAATTTTTGGTTTTTTATAGAGTTTTTAGGCCTACTGGAGGCTAGTGGAGTCGTCAGGTGGAACTTGGTTGTTTTTTGAAAAGATGTAGCTATGATCCACCACCAGTAACTAGGGAAAATCCAATCTGGGAATGTTTTGGGGTTTTTCTGAGTTTTTATGTGCAGCCTGCAGTTTATTAAAATATTCTAAACCTATTTCATCACTTTGCTAGGGTGGCGAGAACAAAAAGAGTTTACTCTAAATGGTTTTATGGACTTCTTACCTGTTTAAGTTTTGAAGACTAATGAATCTAAAAGAGTTTGCTAGACTGTTATGTACTCAGTTAGTCCCACCGTGATCGCCATTATGTTAGGGTCCTGTGATTTGGCTGATTTGCAAGCCAAATGACAGTGTAACATCAAACCAATATTTTGAGCCCAAGGACCTAGCCTTCCTGGACTCAGAGAGGGCTCTCTCTATATGTGTAAGGGATATTTCTGTGTTTTGCTTATTGTGTTTTGATTTTAGGCTAGTTATGAAGTAGGTTTTTCGGTTTTGGTTTTTAGGTTGTGAGGGATGAAACTGATCAAAGATATAAGATAGGTAAAAAGATGTCAGATCAACTGGGCTATGGGGTCGAAAAGGTCTAGAAAGAAATCATACGGTGATACAAGGCTATTGAAGGGCCGATTTGATTTGAGGTAGAAATGATCTTAGGGAAAAATGGAATAAAATGGACATCAAGTTTGGGACCAACAAAGGATTTCAAGCATAAATAATTTAATAGCTGACATAAACATGGTAGGGAAAACCATTAATCATGAGAAATGTAACTATAAGCTAATCAATACATAGAAATAAACATTCAAGCCATGCATAGAGATATATAACTCTCTAACTTTGGGAAATGACTATCAGACTTTGGGGAAATACACTTAAGAGAGACAAACAACTCAAATCACTATGTCGGAACGCCTAAACACAGTACTTCAAGTTATTGGGCACTTTGAAAACAAGATTGCATAGTCTTAGGCAAAGGGCAAGATCAGAACAAGACCTCCTTGGTTCAACAAATGACAATCTAATCAGTCAAAGAGAAATTTCATGGATGGAGCTATGGCTAGCCATGAGTAAGCAAGGCATACCGTAAATCATACTTAACATGCATAAAACCATGAATGAAACAAGCAACAATATCCTTAAGTTATTAAAGAGCAATCAAGAATTCTTTAATGTGACTAAGGATGAAGAAAACATGGAAGCTATAAAGAAACAGTAAATTTGAGGTGCCTCCAAGGGCATGTCTCAAATCTGTTCTCTACTGGACTATAGCAAGCAAGAAACATGGATTCATGAATGAAAACTAGAATAAAAAACAAAGAAAGAGACACTATACCATTCTACCAAGTCATGGAATCCAAAAACAACTCTTTCATCATCCAAGAACATCCAAGAGACTATCCAAGAGTATGAGACAAATATTTCTTCCAAAGCTTATCTGACCATATATTGCTTCTATCATCAAGTTCAGCCTTGTTTACAATGAAAGCCTTTGGAATATATAGGCTCAAGTGAGGAAAACCCCTTAGTTCAATTTGCACTCTCATTGGCCTATCCAAAATATATAAACTTGTCCTTGAGGCTTTGCAAAGCCCAAGGCACAAAATATCTCATAAAATATCTAAAAAATGCTAAAAGAGGGAAATAAATTGACTTTTCATAACTTCTCATGTGCAAAAATAGCTAAACGCACATGAGGAAAAAGCATTTCTTAAAGGTTCAATTTTTACAAAAATACTCAAAAATTACATCAGCAAAAGGTCCCCTGACTTGCTGGAAGCTTTTGGCAGCCTTCCCGATGTTAAAATGAGGCTCATGATAGCTCATTGGAAATATATGAGTGTCTAATTTTTGGAGCAACTGGAATTTTCTCAATCTGATGCCTCGAAGTCCTCCAAAAGCAGGCCTGTGTATAAAAAACCAAAAAAATAAGGTTTGCTGATAGGCCGGGCAAAGTGTAGAAAAAGCAGGCATTTTTCGATATTTCGGGGGAGAAAATGATCTTCAAATGTCCTGAAAATCGCTGAGTGTGTGCTCCTAAAATTATGGCATCTAATGATACCATTCTCCTCCTTTTTTGATCCCCCAAACTGAAATGGTGAAGCTTATGACTTTTGACCAAAAACCCAAAAATGCCAAAAAACCAAAATATGTCGAAAAACGCCCAAAATTGGTGAGCATGACCCTCAAGGGTTCTCAACAACATGTTGTGAAGTAGAAGCCAAAATCTGAAGTCCTGATATGTCTTTTCTCACTTTCCACGCCTGATGCTTCCCTTTAGCCTCCTTGAGCTTTTCTTGAGCAGCCTTCAACTTGCGCCGGGAAAACTGATTTAACTTTTTGTAATGCCTCATCATTTTACTTTGAAGGTCTAAATCCCTGTTTACCTTATCCAATTTCCTTTCCAAGTGGTCATTGACTCTCTCAAGCCATGCCTCCTTATTGTTCTCTATCTCCTATTCAAGCAATGCAGTGAGAGGGGTAGATTGGAGAAGGGCATTTTCCTCTTCTTTTTTCTTTTCAAGGGCATTTTTAAGCCCCATGGTTCCATGCCTCTTTCGCCTAGGCTGATCTTCTCCTTCACTTTCATCAAAGTCGCCCATGAGTTTTTCCAACCTTGCTTGGGCTTTGGAGGCCTCCTTCTTGTACTTAGTCGCCCGTGTCTCATAAACAGGCATATGGACACTCATTTGCCTATTTTGGATTTGCAGAAATTGATTGAAATTCCTAGCTCTATGAAGATCATCCTTCAAGGCATCAATTTGGCCTTCCCTATGGATCAAGAGGTTTTCTAGAATCCAGGCCTCATTATCACTATCATCGCTTTTGACTTGGATGATGTTGAATGCACTCTC
Organism: Pinus albicaulis; assembly: GCA_034641835.2. NCBI lineage: Eukaryota > Viridiplantae > Streptophyta > Pinopsida > Pinales > Pinaceae > Pinus > Pinus albicaulis. Next base: position 538,763,248 of record CM076575.1, on the reverse strand, counting down.
TTGTTCACGACTTCCTTCTACCTTGCCCTTCCCTTTGATTTGGGTGGCTATTCTAGTGCTCTTCCTCCTAGGCAAATCAATGATAGGCTTCTTTGGCAATTTTCCTTTACTTCAGAGAGCCCTTGTCACATTTGGAGTGACCACTCAAGGCACTTTCTTCTTTGTTGTCCGGGGCTTGGCATTTTTAGGAGAAGATGGCATGGCCCCTTTACCTTTGTCACCTTGCTTGTCATCCTTTTGAGTTTGTTGTTCTTCTTGAGGAGGCTATTGTTCTTCTTGAGGCTGCCCTTGCTCATCAATGTCATGCCATTTTTCATCATCTTCATGCTGCTACTCTGTCTCATAGGGCTGTTGTGTGTCCTCTTTAGGCTACCCTTGCTCATCAATATCATGTTTCCCTTGCTTCTCTGTCTCACAAGGCTGCCCCTGTTCATCCCTTTCCTGTCCTTGTTCATTATCTTCATGCTACTACCCTGTCTCACCCTCATAGTCATGCTGCAGTTCAACACTTTCTTCCTCTTTCCCTTACTGTTGTTCATCACCACTATGATGTTGCTGTGTGTCATCATAAGGCTGTTGTTCAGCCTCATCATGACTCTATTGTTCACCCTCATCACTGTCATGCTGCTGCCCTTCATCATCAGTTTGTTGTTCTTCATGCTGCTGCCCCTCATCCTCTTCCTCATTCTCATGTCCTTCCTCCTCTCGCTGGTCACTTCCTTCTCCTTCTTCATGTTCATTTGTTTGTTCTGTAGTAAACTTGAGCCTTTTAGGAGTAGGTCTACTAGAAGAAGGCGAGGGATGATGAGTAGGAGGTGTAGGGGATGTATGAACTGGAGGGACAGTGGAGAAATTCGGATGAATGATGAAAACATCCCAAGAGACCTCTCTCTTTTCAAGCTAATGAAGAATGATGATTTTGATGAGAGAGTGATGGAAAAGACATGCTATTTGTTGTGAAGGAGGCTTCTTCTGGACAGTGGAGGCCATTTTCTCAATGCTCTTATGTAAGAAGAAAGGAAGATTTAGAAATCTGGCTCTAGTGAAATGCATGAGAAGTCGAATGTGATATGCATAAATTCGGGAGAATCTTCCCTCACAAGTGAAGTACTTCATGATAATCTTCATGAGAGGGGCGTTGCTGGCTAAAAGATATGAGAAAGGGAAAATAGAAGGACATGATTCTCTGTGCTCAGGCTTTAGGAAGGGTTTGTATACATCTGAGTCCAAATGGCTTTGCGTAAACCATTTCTCGCCAATATAGGGAATTTTAGTGGCTTTGGAGATGGATCTTGGGGAGAATTTGAATTCAAGGCCTGCCAATTGGAAATGCTTATCTTGAAACCTCAAAGCGCAAAGGTGTATCAAAGGAGAAAAACTCTTCACCTCTTGAACCCTTTGACAAAAATCTAAACATCCCACCTCATGAAAAGTGAATAAGACTGATGGGTGTGCATTTACTTCTTTAGTGGAAATAGGTTCATATCTCTTATGCAATCCACTCCTACTACCCTACCTGGGAGGCATCCTTTTATGGATGCTCTCTGCAAAACCAAACTGCCTCAAAAGGTTTTCAAGAATGTGTTCTTCAAACAAAACTCTGCCTTCTCTGTCAATCACTATTTGATCAAGGTAAATTTGCCTCAAAGCTGTATAAAATGTTTTCTTTGGTATTAGGTCCCTGCTCCTTCAAAACACTTTTCTTTCTCTTTGTATGCCAATCAACAAACAATTTTAAGAATAATCACACAGTCAATTTAAAATACATACACAGTCAAATGATTTTCTGAGCTTGGATAAGGTCACAGAGCTTTCGGTGTTTTTGATGTGAGCACAAAAAGACCTGTAGCAGTCAAACATCAAAACTCCTCACCATCAACATACCCTCCTTATACTTCACTGTTTCTCATACCCAATTTTTCCCAAAACACCTTCAGACTGATTTAGCAACTTTACTCATTTAAGGTCTGCTTTATAGAGTAAAGGAGAAAACACCGGTTTTTTGCCCTTTTTTAACACACAGAGGAGACCTTTGGAATGAAAAACACCCTTATACCATGATTACTGCTATTTGGCCATAGGCCCACTGTTTCATTTGTTCAAACACTAGGTTTTCTGCTTTTAAAAAGTGCCTCTACCTTTCATCATTGTTTTGAGGACAGTTACTGGGCCTTTTACATCAATAGAAACGTACCATTTTTACTAGGTTTGCCTTGGACAAACAACAACACAACATTTTCAAGTTTCTAATATAAAATGCATTTCTCCTTACAATACTCAACACTGTGATTTATATCATGAGTTTCATCTTTTCACTTTCTTTTAGCAGTCTTGAAAAGAGCAATGAGGCACATAGAATACCTTTAAAATCGATGATGGCGCTTTTTGAGTTGTTTGATCCGCTTTAGGATTGGTTTGGAGGCACTTGAACGTTGAACACATGTGCGGCACGTTTAGAATGAGAGAGCGCCATGCAAAACAACTGTCGGGTCACTTGTTGGGTTGACGTGACCAACGCCTATAGGCGCGCCACGCGCTGCTACAGGCATGCCGTGCGGCTGTGTATTCCTATGGAAAAAGTTTTCCTGAACGCGTCGCGCAAGTGTACAGGCACGCCGCGTGGTCTTCAAGCCCGAAAAATTGATGAATTTTCCCAAAAACTCGTTTTCAGGTCTATTGAATAGCAAGAGGCGATCGATGCCTTGTGTTTTTGAGAGATTAAAATGGGTTATAACGGTCCCTCTATCCTTTTGAACGCAAAGAAGCCAACTTCCCTTGAATTGAATTTGTGAGGGTTTGGAAGACTTCTCTCTTTAAACTACTACCTTTTTCCATTTGAAAAGAAAACAAAATGATTTTGAACGTGTTATGAAGGGCCCACATTTTGAATAGCGTTGGTAAAAAATCATGTGCGTATTAATTTAACTGTTGTAATAGCTATGAATCTTTTCCTCTTATAATAAAATCATTCCAAGGGTCAAACTCTGTTCACTGTGTTTACATATTTGAAAAGTAACCTCTGCCACTGCTGACCCTTTAGTGATATTTTCAACATGGAAAATCCACTCAACAATACACCAATGATTGATGAAGCATCTTTTTCCATTTGCAAGGAGATGGCTTGTCTCTTTAAGACTTGATTGGCAGCTTCTGTTCCTTATGATCATATCTGCTTGTGAGAGGGAAAATTGTTTTGAACCCATATAGGGACTGTAGATATATCCTCCAAATGATGTTTCTCTTTAACTGTGATTGAGGCCTAGTTGTATTCACCTGATTTTTACAATTATCTATCCATCAAGAGGGAATTTCTTCTAAAACCTTTCCTCTGCTCAAAATGTACCAGCAAGGTATCTTTGACCTCTGTTATAGGAGCAGGCCTTCATTTGAAGTAGTGTCATGCATCATTTTTTTTTTGAAAGTTGTTCTAGAACCTGGAAAAACATTCCATAATACTTCTTGAATTTTTATGAACAGATGTGTTTAGTTGCAATACCTCCTTTGGAAAACTTAAATACAATTTGCCTTCTTGTCCACTGTGATGAGTTATTGAAAGACATTCCCTCATGAACAGGAAGAAAAGTACCCTTTGAAAAATAATTATCATTCTTTGGCCTGTGTCATGACCCATCTCATCAACCAATTTTCAACTCTGTTTTGTTTGAAGGAACAGAGACTAAATGTTAAGCTTGTTTATCACGGAGATGAGCTTTTTGTAGCTTTTTAAGGAAATCACACCCCTCAGCTAATTTTGTAAATTTCTTAGCTCTCAGACTGTATTTGAAAGCAAACCCTGATAGGAGATGAGCCAGATTTCTTTGAAATTTTATAGTGCTCATGCTTTTCCTTTGTTTTTGACAAGATTTCCCTGCTCAGAAGCTTTCAACTATCTTCTGATGCTCTTACCATTTGTCTCTTGATCAGTCAAACCCTGAAATCAATCACTCCTCTGGCCCTCTGCTTATGAATGAAGGAGGCTTATCTTGAAAAAATGCTTGATGTCCTTTCAACCTCTCTGCCTTTAATCATCATTTTCATACAGAGACCTTTCAGTTGTTGTCTCACTGTACTTCAAAGTTTGTCTTACAGTCAGTGCAAATTTTAAAATCAAACTTTGTCCATTTTCCCTCTGCTTATAGATGAAGGAGGCACTCCTAACCCTCTGCTTGTGAAATGAAGGAGGTTCTTCGGTCTTCAAACCCTCTGCTTATAGATGAAGGAGGTTTTTTTTTTTTTGGTCATGTCATATCATCAGCCCTTTGACAGTGTTATTTTTCCTTTCACTGTCCTTTCAGGCTTTGACTGTGATTGTAAGAGCTTGATGAAAAACTCTCTGTTCTGTGGCTGCATCCCAGGCTCAAGATCACATTGAGAAGTAGCTATCTTCTCATGTGGAGCCAAATATTGTCTTCTGGGATGCTGGTATGACTCTGTTCTTGAAAGGTCCATTAAAACACTGTAAGAACACCTAGAATCATTTTGAATTATGGTCCATGTATTGCTAAGACTTGAGGGTGTATTAGTGGCGTGACCTATGGATGTAACCAACTTTATTTGCAGAATGGGAAGGTATGTTATGACTGGTCTATAGCAGATGGAGGTTCTTTGGCTTTAGGATAATTCTCCAAGGGAGAAATTCCTAAAGCGCCACTTCCTAACTTAGGGGAGGCTTTTTGGACAGATTTGGATTGTTTCTTTAGAGCCTATGGCCAGACTAGTATGGCTGAGGCTAGGTAGGATTTAATAATGAGGTTTCATCTTGTCATGGGCGGACTGAAAGGTAAGAAAGCAAAACAAAATTATGGGTGTTTTCCAGCTGGAAAATTTGACAAATTTTTAGATCGGCTGCTAGAAAACTTGAGTGTTACAACTAGTCATCACCAACAAGTGAAAAATACTGATGACTAACAGGTCACAGTCATGATCTTCGACTGTTTGTAGCTTATTGTGCTCTTTCAGCTTCTGAGGAGGATGAGGACGACATATGGTATGTTGATTCTAGCGCATCCTCAAATATGATAGGTAAGAGAAATTGGTTTGATTTTTTTGAAGAAACCTCTAGCAGATCTAAAATTTATCTAAGAGATGACAAAGGTTATGAGATCAAAGGGTACGGTGATATTCTAGTAATGTTTCCTAGTGGTAACATCAGACATATTAATAATGTGATGTATGTGTACGGGATTAAAAAGAACTTAATCTTTGTATCAATGATAACTGATCAGGACTTGCAAGTTGAATTCTTCAATACATATTGTGTCATAAAGGACAACAAGATGGAACCAGTTTCATCAGGAGTGCATGTGGGGAGCCTGTACAGATTGAATGTCAAGAGCATGCCACACCAAGCTCTGGTTTCAACAGGATTTACGGCCAAAAATCTCTGGCACCAGAGATTCGATCACCTTAACTTACAAGTCCTCATGCTACTTCAAAGAAACGGTATGGTCGATAGACTCCCTGCTTTTCATAGTGTTCAGTTAGATTGTGATGGATGTGCATTAGGAAAAATGCATAGATAATAATTTCCTTTGCATGTTGATAGAAAGAGAAGAGATATCCTAGAGTTGGTTCATACAGACATATGCGGACCTATGCAGAATAGGTTGCTAGGTGGTTCATATTATTTTCTATTGTTTACTGGCGACTGCAATAGATTCTCATGGATATATTTTTAGGTAAAAAGAGTCATATTTTCCAATGTTTTAAAGAATTTAAGACTCTAGTGGAGAAGGAGACAGGGAAATTAATAAAAATTCTCTGCTCCGAGCAAGGGGGAGAATACAGGTTGGGTGAGTTCATGAATTTTTGCAGATATCATGGGATTGTTCAATAGTTCACAGTGCCACACAATCCACAGCAAAATGGAGTTGCAGAATGAAAGAACAGAACCCTAGTGGACTGTGCACGAAGTATGCTTCAAGGTAAGGGTCTATAAAATGGTTTTTGGGTTGAAGCTATCAACACTGTTGTTTATTTAAAGAATAGGGGTCCTACTAAATGTCTTAACTTCAAGACTTCATTTGAAGCACTTTATGGATTTAAACCAACAGTGAGTCATCTAAGAGTTTTTGGGTCAAAATCCTTTGCCTACATACCTAAGGAGGATAGAAATAAATTAGATCCTAAGGCCATGAAATGTATCTTTGTAGGATATTGCACTGAGTTTAAAGGCTACAATTTGTTTAATCCCATGACTCATAAAATATTTGCAATTCGAGATGTTATATTTCATGAGAAGGTTGAGGAAAAAAGGAAGACAGTCATAAAGAATGGCACACTCCATTATTTATGGAAGAAATTAGTGAGGATAATCAGCAGCAGGAGCAGAAAGATGAAGAAACAGGTGATGTAGTCAACAAGGCAAGCCCGCACTGGTTTGAAGCAGAAAAATTTTAGGTGAGTCCTCTACCGAGAAGATGAGGTAGGAAGACTCAATTACTAGCCAGATTTAAAGACTATGCTTTAATGTCAAACATTTTAAATGTTATAGAGCCCACAAACTATAAAGAATCAAGTCAATTTGATGAATTGAGGGCTGCAATGAATGAAGAAATAGAATCAATTATTAGAAAACATATTTGGGATCTAGTTGAACTTCCTGAAGGAAAATCACCCATAGGTTGTAAGTGGCTTTACAAACCTAAAGTTAATGAAGATGGGAATATAGAAAAGTTTAAATCTAGATTTGTAGCAGAGGGTTATTTGCAGCAAGAGGGAATAGACTTTGAAGAAACCTTTTCTCATGTAGCCAAAATGAATACCATTAGAATGTTAATTTCATTAGCAACAAAATATCAGCAAAAGATACACTAGATAGATGTTAAGTCTGCATTTCTGAATGGTGATTTAAAGGAAGAGATTTATTTAGTCTAGCCTGAAGGGTTTGTCAAAGAAGGGCATGAACATCTAGTGTGTAGGTTGAAAAAGGCACTATATGGTTTAAAACAAGCACCCAGGTCTTGGTACGATAAGATTGATTCATTCTTATTACAACATGCTTTTCATAGGAGCATGAATGATACAAATCTATATACCATGTATAATAAATAGAGGCACATTATTTTGATTTCATTACATGTGGATGATATGATTATAACAGGTAATGCAGATGATTTGATCAAAGAAATCAAATTGCATATGTCGCAATTTTTTGAAATTAAAGATCTCGAAATTCTACATTATTTCTTGGGTCTGGAAGTATAGAGAGACTCTGGACAAACTTTTCTTACCCAAGGGAAGTACGTCAAAGGTCTTCTCACAAGGTTTAGGATGGAGTAGTGTAAGAGAACATCAACACCTTTGCAGCAAAATGTGAAGTTATGCAGTGATGATGGCTCTAAGGAGGTGGATGCCAATTTGTATAGAAAACTAGTTGGTAGTATGATATGTCTAACTACAAATAGACCAGACTTAGCATACTTTGTTAGTGTGTTGAGCCAGTTCATGTCTAATCCTCTCGAAAGTCATTGAACAGCAGCAAAAGGTGTGTTGAGGTAGCTTCGTGGTACTAGTGATTATGGTATTTTATACACTAACACATCTGATGTTATTTTAGCAAGTATTTCAGACTCACATTGGGCAATGAATCTGGATGACTGAAGGTCCATCACAGGTTATGCATTTAGTATTGGATTTGGTGTGATAGCATGGAGCATTAAAAATCAGATTATTATGGTGTTATCTTCAACTTAAGCTGAGTACCAAGAATTGTATGCAGCTACATGTGAAGCTATCTGGTTGAGAAGGCTTCTCCATGATGCAGGAGAAAAGTAGAAAGAAGAAACCATCATCAAATGTGACAACCAGAGTACCATCAATATAGCATACAATCCAGTATTCCATAAGAATATGAAACACATAGATACTCAGTTTCACTTTGTTCGAGAAAAAGTCCAGTCAAAAAAAATATTTATTGAATATTGTAAAATTTGTGACAATATGGCAGACATTTTTACTAATCCCCTTGGGAAAATAAAGTTTGAATTTTTTAGAGGGATGTTAGGAATTTAGGACAATTCTTTCTCCATTAAGGGGGTGAGTTGAAAATAACTAATATTATTTTGTATTAATGGAGAAATGGTTTCATTGTTGTAAAGTATCTCCTTAAGTTAGGATTAGTTCCTAGGTTATAGAAGTTTTTTTATAACTTCCTATTACTTTGTATGTATTTATTGGTGTGATGACCATAACTTATTTAATAGAATTTAAATAATATGAAAATTAATCATGTCAGCTATGAACTGCCCAATGGTGTTAAAAAATGCAGCAAGAAATTTTCAATTTGATTTTTCCTTGATTAAATCCATAAAATTCAAATTCCACATCAACATACAATTTGGATGATGTTAACTTGAGTGACATGGCTTGTGTCACCCAGTTTACTCACTAAATTTGAGTTGGAAGAGTTAGAGTTCAATTAAGCATGTGTAATTGTTAATTTGTGGCAATTAAGGTCAGTTATCTAAGGTTGTTTTCAGTTAAACTAGTTCCAACTATTGGAAGAACTAGTGGAGGGTAAAATTTTGCATTAGGACTTCATTCAAACTCAATGATCACCATGTTAATTGATCAATCGGCCCAAAATAACTATTTCATCCAGAGAATTCAAGTTACCTGGTTGAGATGGAGATTCCAAGGTAGTGTAACATCAGTTGTATATTATTTTTGAGTGTACAGACTTTGCATGCATTCATATGATCAACCTAAAGCAATCGTGGGCCTAATTCCTCAAGGGAAAACGCAAGGGAAAACGCAAGGAAATAGGAGCTCAAGCAAAGGTAGAAATTGACTAAGTCTGGGTCATAGGCCTTCAGTGAACAGAGAGCAAGGTGAACTCACTTAAGCAAAGAAATTGTAATCCATATCTATTCATCTGATTAATGATTAATGCCAGAGGCATTGGGGTTTTTAGCAGATTGCTTTACCCATATAAAAATACTTGTTGCATTTATGTGATTTCTTATTGCATGTTTGAAATTTTTGTTATAAATTGTGTATTAATGTCAGCAAATCAGTAAAGTACATTTGTGTCTTGTGATTTTGATTAAAAATTCATGAGAAATTGCAAATCTACAACATAATTTCTACACTTCTACGAGTCATATATTAGTTTACCCTCCTAGTTTTCAATGAAAACTTGTCACATTCTTTATCTTTATCTAGTTTTAAATCACTCCTTATATAATTGGTTTTGATGTACATGTAAGTTTCAAATTCAATTTATAACATTTTGATTTTGTGTACATGTCAATTTATCACACATTTTGTGTACATGGCATTTTTTATTTAAGTGTAAATGCAAATATATATTCTATTTTTATTTAATGTCAACTTCAATTCCCATTTTATTTTCAATTATTATTCTACTTCTATTATTATTATTATTATTATTATTATTTTTCAATTTTTATTTCTACTTCAATTTTTAACATTTTAATTTTAATGTATATGCTAATTTCCATATCTATTCAACACACAAAATTGTTGAATTTAGTGTACATGTTGATTTATATTTCAATGTGAGTTTTATTTTTATTTCAATTTCTAAAATATTAATTTCACGTATTTCAGCATGTAAATTTCTAAATCTTTTATAATTCTATTCAATTTATAGTGCATTGATTCCAGTGTACATGTAGATTTCTTACAAATTGATTTTGTATATAGGTCAATTTTTATTTCAGTGTAAATTTAAACTTCTCTTTTTACTTTTATTTAATGCCAATTTCAATTTCCATTTGAAATTTAGTTCTTTGTTCTATTTCTATTTTTATTTCTACGTTAATTTCTATTTCTACTTCAACTTCTAACATATCAATTTTAGTGTATATGTAAATTTATATTTCTATTCAACATACATATACACAATTCTTGAATTCAGAGTACATATGTCAGTGTGACCTTATATTGTTGTTTCAATTTCTAGCATTTTGATTTTGGTGTACATGAAAATTTCTATTGTGTTTATTCTAGTGCACATCTAAATTTCTAATTCTATTGAATTTCCAATGTGTTAATTTTTGTGTACATGTCAAAAACACTAATTTTGTGCACATGCTAATTTTATTTATAATTTTGTGCAATGTTGATTTCAATTTCAAACTTATATTTCTATTTTTAATTATATTTCTCTCTTTGTTTACACAATAGAAATTGAAATAGAATCGTCTAAACATGTAAAATTTCTAATAACATAGATGAAAACTTATTTAATTTAGTTAACAAGTTGAAAAACACTACATATCAATTGGGAGCTTCAAATGCCACTATTGACATGTGTGTTCTTTGTCTACATGTCAACTCACTTCTTATATGATTAATTTTAGTGTAAATGTAAATTTCATTTTCAATTTTTTTCTAGGTCAATTTGATTTTTTATTCAATGTCTAATTCTAGTTCCTCTTTCTTATTTGAATTTTAATTAAAATTCCAATTCCAATTCCAATTTTTAATACATTAATTTGAATGGATTTCTATTTAATGTGCATTCTACATAATTGTTGATTCTAGCGTCCATACCAATTTCTATTTCTATTTAATATTTACTATACATAATTGTTAATTTAATATACATGTCAATTTTTATTTTTATTTTAGTTTCAATTTCAATTGCTACTTTCATTTTGATTCCTTAGGCATTGATTCAAGTGTAGCTATCTACTTTTATATGGTTTGATTTCAATGTATATTTCAATCTCAAATTAAACTTATATTCTAATTACACTTCTACTTTATTTCACATTTTAGAAATTGATATAGAAACATGTAAGCACTGCAAAATACTCATCATATAGATTTCCACAACTTATTTACTAAAACAAGTTAAATAGTATTAAAACTAAACATGTTAGTTGAGAATTGTCAATGATCAGAAGAGTCATATATTAGTTTATCCTCTTAGTTTTCAATTAACACTTTCCACATTTGTTCTATTTCTCTTCTTGTTAATTCACTCTTTAATGTGAGTTTCAATTTAAATTAACATTTTGATTTTGTGTACATATCAATTTCTAACAGATTGGTTTTAGTGTACATGTCAATTTCTAACACATTAATTTTATCTACATTCCAATTTTTCTTTGAGTGTTTCTATTTTTATTTAATGCCAACTTCAATTTCCATTTCAATGTCAATTATTCATTCAATTTCCATTTCCATTTTTATTTCAAATTCAATTTCTACTTTATTATTATTATTAGTGTATATCTCAGTTTCCATATATATTCAATATACATATACACAATTGTTGAATTCAATGCACATGTCATTTCTAAAATCTTGATTTTGGTGTACATTTAAATTTGTAGCTCATTTATTTTAGTGTACACCTAAATTTCTAATTATTTTAAAATTCTATTAAATATACATTGCATTGATTCAATTTCTTACAAATTGATTTTATGGACATGTCAATTTTTTTATTTCAATGTAAATGTAAATTTTAATTTCTATTTGAAATCCAATTCTTTATTTTATTTCTATTTCCTTTTTTAATGTCATTTTCTATTTCTACATTTTTTAACATATTAATTTTAGTGTATATGCTAATTTCTATTTCTAGTGTATATGCTCTTTTCTATTTCTAGTGATGATGATGATGATGGTTAAAGTCCACCAAATTGGTCTATCGGACCTATAATTTTCTTAGTTCTTAATTGTCTAGCTTCTAGTGTTTCTTAGCAAGATTGGTGTTGTAGCTTTCTTTTTCTTCTCTATGGTCTTCCAACTTCCTTTATCTTGTACCTCCTTCATCTCTTCTAATTCTTGGGACACTGGTGTCTTATCTTCTGGATCTGGGAGATCTTCTTTACTGCTAAATGAAGATTTCTTTTGCGTGGTATTCGAATCCTCATAATTGTTGGTGTTGAGCGGGGCTTTCCCCCTGCTTGTATTGAGGGTTGTTTCTTTCTTGCCTGATTTCTTTCGATTCAGAGTTTTCTAGGGAGTATTTTTCCTTGATGACAGTATAATGTTTCTTTTGTACTCCTTCCCACCATGTAGATCTATGGTGATTCTTTCTAGCAGAATTTTTCTAAGAGCCTTTTGGGAAATTTTTGGCTAGATGGCCTGTCTCAAAGCAAGATCAACATCTGAATAGGACACTTTCATAGTCGAGTTTCTGGTTCCATACATAGTCTTTGCTTGTTAGGATTATTTTCGCTGGGAATCTGGCGCCGAAGTCCATTTCTACACAGATGTGTGCATAGGTAGTTCTAACATATTCCTCTGTTTTTTCCTCTCTCAAAAGAAAAAAAAATTATATTCAGCTTAAGACATTCCTAGAGTTAAGTCACTAATTCAATTCCCCGTCTTATTCGGGTGTTATTCTTAGATATAATGTAACCTGAGTTATCGAACTAAAAAAACAAAAGGCTACCAGAACTAACTACTATGTAACACTTATTTATAAAAATATATAAATATATAATAGATTTTTAAAATTATTGACTATATTTTTAAACCAAAATATTTAAAAATATATAATAATACTATAAGAGCTATCCATACTTATAATATTTTAAAATATCAAATAATCATCATTATTTATTTTATATTTTTGAAATATAAAAATTATCACTATAAATTAATATCTAACTCATTCATCTTACAAAAATATATTTAATTTTTTTTTTTAAAGATTTTTAAATTTCAAATAATTACTCCATCATTGATACCAAATAAAATAACTATCAATAATTGGACAAACTAAATCAATTACTTTATATATATATATTTCATTACTCCATCTATAATCGATACCAAATAAAATAGCCATCAAATAATTAGACACACTAAATCGATTACACAGTTTTCTTTTGTGATCACTATAACTTATATTTATTTTACATTAATTATTTTAAAATATTCAATGATGATAGTTTGCTTTTGTGATTCATCGAAAAAAAATACCATTGAGTGATACTTACTAGCAATTGCACCTGTGGCGCAAAGGAACGCCGAAAGGAGAGGAATGGTGTATCTTCGGTTTCACCGCCAGGCGAAACGTTTTTGCGGGGGAAATTTGTGCCATAAGTATAAAGATCTATGAGAGGGGAGTTGAATTAGATTATATGTCGTTTTTGAAATTGAGCTGGTGAAGGAGTTAACTGTTAATGAGATATCTGTGCATTTGTTTAACCCACAGCAATATTAAAACGGAAAATGATTTGAAAGGAAATTATAGGGAAAGAAATGAACTGTCGGAACAAAAGATGAGCAAGCTATGAATGCAAATGTGCTCAATCCAAATGGAAATGAAAGAAAATAAATAAACGGCGATAAAAGGAAAGAAATCTCCTTAGGATAGATATGGTAGATTCGATTCAACGCAATGTTTTGTTATCTTAACAGAATCATCAAACATGGAGAGAGACCTGTTGGTGGATTGGAGGAGTCTGCATTGAGCTACATGGAGAGACACCTGTTGGTGGATTGAGCTACATGGTTTGAGCAGTGTGGAAAACATTTCTGAAGATGTTGTGAGCAAGAGTTGAAGCTTTGAAAATGATATAACAAGAAGGAGCTGAAACCATAACAAGAACGGTAGAAGTGATAAGACCATATCTGAAAACATATTTTTGAAATACTTAATTTGAATTTTAAATATTTATATTTATTTTAATAAAAATATTAATTTTTAATTTAATATGATTAAGTTGTAATTTATGTAATTTTTTTTTATTTCATTTTATTTATTTATTTATTAATCTTTGTTCTATTTTGTTTCTATTGATTTATTTATTTATTTATTGTATTCTTATTTTTGCAATAAAGATTTTTTTTTATCTATTTTATTTTAATTTTAATTATATCTTTATTTTATTTTATTTCTATTTATTTATTCATATTTTATTTATTTATTTATTTATTATTATTATTATGATTTTTTTTTCTCTCTTTTTTTTGGTTTGGAAATGCATGAGAGTGATTTGCCGAGCCTGGTCAAGAACTAGGGGAAGAGTAGAAATATTTCATTTCCCAAAAAATAAGATTCGAGGTTTAATTGAGTTTGGCCACTCGTAGGTAAGGCTGAAGTATTGACATAAAATTACTTAGAAGACTTTACGAGCTAAAGATTATTTTAAAATAAAAATTGTGACATTGACATCATACAATTCTCCACATGGACACGAATGACTTGCCTGTCAGAGCCACATATTCGTATTCTTACGTTTTGTATATATCATGTGTAACTGCGCATAAGTCTTACATTACTATTTAGAACGGTGTTGTCGACAGAGACTGAATTTTGGCAAGTTTCTCGCTGGAATCTGGATTATTTTTTTTCAAAAATCTGATTAACGTAGGTGCTAAGTTCATCGAAAAACCTGAAACTTAAAATCTGCAACCCTAATTTTCAAAATTTCATTCCAGTTTTTTTGTTTTTTTTCAAAATATGCATTCTAGATTTTCTCAAAGTCTTACTGGAATTGCGAAAATTGTGGCACTCTTTAAATTTTGCGAATTAGAACTGTTTAAATTATGCGAATTAGAGTATCATTTTTACTTTCAGTAAAAAGCTATATTCCTGCAAACTCTAATAAGAAAAACCTATTACTAATTCGTTTTTTCCGGTCAAAAGGTTGCTCATGATCGACAAGGCAAAAGGCAGAGGGAATACCAGAGAAAATCCCACCTCAACAAGCCAAAAAAATAAAAAAGAGTAAAATTGATAACTACTTGCATGCTGGAAATCGTATTCCCATAGCTTCATATCAATCTACATAAGATGAAAAGTTGAGAACACCTATTAACAGGTCAAAATTCTAAAAGTGCAATTCGTCATTAACACAATTGAAAAATAAATAGGTAACAAACCGCCTCACTCACCACAAAATGCCAAAATTTCAACATCTTTCCACCAAAACAAGGAGCGGAGGTATCCACTTCCCACCATAGCTCCAACCACTATGTCAGTCCCAATTGCTTATAAAATCAAATTTATTAGACAACATTCCAATTGCACATAAGATTTCATACCATATTAAACATTTTAGAAAAAGAACCCCAATTGCATGTCAGATTCCATATAAAATCAAAACATATTGAAAAATCCCAAGCAATAAAAAATAACATCCACCCGGTTCTTCATGTCATTACAGTATAGAAAACATGTTTAATACAAGTTTATTACTTTATAGAAACCAGAGTATCACCCCTGGTGCAATAAACAGAGCATCACAATGAAGTTTTTTGAAACACTCTTGTTTTGACCAAATGTTACAGTCAGTCCCATTACAGATTATAGATTATTCCGAGCCAACCATACCAAAATTGATTATAGATTATTCTGAGCCAACGAACAACCCACATGCATATCACATGCATCACCCTATAGACATTGCTACATAACCCGCCTTTCATGCCCTGACCCAACGAACAACCCAGATTAGATCCTAAAATGAACCGTTGGCCTCACCAGCATCGCCTTTCTAAGGAAGTGTCTTCTTAATGAAATGCCCTGACCCAACCAACAACCCAGTTTATATCTTAAAATGAAATGCTCTGGCCCCACTAGCAAATCAATTAACTATCTTCAAATTGAATGCCTGCAAACCCATCAATCTCAATTTAATTTGTCCACATGTGATGTGCAAGACAAGTCTTCAAACCTGCAAGACAAGTCAAAAAGTACACAACGTGCTATTGAAAAATTTTAACTCGTCCTTTACCGCCAAATATTTATAAAGACAGCTTCGATACCCACTTTGATTTATAAAGACAGTTTCGATACCCACTTTGATGTAAACCTACCAAGACAGATCAGATACCCTTCTGATGTAAACCTCTTAAGCCAGATAAGAATATCACAGTCTGAAGCCCCAATTACAAAACTACCCATATCAAAATTTGCTTGAATGACACATGGTATTCCAGAACTGATTACAGGTGATTGCATTACTAACATAATGAAATCCAATTACAAAACTACCCATAACAAAATTTGCTTGAATTACACATGGTATTCCAGCACTAATTACAGGTGATTGCATTACTAAACATAATGCCATCCATTGCATTTCTTAAATTTAGACTACTAAATTGAACATTTTTATGCAAAAGCTAGGAGATGAACCACACTAATTAGAGGTGAACACATCACGCTCAATATAATAACATCCATGGGAAAAATGAAAATTTACCACATTGAAACATAAAATATTTATTCAAGTGAGAGAAACACATCCTGTTACAAAAGGAAATACATCATCCTACGCCACAACCCTCCCCAACACAGAATAACAAATTGGACTACTGCCCAAATGTATTTATTGAAAACCCATCATCCTAAGCTACAACCCTCCCCCAACGCAAAAGATATTAAACTGCACTACACGACTTTATTGTTGTTTCCAATCTAAATACTAGAACACAGCTCGCAGTAGATCATGATTGACATGATAGAAGATCAACAAGACAGAAGACAAAGAACCCAGAACAGAAGGATTTCTGTGTGCATCTCTGGTGCCTGCAACGCCCAACCCTTGAATAACCCCTTAATTCCTTGCTCTTTTATGACCATGTTCATGCCAGTAAACGTGTTCTTGTATTTCACAGGGTCAATCTAAGATCACAGGAATGAAAAGTAAAAGTAATGCAATTAGAGAAAATAAAAATTTAGGGCTAAATTTCTTATTAGCTATTTGAATTCAGTTGAACAAAGATAACTATTTTAGTCTAGAAATGATATATGAAAGGTAATAAATGCATCGCTACTAATTAATAGTTGCCAACAAATCGAATTCCTGACATGATCAATAATTACCTTCCACGTGAAGTAACAATCTAATGTTGCTGAGACTCAGAAACACGCTGTAGGCATTAAAACCCATGATATTTGTTAAATTAACATCACCCTTCTATATGAAATAAACTCATGTAAGCATATAAATATTTGTCATTGACTAAGCATCATACTGACAGAAGAACTCGTAATGTTGATTATTTTCCTTCCATTGAACATGAGACTAAAAACCATTAGATAGGTAGGCAAAATTACAGGCCATGTGTATGTGCACCATTGTTCTGACCGTACAGGAACTGAGCTCATCATTAAGGTGCTGTGCTGAATATGACTCCATTAAGCCATCCGCTAAAAGCATTATGATACATGTGCAATTTCCAATAAACTCAAACTGAAAACTACTGACTGACATAGCTCAGGGATTGAACTTATCTCAACTGACTTAATATGACCTTCCACTAAACATCAGACTAAAATCCAGGAGAATCCCAAGACAGCAATAATTGAGCTCGTATGTGCAATTGCCTTCCACTAAGCATGACAATGGGAATCCATTATAACCCATAATCCATAGCAACATTAGGGCTCAAGTTAGGTGTAAAATTGAATTGATTACATAATACACAGAAATCAAACGAATGAATGCTAAATGGAAATTTCTAAAAAGAAAACAATTCATTCACACAGCTCTTTGCACTATGATGCACACTTGTCTGCATATTGAACTTTTGATTGCCCATAGACAATTGTTTACGGAGAGAAAATTTAAAATCAACAAGTACCAATAACAGCTTTATATAACATAAGCCATGCTACAACATAACTATGAATATTGATTGAAAAGTGTTGAGCACTAAACATAGAACTACTGTTTGATAGTTGTCATCTGGCATCAAACTCATGAGTGCTGATCAGAATTCGTTGTGATCAATAACCCATAATAGGACTAGATCCCATGGCTATAAGACAAACTTTAATCAAGAGAACCCATAGGAACCTTCAAAAAAATTTTTTGTATATACAGAAATTTCTGAGTAGGAAGAGTTTGGAAAGTAAGATGTGCTGTATATTTTTCAAAGACAAAATAAGATGTATTGACAAAATTGCATCATGTGTAGCATAGTGGTTAGATGGTTTTGCAGTAGAGGAAAAACTAGTCGTATAGACAAGGTGTTGCTCGACAACGACAACACCATTTCACGTCCAGAGAAGGTACACAATCAAGATAGTATGCTCGAAGTGCTCTGTGTGCATCCCTTTCATGAATATGGATGAGGAGATTCATCCAATTTCTTATCCGTTGCAGTAGTTGTATTGTGGGGCGCAACCGGTAAAGAGGCAACCTAGGTGGACGTAGGAATCGCTCCTATACATTGAGAAGCGCAGCTTCTTGTTCATTGATTTCTTTGCAAAATTGTTGGAGCTGTGAGATATATTTATGATCCATTATGTTCCTGCAGAGAAATTGAAAGCATGTTAGTGACTAATGTATAGAAGATATAGTGAAATGGGAAAGCAGAATAGTAAATAGCTAGTGGGATGGTAAGGCACCAATAGTAGAGGGGTTTGAAGGAGCTTGAGTAATAGATTTTGAGGTGAGCAGAGCTTCTTCTTTTTTCTTGTGTATGACGAAAGGGTTCTCCTTCATCCGGGAATAGCGAGAGAAGGAGAAAGCGGGGGAGATGCACAGGTCATTTAATGACCGGACTCTTGATACTGCTGTGAAAGTGAGACCCTGTCGATCAATGTTTCCGATGTCGTTGTTGCCTTATCCAGCATCATGCCTTGTGATTTGTGGATTGTTAAAGCCCATGCCATGCGAAGCGGAATTTGTGTGCGTGAGCCCCTTGTTATGGGGGGTATCGGCACAAATTTAGGATTTGAAGGATCCCATGGTGGACCTTTGTAGTGAAGAAAGTCGACTACGACAAATAATGGTAGTTCGGGCGGTTTATTTGTTGGTGCATATACGAGTGCGTGGACGGTGCCGAGGGCACCATTGACAAGGCCAGCCTCAATCCACAAGTTGCTTGTTAGAATAACTCGTTGTCCAATGCAAAGGAGAATTTTTGCAGCTAGTTGTTCATCTTCCACGTTGTTGCCTCTAAATTCCTTCCTTTGGGCAGCGTAGCAACGTGCGATTGGTTGGTTGAGTGTTTTCAACATGGTTTTATTGTGCATGTTAACAGCCTCATTTGTGGCGTATAGATGCATAGAATTTGAAAATGACTGGACCTCAGCTGCAGGAAGGTTTGTTTTTGAACGTGTCATAAGAAGCTTCCAATCATCAATAGTGGGTGTTGCATTGCGAAGGTTGGAGAGGAGTTCGCGGAAGGAAATCTGAGCAGGGCTAGTTCCTTGTTGACGAAAAACTGTTGAAAGTGTAACCACAGTATCAAAGCTTTTCCATAGTGCAGTGCCATGAGAAGTGCCTACATACATTGGTGTGTCTTTGACAGGTGGAAGCTGGGCAAGGTCCCCGACGAGAATTATAGAGCGTCCACCAAAAGGGTTGCTTTTATTTGATGGGAATGCCTCCAGTAAGCGATCATCGATTTGAGAAAGCAATTTAGGACCAATGAAGCTCATTTCATCAATTAGAATGTATTTCACATCTCGGAGTTGTTCTTGAAGGTTTAGGAGGGCTTGACCCTCTAAAGGTTGCATAGAGGATATAGGGATGCGAAGAGCAGAGTGGATTGTCAATGCATTGATGTGGAATGCTGCAACACCGGTCGGAGCAAGCAAGAGGAGGGGGCTTGGTCCATTGGTGGAGTTTTCAAGGAAGGAATTTTTTAGGCATTCAATTAGGAATGACTTTCCAGTACCAGCAGTGCCTTGGATTATCATTTTTAAAATTGATCCTGTAGCGTGTGTGTGGAAGTGGGAAAAAATGATATTGAATGCAATGGTTTGGCTTGGGGACAAGGAGGAAAGCGAATGTGGGAATGGAGTTTGTTTTTGGTGGATTGTTGTGGAGGAGCGGTTGAAGTTGATGAAGCGAATGGCTGTTTCTTGTAATTGTGAAGGGATAATGGAGTTGGCCCAATTATAATTTGCATCAAAGTCACGATGGCCAAGCATTTCAAGTTCATCGAGGAGGATGTTGTTGCTTGGGTGGAGTTGAGAGAGAAATTGCCATTCAGGCATGTCGGGCGTGGGGGCATGGGGAGTGGCATCAGGAGATGAACAGCAAGAGTCAGCATTGGTAGGGTCGATTGGGGTGCGGTGGACATGCCAAGCTTGATATGTATGTCTAGTTTGTTCCCAATGTGCGACAATGGCCGCGTCATATGTGCCGATGTCGTCAGGGAGTGTACGGAAAGGGAAGTATAGAAGGAGTTCACTCCAAAAAAAGTCCACATAGGATGATGAGTCTTTCAATGGGATGGAGGTGAAACGAGGAAGGACACGTACAACCATAGGAGGGAAGATCTGTTTCCAAGGTGTTTTTTTGCGGCGGGAGGAGAATGTCCAAGAGCGTGCAACTTCAATAAGAGGCAAATCCTCGAGTGCAGGTGGTCTATTCATGTATGAGACGATGAAAGGTGTCGATGGAGGATCACCATCCAATTGTTGTGAAACACGTTTGAATATTTGTTTTTTCACATTGAGGGATACAAAAGAACGACTGCACTTTACTAGTGGGAGTTTTTGCAGCATGTGGCATGTTTCCTGTGCACCAATGTCTCGGTCACCGACAATTTCGGTCAGAACTTTGCGGACGACAGTAATAGTAGGAGCATCAGGTGGGGAACATTGAGAGAGACGGGAAAGCATTTGGTAGTAGCTTTCAGACTTTGCCTCTGCTTTTGCTGCATACTTTGAAATGTAGTTCAACACAACATGGCGTGATAGAATTGGTTGGAAGTCCATGTTTGCCCTCCAAATTGCAAGAAGATGAGCGTTGTGCATATTTAGCTTGTCATCATTTCTAGCAGGGGCGTACAATTTACGGCCAGTATTATCAATGTGAAGAGATGATGCGTTGCGAACTTCCCATGGGGCTCCATAGTGGCAACTTGTTTTGTTATTTCTTTTGCGCAAACATGTGCTAGAGTGGCAAGTTGTGTGTCTTTGAACAGAATTGACAAGTTGCTCATAGTCTTGCAACTGATTGCCTGTAAGAATTTCATGTGTCTGGAGGAGGCAAGGGTCTTGCAGAGATGAATAATTTATCCCAACAGCCCGATTTTGAATGGGATGAGGGTTCCAAGCAGTGATTTATGCATCAAAGAAATCTTTAGCTGCACGGACAGCAAAAGCATCGGTCCAATCCAAAGTGTCCATAGTAGGTGCATTTGGAAGCCATAAGAAACCATGGATTTTTGCAGAGCCGCGATGTTGCCATTCATACCTTAAAAAAAAGAAGGGGAAAATAAATAAGATGGATGCGTGGAAGTGAAGTTAATGAAAGGTAAGAGATGGAAGGAATAGTATGCATACCTGCACCAGTAATCCTTTACAAGGAGTCCTTTAAGTAGCACTTCTTCGAGGAATATTGTGAATCTGCAATGGATGTATTGAGATGCACGGTGAGGGTTTGCAACAACATTTTGGATTCTCCATCGAGTTTGATCATGTGAATTGGATGGAGGGTTGGAAGGCATGGTTCTATGCAAGTCAGGCCATTTGGTATCAGCTGCACTGAGTGTGAAGAATATGGTAGGGGTACCTTGTTGAATGATCATGTCGTGAAGCTCATGTCTAGCTCTAGTCCAGAATGAGCGACTGTCGTGCAAGGATGATCCAAAGCGCATAATCTGGTCTGGGATGGTGGAAGGGGGAATTTGTTGAAGGTGGTGGCGAAGGTCAGCGATTGTTGTTGGAAGGGTGTTTGAAAGGTCTCTTTTCATGAAGACAGAGGCAGTTGCTTCGCTGCGATGGCGCATGATGAGGTTGTACTAGTAGCGGAAGCGAGGATGTTGTGCAAAACGGTTGTCATGGTAGCGTATTAGATGCAAAGCGTATTCTTGCATATCTACTTTTGCAATTCTTGGTTGATTAATCATTGCGGAGCCGGTGGGGAAGAGGGTGGGGAAGGCCATGGAGAAGAGGCCTTCTGTGTTGTATTCATTGATTGGGGAGAGGTCAATGATGGGCCATTGAAGTGAATGGATGGGCGAGTGATTGGGGGATTCTATGTAGGCAAGTATTTCATCTATTTCTGAATGAGAGTTTGGAAAATTTGCAACAAAGGAGGATGGGTGGAGGTCAGATGGGCATGGTTGGGGAAGTCCAGAATCACAATTTTCAAGAATGGCTTGTTGGAGTGGGATGGAAGATGTGTTGGCATGGCGTAGCATGTTGGAAATGTTGGTGGGCACAATAGGCAAGCATTCAGGGAATTTTGGTTAGTGTGGACATCTTTGTAATACGAATCATTTTGTAGTTTGAATTGCAATGCTGCGTGAACACGTGATCTACTAACAAAAAAGTCGTACGAATTTTCATCAGAACTAGTTTTGTTTACAACAAGGATGTCTAGTTCTGATAGCATGCGAGGAAGAGAGGTCACAATATTAGTGATATCTTGAGGAAAGCTAATAGTGTGGCCGGAATATTTTAGTTGGCCACCACGTGCAGGGTGACTTGAATAATGGGGTTTACACGAGCAATCAACATCTCTTCAACTTGAGTCAGGCAAGAGAGGACATGGGGTTGGATACCTGGGTCCATGTTGTTTGTGAAGGAAAAATGGTGGGTTGTTCGTTCACCAAGACAACGGGCACAACAAATGTTTCCGTTATTTGTTTTTGTTTTCATGGATGGGTAAGCTTCATAACAAATTGAGCAAACTTGGATGGGACTAAGTGCATCAATTCTTTCACGGAAGCAAAGATGTGCATGTTGGAGTTGGATAGGGAGGAATTGTTCCACAGATGGAGAAGGAGGAAGACGGTGTGGGACATGGAAAGGGGGGGCAAGAGGCAAAGGAATTGCAGGGTATGGAAAGGGCTGGCTAGGGAGGGGAGGGGTAAGGGTGAATGGGAAAGTTTGGGCGGGATGTAGTGGAAGGAGGGTACTTTGTGAAGGAATGGGAGTTTGGTGTGTGGTGGATTGAGAGAGAAGGTTGGCCTGGTGAGTTGCAAAGAGGAGACGACGACGTGCAGTAATTCTTTCTTTGTTAAGTGCGTAGTAGCGGCGACATTGTTCCCTTTGCAAACTGTTGTCTGGTGTGGTTGGCATAGCTGTTGCAAAAAAGGAAAGGCATGTCAAATGCATGAAGTATAATGAAAGAAGAGGGAAGCATGAAGATGCAACACTCTATTTCATATTTTTATGTTTTATTATTTATTATTTTTGGCAAGAATTTTTGTTTTGTTATGTATTTCATCATAGAAATAGTCGTATGGAAATGGTGTGAGTGAATTTTGAAGTGGAAATGTATTGAATATGGTTTGCATAAAAATGAGTGTCGCATATTTGAAATCAGAGAATATGTGTTTTGAAAGCAAGAACATGTTGCATTTGTTGGCAAGAGGAAATGAAAGGCAGATACTGTATTTTTTGCAAAGAAGAAGAAGCAAATTTTGTATTATATTCCATACTAAGCATAGCATGTTGACATTTGCATTTATAGAATGTGTGTTTTGCAAACAAGATGAAGGCATGAAGGAGGAAAGGGAAAACGACATCTGTAAATGTTCATATATTAAGAAGGGCCATTACAACATAGCGGAATAACATATAAACAAGATGCAATGAAGAAACGAGTTGATACCTATACATTTAGGAGGACTAATAGAAAGGGAAAGGGGTTGTAAACATATAGTAACGATTACAAAATATAGATGCAAAATCGACGATGCATGTCAAGTGAGGGAAAAGAGTGTTGAAAGTAGAACAATGGGAAGAGGCAAGAAATGTATGGCTAAAGGCGGCGACATGCTTTGTTCGCAGGGAAAGTTGGAGGTTGCAAGAGTTGAAGGAGCATTTTCGACGCATCAGCAAAAGGCAGATCTTCTGCGTGCATAACAATTGGTCGCAGTCATTCAATGCCGTTGAAGGTGTCTCTCTTTAAAGATAGTGTGAAGAGGAATTGTCGCCCTTTGAGTTTGCTATATATGTCAAGGACAGCTTGAGGATCTGTTGAGAGGAGGAAAATGTCCTCTGAAGAGATGCCTAGGAGGCCATTTGCGGCGTCGTCAAAAGCGACAACATTTTCGAGGTGGCCAGTGTGATCGTGCAGCTGGAGGCGGAGAATGTAGCGGTAGTCACACTTGGTGAAAGACGCTTCACACTTTGAGCAAAGCCACGTGGCATCATCTTGTTGTATAGCCTTTTTCATGCATTGCATACCATCAATGGTAAGTGGGCATGCAAGGAAGTAGAAATCATGCAAGTCAATTGAGGTAGCAGTAGCACGGAGCGACAACCATGGGACATTTTCTCCAGGTGGAATTGAGAGGATGTCAGAAATTGTTTTTGTATTAAGTGGCTTCTTGCTGGTGCTTGAGTATTTGCGGCTAAGCGAGGGTGACGAAGATTGAATGCCTTCTTTCTCGAACCATTGCTTAAGTTCCACCGTTTCAGCGATCTTTGGATCGATAACTAGGGAGGTGGTAGGGATTGTGCTAATAGTTTTGCCGTTGAACTCGACGACCCTGCCACCTCGAATTGCAAGGACTGTAACTGCACGAGCCATGCGAAGTTCAGAGAGTTCACGCCCTTCAGCATGGCAGTGTTCTCCCCACAAGGTCACATCAATGTTGTTCCCGGACATGTCGCGAAGAGAAATTGTCTTTCTTGGAGTTTCAGAGCCATCGCGTTTGCGGACAATAGAGGTGGGAGAGAGTGAGCTAACAATACCTATGACATCAATGATTGAGTTAGCAAGTGAGAGTTTAAGGGAATTGATAGGTACAAAGTGGAAGGTGTGGGAAGGAATTGTGAGGTCATCATTCAAGACTTGAGAAACTGTTGATGAAGAGAAGAGGAGAATTTCAAATGGGCATCTTAGATGGTTATAGGAAGGGTTGGGGACCTTTATGGTGCCATTTGTAACATTGTAGATTTGGCCAACTTGAATGAGAGCATGAAGGGATTCAGCCAATTCATTGAAGGCAGACACGTGGATTTGCTCGTTTTCGTGGTCGACAAGGTCAAAGCCTAGTGACTTCCCAAAGCCACGTGCATTGGTAAAATGATGAAGGGGTGTTTTTGAAAGGACGCGGCCTTGGATGGACCAAGTTTTCCTTGTAGGGGAGAGTGCTTTAAAAGGGAGAGTTGTCGAAGATGCTGCGGCGGGGTCTTGGGAGGACAATGAGTGAATGTCAAGGGACGGTGGTGATGAAAAGGGAGAGGCAGAAGATGAGGATGATGTGGCTTGGACCATTTTTTTAGTAGAGAGAGTAAGACGGCATGGGTCACCAACCAATGGGGCAACGCGCTGGACTACTTCAAGCTCGAGAATAGAGAGTGACCTGCAAGAACGAGCAATGTATCAATGAAGTGGAAATGTAGAAATTTAGAAATAATAAAGGAAATAGAGGGATATAAGGGAAAAACAATTATAGGGGAGGAAGGTGTGAGGCGTTATGTAGTAAACGTACATTGTTTGATGTGAATATGTGCATGAGCATCTTTTCAAGAGAACAATGGAACCTACAGCCAAGTTCCCATCCTGCGCGAGGGAAGTGTGCGAAGAAGGGAGAAGGGCAGAATGCTTGTGAACACCATCGGAAAGGGACACGCGGTATCGAGCTGCTGAAGTCCGGGTAGAGTTGATCTGCGCAAGTTCAACAACTTGGAGGGTTGGTTGCTGGTCGGTAGCACCAGCTAGTAGAGAAGGAAGACAATTGCAAGATAATGACGTCTCCATGGTAGAACGGGTGGCTCGTAAAAAACAATACGCTGCAAGCGAATAGAGATATTAAGGTCAAGATAGTGAAGAAGAACATGTCCAGATAAACGAAGGGAAAGTTCGATATTGCTAATTTGTGAGAGATGAAATGTAGAATTGCTAATTTGGATGATTTCCACTCTTCAATTAATAGTGACAAATTTGGTATATGGAAGATGCTATTGCAAGTTGCACAAGTGGAAGTTGTGCAAATATGTTCCTTACAATGAGTAAGGTAAAGGCTTTCCCTATGGAACATATATTTTGGAATAGGGCATGTTGAATTATTTTGATGGTAAACAAGGCATAGGCATAAAATAGGATAGGAGAGGATGTTGGGTTGTAGGTATAAAAGGAAAGGAAATAGTAATGTGAAATACGCCTATTTGTAAATGAGCTTGTGAAGTACGCTACTTGCAACTGTATATCTTGAATATTCTAAGTGGTTTTTTCAACTTATTGAAAATCGTGTTTGATACGACAGATACACATGACAGTTTGAAACATAAGCGCACAAGCAAATGGAATACATTGATTGAAAATAGAACTGTTACTACTATATTTTGCCACCCATAATTTTGGAATTACATAATTGTTTTTTTTCATTAGATGATAAAAAAGAGTCATACATCCTACAAAAGACTGCAAAGGGCATTGCAAAAAATGATATATATATTTACAACCAAAGCAGGATAAAGAGAGGAGGAAACTGTTGGCATGGCTCTAACAGGCAACAGCCATGTAACTGAACTACCAAAGTAACCATATTTGTAAATGAGCTTGTGAAGTATGCTACTTGTAACTGTATATCTTGAATATTCTAAGTGGTTTTTTCAACTTATTGAAAATCATGATGCACATGACAATTTGAAACATAAGCGCACAAGCAAATGGAATACATTGATTGAAAATAGAATTGTTACTAATATAATTTGCCACCCATGATTTTGGAATTACATAATTGTTTTTCTTCATTAGATGATAAAAAGAGTCAGACATGCTACAAAATACTGCAAAGGGCACTGAAAAAAACGATAAATATATTTACAACCAAATCAGGATAAAGAGAGGAGAAAACTTTTGGCATGCTTCTAACAGGCTACAGCCATGCAACGGCTACAGCGATGTAAAAGAACTACCAAAGTTGCAAAAGGACGAGTGTAACAACTTGAAATGATTTTATTGTACTTCTGCTCAAGAAGTATGCAAAAGGAGGTAAACGAATTTCACATGAAAAACAACAGAAATTAAGTATTCTATAGATCTCATGTTCCTCAATAAGATGGTTGCAATCACATGTAATACAGAATATAAGAAAAATGTATGTTGCCATATGCAGATATATTGTTGAGGGATTTTATTTTTTCTGTTTAGAACTGTCACTACTATAATCCGCCACCCATAATTTTGGAATTACATAATTGTTTTTCATCATTAGATGATAAGAAGAGGCACACATCCTGTTATGGGATCATATTAAAACAGAAACACCTCAAATGATGAACAACCAACAAAATGCATAACAGAAAAACCATTTCATCTCTGTATTTCTTAAATGAAAAGGGAGTGGAAAACCTAGGAGTCAGGTATAAAAGAAAATTCAATCAACCATCCTTGAAAAAGACCGGACAAACCAACAAGCAAGCTATCTATCTCAATATCTAAGAAGTCGTCTACCCACTGATGTCTAACGAAGTGAAAGTGAATACAGAAAATGAAATGAAATACTGAGGATTGTGGACTCTTCCCCTTCAAGGGCATCAGATATAAAACCATTTGATCTGTGTATTTCTTAAATGAAATGGGAATGGAAAACCTAAGAGATGAATCAGATATAAAAAAAAATTCAAACAACCATCTTTGAAACAATAACGGACACCCACAATTGAACTATCCCTATCGCAATATCTAAGAAGTCGTGCAGCAAAATTACCGGGTAATGTCGAATGAAGTGAATGCAGAAAATGAAATAATCGGGACTGTGGACTCTTCTCCTTCAAGGGCACGGTGCTACAACATGTTCTGCGTTCTTCTCTCCTTTCTGCGCTCTTCTCTTATCTGAGTTCTTTCCGTTCTGTGCTCTTCTCTTATATGAATTTAAGCCTCCCAGTATTGCTTCCTAATCTGCAAGTTAGCCCTTCAGTCAATTATGGTCCATGTTATCTCCAGAAGTATGCAAAAGAAGGTAAACGAATTTCACATGAAAAAACAACAGAAATTAAGTATTTTATAGATCTCGTGTCCCTCTATAAGATGGCTGTAATCACATGCAATCCAGAAAGTGATAAAGATATCACGTAACAGAAGCTCTGTTTGGACAAAAACCACAGGCTACTGAAGCTTAGAACAATTGGAAAAAACTAAGTGCACAACACAATACAAGGGAAAAGCTGCTAGAATTTAAGAAGCTGAATAGTAAACAAAATTCCAACTCTTCTCTAACAGAAGCTCTGTTTGGACAAAAACCTAAGGCTACTGAAGCTTAGAACAATTGGGGAAAGAAAAACTAAGTGTACAACACAAAACAAGGGAAAAGCTGCTAGAATTTAAGAAGCTGAATTGTAAACAAAATTCCAACTCTTTTCAAGAACTAGCATCAATCTGAAGCATAATGCCAATACATAGCTTAAACTGCACCAAACATCTTGACTAATTCAAAGATCCCGAGTTTTTACACAGTATCTCACGAAGCTCATTTGCAATCAACAGAGAAGAACTACTAACAGCTGTTACCAAATAGTCAATTTGCTGCAACAATATCAAGATGCTATTGAAGTCAACAAATTTTTATTATAAGTCATGAAGGCCTCTTGTTGAATCGCTAGCTGAAACAATCCATATCAATCATCATATTGAAATATAATCATGGTGAAAATTCTCTACAAAATCTCAACCAGGTATATATCCGGATTAGGAAGAATGGATATTGTCACAAGTGGAGTTGATATAGTTAGAAAAACAGTGAGTTGTATTATCGAAAAACTTCCCAACCATTTTCAAAGTTTGGCATGTGATTGATCCAGCACTCAACAGAGACCAGCTTATTTGCATCCAAAAAAAATGAACAATAGTTTTCGTGTCTACTACCGGATATAATCAAAATTTACAGAATTTTGAATATATCTCTGAAGGCCTCTTGCTGAACCATTTCGCTGGCACAGCAGTGCTTGTGGCAACAAAGGTAAAATATATTAAAATAATACAAGTGCTGCAAAAGATAGGGTACAAAAATCAACTTTAAGCAAAGTCTTTCCAAACCCAACTTTGAGAAATCAGTCCTTGTATCTAAAAGAAGCACATTGAACATCCTGCACACAATGCGATTAGGGAATTTGCCAAATTTGCAAACAGAGGATACTGATAATCGTGGAGTCTATATGGTAAGAACGCCAGAAGAGTCTATATTTCAGAAGTTCCCAATCATTTTAAAGATTTTGCATTTGTTTTATCCAGCACTCCATAGACAACTTTCTTTACATCTAGCAAAGGTGTACTTATTTGCATCCAAAAAAACTGAACAATAGTTTTCGTGTCTACTACTGGATCCAATCAAAATTTACAGAATTTTGAATATATCTCTGAAGGCCTCTTGCTGAACCATTTCGCTGGCACAGCAGTGCTTGTGGCAACAAAGGTAAAATATATTAAAATAATACAAGTGCTGCAAAAGATAGGGTACAGAAATCAACTTTAAGCAAAGTCTTTCCAAACCCAACTTTGAGAAATCAGTCCTTGTATCTAAAGGAAGCACATTGAACATCCTGCACACAATGTGATTAGGGAATTTGCCAAATTTGCAAACAGAGGATACTGATAATCGTGGAGTCTATATGGTAAGAACGCTAGAAGAGTCTATATTTCAGAAGTTCCCAATCATTTTAAAGATTTTGCATTTGTTTTATCCAGCACTCCATAGACAACTTTCTTTGCATCTAGCAAAGTTGTACTACAGGCTGTCTCCAATACACAATACAATCAATTTTCCACTACAATAATGAGAGGCTATCAAAACAATGTGCATCTTTTAGATACAGAATCCAAACCTGATAAAGGCGTGCTCTTGAAAATAAAGGGTAAAAGAATTCAAATTGAACCTGTTGCTCAAAAAAGGCGTATATATACCACATATATACCCTGTCCACACATGAGATAGAACGCTATTATGAGAACTTTCATCGTTGAGTCATAGAACCAAGCCACAATACATCATGTGCCCAACCTGATTCAGAAAATATGCAAATTTGAGAACAGGCATTTGTTTGCAGGCGAACATATGAAGACGGAGGAAGAACGCAGTTAAGCACACCCGTACATGGCAGGTTTCAGCATTAATGAAGGAGCAGTCACCACGAACCAAACGTATCTGCATATTTAACGCTGCAACAACCAAACATTCATTCCATATCTGGGCGATTTCTTGGATTTTGGAAGCAGGTTGAGAGGCGTTGCTGCCACGCTTGAGCATTAACGAGACGCAGCTGGTAAATCATGCGAGCTGGAGAGCTATGAGCTGTAAACAGTGAAACAGCGAGCCAGCAATTAATCTGAGAACTCCATTCAGCGAAATCGTCCGAGGTGGAGAACTGTGAGCTGACAGAGTGAGGTCGAACTCTGATTAGAATGAGGTAAGAGCAGCAGCCGCCTGTGCGCTGGTAAGAGCAGCAGCCGGCAAATGGCATATTCTCAGTGGCTCGAAGGACGATGGCAAAGTCCTCTGATTGGCTCCATCAAACAATGCATTCAGCCAAACCCAGCAAAGGGAACGCCTTTCGGCGTAACAAGTCACTATCAAGTAAAAAAATTATAAAAACGAGAAATGACAATTTGGTTTGAGATTTCCATGGGAAGAGATCTCCATCTCGTTTCGTGTCCCACCAGATGGCAACTCGAGTTGTGCCGGCAGCACGGTGGATATTTAAAAATATAATGTTACATGATATAATTAGAGAATCTCAACAAAAGCGTTGTGGATTTAGCTTTTGTGCTTTTCGGCGGGTAAGGAAAATTCAACCTGTCCGTTTCCTTAACTCAGACTTGGATATAAAACCAGTCCTCCTTTACTTCTCCATTCCATTGCTCTTTGTTTCTGTTCTGCGCTCTCTCTCTTTCTCGGTGTTGTGTATGCCTACATATGTCGGTATCTATGTGCCTCTATGTCTGCATGTATGTTTCCCTTGTGGGTTCACTTTGTCATGTGATGGAGGAGAGAGAGCAAAAAATTCATGCATACATTGATGATAAGAGACGGAAGGGCGTTAAAAGTGTTTCATTCATTTGATGATGAGGCAGTCGTGGAAGGTACATTTCATTATGTATTGTCCTTTTGTTCCTGTTTTGATCAGATCATCGTTCGATGCATTAATTTCTGATTTCTGATGGGATGGAATTTTGATGAAACGAGGAAGGCACTCATGGGTTTGGTGTGCTTCGTTGGCTGGCTCGTGTGGTATACTTCTACCCATTGCCCCACAAAAGTTGAAGCTGCCATGATGCGTCGAGAGATGGAAAAACAACCATCCCTTTCCAGATTTCCTCTCATCTAGGTTTCTTTCTGCTCATACCTTGAATTCCTTTTCTCTATAGAGACATTGCCTCATACGGCTCCGTCCTCTCTGGTTTGGTTTCACTGCCATGTCTCCTTGTCATTTCGGGCGTTCTGCGGTTTTTCTGGACCGATCTGTTTTATTTTATTGCGAAATTGATGGTTAGGGTGGCAGTAAATGGTACAGGAAGGTATAGTTGCCAGGCCACAAAGACCCAGGTACATATCATTCCATTTAATCAAATTTTCCTTTTCTTTTTCGTGCACTATGCTGTGTTTTGGTTAGCTTTGAATATGTGTGGTTCTTGCAGCTGGATATGGAGCTATAGTTTCAAAACTTATTTTATTTTTACAGGTCCATAAAGTTGTAAGCGGTAGCTTAGCATAGGCAGTTTCCAGGGTGGCGGTAATAGGGTAGGCAATTTCAAGGGTGGCGGTATACATTTGTCCTTGAAATGTGATGTGCCTGCTGAATCTTTAGTTTCAAGACTAAATTGATTTTTATGAACCCTGCTGAATCTTTTTAAAATAACGTTTGGCTGACCTGTAATGTCTAGATGACAGCGCGAGGTGTGTCTCGTTGTTGGCAGATTTCGCCTCTAAGCTGGCATGCTCAAGTCTGCTAATGTAACCGTACGTGGCGGAATCTATTGCCCAGGTTTGAAGACGGTTGATATTTCTGTTTCAATCTCAAATTACTCGGTTGCCCATTATACCCAATAATTTGTCTTAACTTACTCTGCATTTTATATATTTTCCAAATTGAGGCATTCACTCAATGAGGCTATATGGTCGGTTTCAGAGCATTTTCTTTGTGTAAAGAATTTACATGCATTTTCATGTTAAATGTAGGTTATGTTAGGTTAGATTATGTTGGCTGTTTAGAGTCGTTATGTTAGGTTGGATTATGCTGGATGTTTAGGGTGGTGGTGAATGGTACAGGAAGGTGGCACACGCCAAAGACCCAGGTACATGTTTGTCCTCTGTGCTATATCTGTCTTTGAAATGTGATGTGCCTACTGTATCTTTAGTTTTAAGACAAAATTTGTTTTTATGAATTCATTTTGATAATACATCTATTTTTTTAAAATAGTTTTTGGCTGGCCTAAAGAGTTAAGATGGTTTTACAAGTTGCGTGACTTTTGATATGTGTTATTATTGGGTTGTTTTTGTTATGTCTTATTATTGTTTGTTTTTGTTTCTAGTCTGGATTAGTGATAGGGTTCTTGCTATGGATATGGTTAATGATGGATCCAAACGGATTCAACTCCATCTTATTTTCCTTCTAGCTGTTTTCTTTGATGGTGTATGTTTGGATGGGATCATGGGATGTGGGGCTTGGATCAAGTTGTCATAGACTGAGAGGATCCATATTTGTTGGAATGGGGTAAGGGCACAAACAACTTGGTGGAACTAATGGCTCTTTGGTGTGGTTTATTGGCTGCTTGCAATTTGGGACTGGATCGAGTCTTCATCTATGGCGATTCAAAGTTTATTATTCAGGCTATTCTCGGTCACTCCTCCCCTTCCTCTATAGTTTCTCATGGATGGTTCAACAGGACTAGATACTTGAAGGCGAAATTGAACTACTCTCCTCTGGATCATATATACAGGGAAAACAACACCAAGGCAGATGGTTTATCAAAAAAAAGTTTAGATATGGTTTATGGTATAATGCAAGTGGCACACTACAGAAACAATATTATAGTTTGGACCAATAACATTTCCATCATGATTATATGCTTTTCGGAGATGCTGGATTTGATGTCAAGCGAGCCTGTTTTCTATTTTGTTTTCTCCAACGGCAATCGTGTCTTCTTCGTATTAATTTTTTTCTCCTCGCTGCAAGCGAGCCTGTATATATTTTGGAACAGTGTGGGTTGTGGGTGCTGAAGGATATCTCCTACAAGCGAGCCATTCTTCCCTTATGTGGCTGCGGTAGATTCCTACTATACAGTTCTTGATTTGGCTCTGTTGAGCTCCTCTCTGTAGGGTTGGACTTTTCTTTTTTATGTTTATTTGATTTTTCACATGTCCTATCTATGATTACCTTGTCCTTTATTTCTTCAATATTCATATGGAGGACTTCTTATATATTTTGTCAGCATTTGTCTGTTGGAATATTGGCAATATATGTAATGGGTATGGTTGTCGGATTACAAAATTTTCCTTTCTTGGGGCCAATGCTGTTTTATCGGGAAGTGATTTTCACAACACTTCTTATGTTGTATGATGTATTATTTTGTTTATATATATACTAGTAATTGCACCATATGTTTCAAAAGAAATGTCGTAAGGAAATAGCATAGGAAAGAGTAGCGTAGAAGAAATAAGTTTTTGTCGAGAAGGAGCCATCGTGAAGGAATGAAAGACAAATTTTGCTTACATGGAAGCAAGTCATCGAGGTTTCAAAGATATTGATTATAAGAGTTATCAACCGGAAAATTTTGTTATAGATATTGAAATAGACAATTGTGGGTGAAAACATATATGTAAACCAACATAATGAAATAATTTATTGCAGAGAAGGAGCCATCGTGAAGGAATGAAAGGCAAATTTTACTTCCATGGAATCAGGTCGTGGAGGTTTCAAAGATATTGATTATAAGAGTTATCAACCAGAAAATTTTGTTATAGGTATTGAAACAAGAAATTGTGGGTGAAAACATATATGTAAACCAACATAATCTGTTCACATATATAAAATTTTGTTATAGATAGGCTTTCGTATAATGTGAGCAACATTGTGATGTCAATGAAAACAATAATCTACAAAAGATTAAGCAAAGTTTATGGAGGCATTAAAAAATTAGGATTCAATAACATGAAAATGATGAACTTGCATGTTGGGCTAATATATGTAGGAAACCTTATCAAGATAGGCTTTCGTATAATGTGAGCAACACTGTGAAAGAGTGTTGGTATTGGAATTTCCATGTGCCACCAAGTGAGAAGAATACCATGAGACATTGTATATCTAGAGGGGTGCATTGAGATCATTTCCCCTTTTAGTGACTGTAATTATTAAAGAGCATTTCTTACTACATAATATGTATAACTTGTATATATACTTATCAAAAAAAAAACTGTGTTGAATATTATGACAGTGAGGACAATATAAATAGTCCATTCATACAACTACCACATACTATCAATAGGCAAAAGGGTTTTCCTGTGAAGCGATCTATGCATATTCTTCATGCAAATTGAATCTCAACACTAAGGAGTCATCCTAAGATAAAAGGTTATCATAGTAACTTTGATGTTCCAAAACCATCAATCATTTAATTATATTTCTCTAAATATCAACAATTTGACAACAATAACAATATGGTAACGCTTGCGGGAATGTGTATCCATATCATAGTATAACTGTATATACAACAACTTATCCAAATGATATAAAATATTTCATAAGCAATGCAACTACTACATGAATTACTCACAATCCTTAAAGATATACTCCAAGTTCTTCCACAATACTAATAAACTGTCTAAAGAATCCATCATCACTCAGTCACCATATAGGTAACACCTAGGGGAAATGTGTAGATACAATAGCTTATACAGAGGATATAAAAATCTGTTATAAGTAATGCAATTGCTACATCAACTACTCATTATATAACTAACGTCTCAGGGAAATGTGTTAGAACTGTATATAAAATAACTTATACAAAGGATATGAAAATATGTTATAAGAAATGCAACTGCTACATGAACTACTCACAGTCCTTAATGATATAATGAAAATTCTTCCACAATACTAATCAAGTGTCTAAAGAAGCCACCATCACTTCCAAAATCACATATTTAAACATACAAGTTGTAAAAAATTAATTTGTTTCATAAATTTTAATAGAATCACGTGCTCAACTCTAAGATATAGTTCTTAAACTCTGAAGTCTCTTCTTGATTGAAATCATACTGAAATGATAAGATATAGCTAAGAGAAATAATTTAAAAACTTCTTGGCACAATCGTTACATAATGATTTGATGCTCAACTTGTATAGCAATAAATATCACCTTGCAACACGTCCAAATAAAACAACTGAAGTAAATACTATCAGTTGGTTTTCAAGACATTTATGTAATTAAAATAGAGCTAGTAACTTTTGAAGACTACTTCATTGATAATTAGAAGCATCTTCATGCCTGGTTTTCCAAGCTGGCCGTGACTACCTCTCTAGATCCTTATAGTATTAGATATATTTTGTGAGCTAATTTGATGTTTTTTTGTCACAATGATTTAAAAATCAATTATTATACCACAATATTGACTTTCTCATTGTCTGTTTTGTTTATGAACCCTTTAAAACGACCAGGGGAACATTTGATTTTACACCGTGATCTCCCTAACATGGGTGGGGGTTTCAAAAATTGGAGAGTAAATTGAGCGGTTATTGTTAGAAATTGTTGTATAAGATGGGAAATTTGGATGTTTTGTAGACAATATGGATGTCATAATAGATATCTATTTTAAATTTTTTAGTGTCTATGGCCACCATGCATCTAATATGATCCATTTCAAATCAGAAATTCAATATTTATTTTGAATTTTTTAGTGTCTCTAGCCACCATGCATCTAATAGGATCCATTTCAGCTAGGAACTTCAATAAATCACTGTTTGAATGATAACTTGTGACATCCCTAGCCATTTTCTTTGATTTTCGATTAGGTTACAAACTAATAACTTGCAAAATCCCTAGCCATTTTCTTTGATTGTGGATCAGGTTATAAATTAGAATACACTCTCTCTTCATAATACTCTACAATATATATTTGATTGAGGGAAATGTTGTCTCAACTTACACTATTGTTAATCACATAGTGTCAATTTGGTTAATCTGCAGTAAGGACTGAGTGGGTTTTTTCTTCTGTAAGTTTTGTTTGGAATTGAAAAATAAAAAAATTTATAAAAGATAAAATTATGTAGTGAAAAACTTTGTTTAAAGTTTCAGAATAAAAAGTTGAGTAAGTTTGACATCATATAATGTGGGAAATTTGGATGGTTGGTAGACAATATGGATGTCATAACAAATATCTATTTTAAATTTTTTAGTGTCTCTCACCACCATGCATATAATATGATCCATTTCAACTTAGAACTTCAATATCTATTTGAATTTTTTAGTGTCTCTCACTAGCATGCATCTAATAGGATCCATTTCACCTAAGAACTTCAATAAATCACTATGTGAATGATAACTTGTGACATCCCTAGCCATTTCCTTTGACTGTGGAAAAAAAAAAAAACATGTAATTTTGGAATAATAAAATAGTTGTAACAAAAATAATATAGAACAAGAAAAACTATATATATTTAGATGTATGAAAATTTAGATACATTTTATTAAGTAAAATTTTAAAAGAATAATGGTTATAAACAATTAAAAATAATTTTATTAAATAGCTAGTTTAGATATTTTCACTCTAAAAGAGGTTTTCATATCAAGACATTTGATCCCTCTTGGCTCTTGGCAGATCCAGAGTTGATATTTATCTAGGCCATCTTAATTTCCCCCTTTAAATAAACTATATTCCACATGAATACCATGGGTCAATACCATGGGTTGTTTTTATAGTTTATTGTTATTTTATTTTATTACCTAAATTCAATTTAACTTATTAAAAAAAAAAAACAAATACTCCAAACTTAAGATTCATCTAGGCCATCTTAATCTCCCCCTTTAAATAAATTATATTCCACATTAATACCATGGGTCAATACCATGGGTTTTTTTTATATTTTATTGTTATTTTATTTCGTTATACATTTACATATAAAAATATAACAAATTTTTAATAACAACCTTTTAACTTAAAAGTCACCAAAACCTAAATTCAATCTAACTTATTTAAAAAAAAAACTAACATTATAAAAAAATATGTATATAACTATTTACTTGTGGATCTAATGACCTAAAACATTTCAATCATCTAACATTTGATCCAATGCCTCAGACATGGACAAAGTGGCAGCTAGGAGAGTTGTTTTCAAATAGGAATGTTTTACGGCATAATAACAACATTTTTTCCTTCTGAAAAAAAAAGTTCAAGTCTCCTAAAATAATTGAATTTAGCAAAACCTATTTCCCAGGTTTGAAGACAGTTGTTGACATTTCTCTTTTTGAGTTTCAATATCAAATTACTTTATTTCCCATTCACCTAATAATTTGTCTCAAATTACACTATGTATTGTATGTTATATTTTTGTCCAAATCGAAACATGCATTGAATGATGTTGTAGAGCTGGTTTCATAATGTTTTCTTTGTTACAATAATTTGTTTGAGATAATGCCTCATTTATGATGCATACTAAAGTTTAGGGATTGGTTTGGTTTGTTGGAGGATGTTGAGAGATTCTCTCAATCTCTCTCTCTAAGATTAGAATTAGTTGAATCTGAATTCAACTATATATACGTATGTAATCTCTATTGATTAATGGGCTGTAATAAAATCTATTATTTTCTATGTGCAATGTCTGCTCTCGTGATTTCTAATTTGGTATTAGAGCTTGGCTAGGCTTAATCTCTGACGGGAGTGCCCAGAAAGATGTGAGAGTCTGCGTAATTGATTTTCTGTACACAAGTGTAAAAGTGAATGTCTATTTTTTATTTTTTTTTGTATGAAGTGTGTGGTAGCTCATGCTCTTCTGCGTTAACGCATGGGAATCAATCCCAGGCATCCCGTGAAGCCCAAGTTCGGGCTAAATTTCTTCATTCAATAGGGCCTTAAGGTAACGTTACAACGCAGAGACAACGTCGTTCTGCAGCAAAATTAGCCGATCAACTCACATTACACCACGAGAATGGTGTGAAGATTGTTAACGTTATGACTGTAAATATGCATAACGTACATGAGTAGGGGAAGTACATATCGATGGGGGCCGGAATTTTTCCGACTGTGACCAAGGGAGATGAAGGCGAGCTCATGTATATGAGAGCAACTTATGAACAAGTTGTTGGGTCTTCAGATTCAGAGTCCTTTCATATGATCAATCCTGATGGGAGCATCGAGCAACAGCTCAGTGTTTCTCTTCTGAGATTCGTGATGGAGATGCATGAATCAGATTCAGTTAGAGGGATGTTTGATTTTCATAAATAGCAAATAGTTATTCATGATACTTTGTACCATAAAGAAATATTCGAAAGCATATTGTGTCACTGTGTAGATATAGATCAATCCCAAGGAAAAGGAAATAGGAAAGAGCATTTCCAATGAAGTATATTTTGTTTTTTTCAGTTTCCCCTCATTCAACATTTGACGGCCAAAGAAAATATATATACCAAACCTGACCATACCCGGGCTATATCAAGCAACATCTGAATAGGATCGCAAGATTGGCTTTGGCGTCTTTTACATTGGTTTGATTTCTATTAATTAATGAATGCACTTATTATTGAGGATAATTCTTCATTCGAGATGAGTGATTGCTTCCAGGCCGCTATGTATTTTGCATAGATTGTTGACACCGAGGCAAAGATGTCTTGGTCGATGACATTGTCGTTTTCCGCAGAGGATGGGATTGGAGGGGCAAGAAAATGACGTTAGTAAGAAGGGCAGTTTTTCGAAATAATTTTATGTCCGGGCTGGTGGTTTCTGATCTTCCGAGAACACGTTACAATGAAGCAAAGCAAGCAACGAATTTGATTGGGAACAACTAGGGAGCATCATTAATGGGAGAAGAATTGCATTGGTGGAGTGTGTAGCTTGTTCATATGTAGAATTATGAATTTGTTGTTATGAGATTTGTGTAGTGCAAAACCAATTATTGAACAATTTGGCATTATTTAAATTAGCCGTTCTCGACGTTCTTTGGTGCTGAGAGAAAAATTGGCTAATTTGATTGTGTGAATTTGTTATATGTTGATGGGTCTTGTTGTGCTTCGGGCTTCAAGAGCATCGGTTACAGGTTATACAATGAGATCCTTGTGTGTAAAGGTCACTTTGTAGGATTGATCGCTGATCATATTCTGTACCTAGAATATTTTCCTATACGACTGTTGAAATTTATTCTTCGGGGTTATTTCACAAATGGAAATATTTCAATAGGATAGTTCAGTGTCGAGACTCTTCTTCGGGGATGTCAAGAATCTTTAATCTTACAAATTCAGCATTGATTGTCAGAAGCAGGTGTACTTTAAATGGGTTGAACGGTAAGCTCGAAAATGTGAAGAAAGAAAGAACAGAATCCAGAAGACTGCAGAGTGGGTAGAGTTGCTGATGAAGACCAGTCAGACAAAGACAAATACAAATTTTGTAATTGTGATCTCAGTATTGTAAGTTTTTTGTAATGTAGGAATTAAGGGGGGTGTTTGAGATAATGCCTCATTTATGATGCATACTAAAGTTTAGGGATTGGTTTGGTTTGTTGGAGGATGTTGAGATATTCTCTCAATCTCCCTCTCTAAGATTAGAATTAGTTGAATCTGAATTCAACTATATATATGTATATAATCTCTATTGATTAATGGGTTGTAATACAATCTATTATTTTTTGTGTGCAATGTCCGCTCTCATGATTTCTAATTCAATTTAAATGCATTTTTATGCTAAATGTAAGTTATGTTATATTATTGTTCTAATGAAGGCATTCGTTGATTGAGGCTATAGTCTTGACATGCATTGAATGAGGCTCTAGAGCCGGATTCAAAAAAAATTCTTTGTTAAAAGAATTTAAATGCATTTTTATGGTAAATGTAAGTTATGTTATATTATTTTTCTAATGACCGCATTCATGGATTGAGGCTATAGTCTTGATTTTAGAAAAATTGTTTTTTTTAAGAGTTTACATGCATATTTACTTTATAACGATCATCTAGTTACTCACTTTAATGACAATGTTTGCTTGGTTTTACAGGTCATGCACAATGAATATTATATCATTTTCTTTATAGTTCCTTCACATGGAGTTTGTGTTATGTGTAATAAGGTTGTACCATGGAGGCAAGTAGTACACATTATGCCATTTTGTTCAAACAATAGAACTATCATGGATTGTGGTTAATATAGTTAGAGGGTTTCACATTAATGACAAGGGTAGTAAAAATTAAAATTAAAATCATATTATTGATAATGGTATTTATACTTAAAAAAATTAAAAGCATTAAATTAGTGAGAGAGATTCACATTATTGTTAACTATATTTATATTAAAAATTTAATAGTACACATTATGCCATTTTGTTTAAACAATAGAAGTAATATAGTTAGCAACCTTCACATTATTACCAAGAGCCATGATATTTATAGTAAAAATAAAAATTAAAAGCACCTTATTAACAATGGTATTTATATGAAAAATAAGAATTAAAAACATTAAATTAGTTAAGGAGTTTCACATTATTGTTAATGATATTTATATAAAAAAAATTAAGATAAAAATAGAAAACATCAAATTATTATTGAGTTCTTTTAGTTGACAATTATCTACACATATATCATCCCAACATTGCTTTGTGATATAAGGATTAAGTTATTTGCTAATGTGCTTAGATACTGAGAAAAAAATGCATAGTTTTTTTGCGCTTTTAAATGCTAAAGTCGAGTTCTTGATTTTCAAAGCTTGGGAAAGAATGTACAGGTTTAGTACCAAGAGATAGGGGCTTCTAGTAAAAGTTAAGGCACTCATTTTCC
Organism: Pinus albicaulis; assembly: GCA_034641835.2. Lineage (NCBI taxonomy): Eukaryota > Viridiplantae > Streptophyta > Pinopsida > Pinales > Pinaceae > Pinus > Pinus albicaulis. The sequence continues at coordinate 538,722,473 of CM076575.1, read as the reverse complement.
CTCCTTTTAATGCCGAAATAACTAGAGTCATTTTGGCATGCTTTTTTTTTACTCATATTAGAATTGTGAAACTTATTTAATTTGTGAAAATCATTAAATTTAGTTTATGGAGATTGTTAATTTTTTTTGTTTAGCATCATAATTTTATTTATTTATTTTAATTTTAATGCACTTTTATTTGATATTAGAAAACATATAAAATCATTTATGTCATAAACAAATTTCATAACATTGTCATATAAAACAGATTTTCATATAGTTTTATAGTACTTTTAGTTCATACATAACAAATTTAGAGTCATTTTAATAAATAACTAATGATCATGAGATTGTAAAGTCCACTAGTCTCCTACCCTAGTTATTAAAACTAATTTCTAATAATAAATGCCCCATTTCATTTATCAAATGGGAAATTACTCCAAATTTTATTCAGAAGATCAACAAGATAGCAAAATTAATAGTCTAAACTTTAAATTTCATAGTCACATCCTTAAGTTTTAACACTATCCTTTATAGTTAATGCTTCGAACCTTTGTAACTTAATTTATATTTTTTTGTGCTTATTTAATTTTTCCCTGAGCTTATATGATTATGGATTCAATATTCATAGTCTTGTGTGGTTATTGACTCAACATTCATAGTCACATTTTTGGGATTGCTTCTTATTCTTAAATTTTGAAACTTTTATTTTTTTATAAGCATGGTAGTTCCTTTCATTTTTCACTTTTCTCTCTCTTTTTTTTTGTTTTACTCCATTTTCATCAACATGTCCAAATACATCACCCCGAAAGGGAATTGAACTTGTGATGAGTGTTATAACAACCTGCCTCATCACCGTTAACGAAGACCCCACGGACTTAATTTTTGAAGCCTTACGATAACATCCTTAGAACCTTTGTAGCTTATGTTTGATATTTTGTGAATATTTATTTTTCTCTCGTGCTTATATGGGCATTGATTCACACGGAGTTTGGGCATCAACTCGCTTGGAATTTTTCTAGTTTAACTTCAATTTTTTTTGTAGGTATTTATTTTTTTCCTCAAACTTGTGTGGTTATTGACTCAATTTATAGTTTCATCTTTCAGGTTCTCTCTATAGTTAATGTTTAGATCCTTTATTTCTTTAAAATGTTTGGAGCCTTTGTAGCTTAATTTTGATTTTTTGTGTGTACATAAATTTTTATTTTTTATTTTTTATTTTTTATGAGCTTGTGTGGTTATTGACTAAACCTTTATAGTCACATCCTTTGTATGGTTTCCTATAGTTAATGATTGGAACCTTTGTATCTTGTCCCTTGTAACTAATGCTTGGAACCTTTGCATTTTAACATGCTTAGAATCTTTGTAACTTAAATTTGTATTTTTGGCAAATTTAATTTTTCTTCTAATTTTTTTGAGCTTGTGTGGTCATTAATTCAACACTCATAAATGTCATTGGATTGTTTTATATTATTATTATTATTTATTTTTTCTTGTGAGTATGTGTGGTCATATATCATAGTTTTACAACTATTATTTTGTGCATTGTTATGGAAATGTTCTATCCTACAAACAAGAATTTTAATTAAACCTTTTTTTATTGAATTCATGTCGTGTAGGCCCCGTAGAAATTTAGAGGGCTCAATATACTCTTCAAAATGACCAATTGTTGCCTCCTTCCTTGAGCTTCCCTTACACGCTCCACGTTAGAGTGTTCAGATTACTAGTGATAGTCAACTAATGTCATTTTTTTTTGTTGGTGTGCTAAGTCAAGTCCATGCCACACCTTTCATGTAGGCTCTCTTAAAACTTGGCAAGCCTTAAAAAAACTCTCAAGAAGCGGATGTCAAGGTGAAACAATTAACAAGAATATGGTTGGATGGTGACATGCAAAAAGAGTGTGGAAATGTGATTTCTTCTCTTTAAAACTAAAAGGTGTGAAATTCTATTTTGGAATATACAAAGGCAGGTAGCCTATAGATAGAGGAGATTGTCGTATGCTGAAAGGCATGGTTGGAGGGTCGGGAGTTCCTTTTCTCACTTAGTTGAATGTATTTATTCAAAAAAAAAAAGTCAAATGTGTTTTTCCATTTCTTTATTCTTTTTGTAAATGTGTTAGTTTTTGGAAGCATTTCCAAGGGCTTACTGCTAAAATAATCCTTTGTAGAAGGGCAGTATAACTCCAACAACAAGATATCAGGGTTAGACTTGTTAAAACCTCCCAAACTTAATGTAACCTGAAAGTATTAAGGTATTTTGCTAATGTAAATAGTTTTCTAATAGTTTTAAATTTCTCCAGTGACTGAGACAACGCTTGCTTGAATTACAGTTATAAATTGTAATAATTTCTACGCATATATGATTGATGATGTGCAAAGCCTTTGGCACTTAAAGTTCGACTCTCTAAAAACTTTTCTTTTAAGAATTTTTTATTTTGAATGCCTTACAAGGTTGTCTGTCTGGTCACATCTTCTTTCAGATTGTCCTTTTAACTAGCGCTTTCCATGTATATCTATCTTGAGAAATCTTCAGTCTGTTTACATGTCCTTGGCTAAGGCTTTTTTCTGGCTGTCGATGGTTGATGCTTTATATTTCGCCCAAATATGTTTCAATCCAATCGATCGGTGAAGGTTGTCCCTTTATAATTATTACAACGTTGAAGTTAAACTGCCATTTGTGTTCCTTGACAAGATTTTTGAGAATTTTTATCTGTTTTAGTTATGGTTGTTGGTTTCGTGGTCATATGAGTAAATTTGAGTGTAAAATTTTCTAATATGTTGTATGCTTTAAATATTTGTTCGGTACAATATATGATCTTGTAGAGTGTTATGCCTACACAAGGAAAATTGTGAGGGTTCCATTTGATTTTGTAAATAGATGTGGCTCTAACAGAAGGCTCGTTGGATTTCAGGGAATATTTTCAGAAATAATGTTCAAAAAGTCTAACGAGTTAGAGCTTTGCAAAGGTTCTCTGGTGCCGATTGCAAGAAGGTGGGAGATAATGTCTATGAAAGGTTATCTTCAGAGTCCGATGCAGGCATTGATGCTATACTCCCACCTAAGGTTGGGAGTGTCGATTTCCTTTATTTCTTGAATCCTTTACTTCTTTAATTAATTTTATCTGGAGTGTGCCTGTGTAAATTTAGCAGTTCCCATTTCCCTTTGTTAGTAGACTGTCTTTCTTGTTTCCCTGATCATCATGTATCCATAATGGCTAGAATAGTGCAACTACAGGAGTAACTGTATCCATAATGGCTTGAACACTGCAACTACAGGAGTAACTGAAACTAATAGAAAAATATCTTGTATCAATAAAGCTCAAATGACAGAAAATATATAAATGAGAAGGACCACCCTCATAGATATCAAACTAGTTAGAAACCCTAACTTAAAGGTTAAGTCACCAATAAAAGTGTTGTGGTCCATACTACATACAGATGGACTTTTATAAGTTTTCAAATGTGGAACTGTAAAGGTTTAGCAGTAGAATCATATTAGAAAATCAGTAGCTTACAACAAAATAACTTCACTTTGTGTCCCTTTCCATCGCCACCTTTTAGGGCCTTCCAATCGCCGCCTTTATCACATTTCTTTAACATTATATGTAAAGTTAAATAATTATATAACAATGTTGCAGGTGTCGCAGGTTGTCTCACATGTTGGTGTCCATGCAGTACCTTTGGATAGATAACCTGGATAGTCGACAATGGTACTACTTGTAAGTAAATGAAATTACAATTTATTTTTTCATCTCAATATCATATCATATCATCGTAGACTCTACTCAGATGTTTTTTTTCTTTTTACAAAAATATATTATGCATGTGCAAAACGTCTTTATCTCCACAATTTATTAATATATTTGAACTTAAACTTTTAGTTTCTGAATTTTTGTTGTTTGATTTTTTCTCACAGGTAGAAAAGAATGACTGAGACTAATGCTTTTGGAAGATCTAATTTAATATACAATATAGTAATGATAATTTCTTTTTTTCTGGTTGATTTCATTCAATTATATTTCGATACATTTTTAGTAGCATATTAATTTGTTCATTTAAATTTAAATTGAACTTTTGTGGTTGCATATATTAAAGAATTAGAGAGTCAAATAATTAAAATGTAAATTAAACTAGATATATATTTATATTTTAAATTATATAGATTGAGGTTGAGGTTGATACTTGAAAGCCTTTGTGTTGATATCAACAATTGCATATTTCTAAACATTGTGAATCACTATATGAAAAAATATCACACAACGATCAATCTACCTTGGTTTATGGTGGATCTTGTCCAAAAAACTACTCAGGTAGTCTGAACAAGCCAATGTGGCTGCCTTATTTGGTGTAGCTAACAAGGTGTTAGCATGCATGATATTGATTTGTGCACTTGAGTTTCCAACTTGGAATTGAATTCTATGCCCAATTGATTTAGACACTGAGCCATTGTTGGGAAACATAGTAGATGTTGAGTTGACATTAAGACACTAGAATATCGATAGTATAATTAAATTTATAATTTATAAAATGAATGTAATTATTATGTTCATTATAATTATTACAAATTTGTGTTTTTTTTTAAAGTAAAACAAAAATTATGATATTATTTTTCACCCATAAATTTGTTAGTTTTCAGATTTCATATAAACTAACGCTCCTAAAATTAATTTAATTCATCTTTAAATTATATATATCCTAAAATTAATTAAAATATAAATATTATAAAATTATATATATTTTAAAACATAAATATAAATTTGAAAGTCTTTTCATTAATATAATAATTTGAGAGTCAATTGGAATAAATATTACATATAAATATTATAAAATTATATATTATATAGGTAGTTAATTATAATTATTGCAGATTATTATGGCCATTACCTCTCCACATAATTTTTCATGCTATGACATTATAATTATAATTTTACTTTAGGGTTTAAAGCCTCGATCCTTTTTAACTTTTAACAGACATTAGCTAGGTGCGTCTTTTCCATCATGTGCATTTACAATGATATAAAAGGCATGTGGAAGTTATGTCTTTTTATTTATTATAAATTAGTTTTTCAAATTTTATATTCATTCAAAATTTTTAGATTAACTTAAAAAATGAAGGGTGAGATTGATTTTTATATACACATGTTTATGTGTTAAAAAAATATAAATATAATTGATTTGAAAGCTAATTAATTTAAAATATAAATTAAACTATATTTATATCTATATTTTAAACTATATAAAATGAAATTAATATTATTAAATAAAAACCCTTCTCTTAATATCAACAATTCCAGATTTCTAAATTTTTTAAAATCAAAATGATCAATATTTAATCTTTAAGTACTCTCAACAGAGACTCTTTAAGTACTCTCAACAGGTACTCAATGATAAATGTTCAATGATCGGTCTTAAGTTGGTTACTTGTGTTCGTGCACAGGGTGTCTTGATCTAAATAGAAGCACAATGTCTTTCATGTCCAAACAACGCGTATTCGTGGTGCATAGTGGATCTTTTCTCAAGAAAAACAGAGGTAGTCTGAATAGGCTAATGTGACTGCTTTATTTCAGGTAGTGAATAAGGTGTTTTTATGCATGTTATTGATTTGTGTACTTGAGTCTTCAATCTGTAGTGAATAAGGTGTTTTTAGGCATGTTATTGATTTGTGTATTTGAATTTTCAATCTTTAGTGAATAAGGTGTTTTCATGCATGTTATTGATTTGTGTACTTGAGTCTTCACAAATTAATATGCATAATTATTTTAGAAAGTGATCCATTATTGGAAAGTAAGGTAGATGTATGGTTGACATTAAAACATTAAAAATAAAAGTGTTCGATCTTTTTCAAAACAATAATATTTATAAAAATATTTGATAAAAACAATAATATTTATAAAAATATTTGATAATCATTGATAGTATAATTAAAATTTAAAATTTATAAAATGAATATAATTATTATCTTCATCATAATTATTACAAATTTACCTAAATTTCTTTTTATTATTATTAGAAAAACAAAAAACTATGATATTTTTTTACTCATATATTTTATATCAATTAATTCTCCTAAAATTAAATTAAATAATATTTTAATTATATATATTTTAAAATTGATTAAAATATAAATATTATAAAACTTTGTATATAAATTAAAATAATGATGTATATGTAAATTTGAGATTCTTTTAATTAAAATATTGATTTGAGAGTCAACTAAAATATAAATAATATAAACTTGTTTATTATATATGTAATTAGTTATAATTATTGTAAATTATTATGTTTATTTCCCCTTCACATATTTTGTAGTCCCGGGATTCTTTCCCTAACTTTGCCCATTTCACTCTCAAGTTTAAAGTATGAGGTGATCGTTAAGAGTAGTTTACCCACGCCACATTTTAACTCGGAAATGCTGCCCATCAGAAAACCTTTTGTTGCCCATCCACGAAGACTTGTTTGTTCACGTCGTTGATTGCGCTTGGGGATCACCGCATGACCCTGTCAAAGTCAAAAAACCTGAGATCTTTTCACATCGCCGATTGCGCTTGGGGATCACCGCATAACCTTGTCAGAGTTGAAAAGATAACAGCATACATCACGTTGTGAGACCAGCGGCTGCCATTAACCCTCCCTCCAAAATCGATACATCACCCTCGCCCCAAAATGGATACATCGCATGCGCCCAACTGAAATTCAAATTTTTATCTGAAATTCAAATTTTTAACCCTGCCCAAAATCGAAATAGAACAAGGCTTCTGTTACAACCATTTCCTTTGTTTTCGATCATTTGTTTTTCTGCTTCTTTGTCAACGATTGCAGTTTCTTGTGAGTGCGAAGGTAAAATTTGGTTTTTCCTATTGTGACTAATCAGTATTTTATGTGGCAGCCGCAACAATATGTGTGAAGGCGCAACAAATTTCATTCCACTCAACCGATCTCTACCAGTGGGTATCGCTGCATTGTTTATAGCTACAAAATATGAAGAAGTCTGGCCTCTAGAGGTAGGATAAGTTAGTGGCATATGTAAAGTAAGCATGGGTATTCAATTTAAATGAAAGTTAATCAGTCCAATCAAAGAGAGATGGAGTATCATTATAATCTGGGACAGGTGTTGTCACCATTAAAGCATGAGGGTGTTCTCATTCTGGCTTCAGACATTGCTGATGTAAACAATAATGGGCTCAGCAATTCAAAGACCAATGGCCCTCAGCAATTCAGAGACCAATGGCCTTGTAGATAAATTCATTGACTGCTAACTGGAATTTGACTAATTAGAATAGAGTTCTTATTGGGTTATTGGATAATGGATGGGCATTTGGCTCACAGGGTTTGATTTTTGCTAATTGGTATTCAGTTTGAATTAAACTTGTATGACTAATCACAAGATGTAAACTTGTCAGCATGTTTCTATAAATAAACTTTGTTTAGAAGTTAAATTTATAATAAATGTTGTTCCTAGATAAATCGATCAAAAGTTAAATTTATAATAAATGGTGTTCTTGCATAAATAGATTGAAGTTAAATTTAATGGTTCGATAGCAGAAAAATATTGTCAACCAGTAGGATGCCTTTACTATCTACTTTTCATTTTCAATGTTTTGTTAGTGTTGTGAGATTCTATTGTCTATATAATTTTTTTAGTTAGGTCAATACCTGTTTTCATTAAATAATGAAATTGATTTTATTTTAATGCAATTTTTTATATAATGATAAATGAAAAATCAAAGAGATTATTGTCTCTTTTTTCACATGTTCAAATGAATTTTAAATATTTATTATTTTTTATTTTCAAATTTATGTTTATTTTTCTTACATTTATTTAATATAATTATGTATTTTTTTATATAGTGGAAAATTGATCATTGATTTAGTTGTTAAACTCGTAGTGATGACTAATCACTATTATTTATGGAAAATTAAGTTACTTGTAATTATTTGGCTAATGGTATATAAGAGAAAGGATTTTTTTTATATAGTGAAAAATTTATCATTAATTTAGTTGTCAAACTAGCAATGATGACTAATCACTATTATTTAATGAAAATTAAGCTACTTGGAATTATCTCCCTTGGAATTATCTGGCTAGTAATCCATAAGAGGAAGGATTTCTCTCTTACACATACTTTTGGATCTTGGGATGATTTCCTTAGGTCTCAAACAAACTTTTAGCTAAAATAAAAACAAAAAAAAATTAACATGTAATCCAGACCATTAATACAATTATAAAATTATCATATAAATAACTAAATTATTAAATAACATCAACACTATTTAATTTGAAGAGATAAATAATATGACCACAATTAAAATTACTTATATGATTATGTTAATTATTCAACATTCATGGACATATTTTCCAATTATTTGTATTATCACCTCAATAGATTACTAGACCATTACCTTGAGAACAAGATACAAGAAATCTAGAGTGACCTTTTGTCTTACAGAGACGAGTTAAGGTGGATAAAATTGATTGGAGTGAGCATCCTTTACCGTTTTCCTTGGGAAATTAATTGCACAAACTTAAATTTAGAATTGGATGAGCATTGAATTAAAAAATGGGATGATTTAGTAAACTAAATTAGGCTAAATAATTTATGTGACTCATCAATCTTTTGAATTTTCATGGTAAGCTTAGGTAAAGTAATATACAATAAATATTTTTAACTATTAATATTTAGTGAAAGGAAACAAGTACAAATTTACTGAAAAGAAACAAATACTCTTATCCATTAAGACTTGATAAAATTTAGTTACAGGAAACAAGTACTCTCAAGTGCTCTTAACCTTGTAAGCCCAATTAAAGTAAAATACAATACATATTTTTAACTATTAATATTTACTTAGTGGAAGAAGTAAGTCGTTAAGTCTAGATAAGATATGGTCCATGCTCTTAACCATTAGAATTACTTAAACACATTCAAAAGTTTAAGTCATTAACTCTATATAAGATATAATCCATGCTCTTAGCCATTAGACTTTTAAAAATTCATAAATTCAGTCCATTAGAAATGGACTGATCTTAACCATTAATTCATAAATTCTATTAACCATTAGACTTAAACACCAACCATACTACTTCCTACATCACTAAAAAATTAACACTTAAATATAAACCCTACTACTTCCTACATCACTGAAACATTAACACAGAGTAGTCATATTACTTCTTGCATCAATACACAAACATTAACACAATAGTCAACTACTTCCTACATCAACACACAATACCCTAAAATCAATTAAAATATTGAGGCCAATGAAATGTAAATGTGTTAATCATTTGTGTATAATGAGTAAAAACTAAATTAAAAAAAAGGATGGATGAAGGATGGACGAAGGCACTGAATCTCATGAGATATAAATGTTTTAAATGAATAATGCAAAAATCAAAACCAAATTTTTAGCATTAAGATTCTCATGTCCCTTTGAAACCTTAAAAGTCTCTCTTTTCTGAAACCTAAGCTTGATAAATCTTCACAGGTCAAAAGTGTGTGTCTCTTTGAAACCTAGAAACCTAGATCCTAGATGCTTGATAAATATTCATAGATCCTTGGGAATAGACCCTCAAATCCCCTGCTAAGATGTATTTATGAAAAGGTGATGGGTTAAAATAGATCTAATGATCCTAGGCTTTGATTTATGAAATTCTTGGTTATGAATATATATCCTCACATCATTGGTTATTATTTAACAAGGTTCATAATTACTCATTTTCTTATGTAAATTTAGAGACAACATTACACAAAACAAAATGCAGTTTACATTATAATTTTTTTAAGGCCACAAAAAACTACATAAATAGATGCCAAATATTATCTAATCTTCTACTCTTTATTTTACAATCTTAACCCAGAATATAAATCAATGAAAGCTACAACTACTCACTACCCACACGATTAAACATTTCTATGAAAATTGCAATAGTAAATGCTTTAATCAAACAAGAAATGAATCAAAAAATATGGCCAAGCAATTATCAGTGGGAAAAAGCCATTTAATGTTATAAATCAAATCCTTTAAGAAAATAAGTAAAATTTCATGTTGGAGCAAATTTTCCCATTTAATTTTTATTCAGAACCAAATTTTGAAACAGAATTGAAAAAATATCAATAGAGAACATGAAAAAAAGTTATAAATTTTTATGGGGAGAAAGCACAACTACTTTTCATCTGACATATATCCATTGTAGGTTGTATATAATCATGTCTTTCATAACTAAGTATTAGGAATCAACAAATTTTATAATGAGAAATGAAAGGTGTCACATTTACATTTTCTAAAATGAATTTTAAAGGGAAAAAATTACATAATCTCTAGTATCTATCTAGTTGGAAGCTTGATACATATAAGGTCTTGAGTCTGCCAAATTTCAGCCCCTGCCCATATCTGGAAGGTCTAAAACCTGTATTTTCATGTGCCCAAACTAGGGTGAGAATATGTTATATTCTTAATATACAACAAACAATATATGATTCAGCTTAAACCCATATATCTAATCCTAAAGGCATCGATATTTCAAGGCAAGTGATCAAAGTTCTAGTCATTACCATTTTATAGTGGGTTACTGTATCATCTTGATGCAAACTTGGAACCAGTGAAACATATCTTCAGCCACAGGACTTATCATGTATAGGAAATAAGACAGAGATTAGAACAAAAGATATGAATATCATAGTGTGAAACTACTCTTTTCTGATATCAAATTACCTCTCAAAAAAAAAAATTCAATCATAATCAGAATGAATTCAAGATATTAATTCAAACATTGATCCCTTTACATAATGGTTAACACTGAAGACCCAATGCCCATTGACAGATATACAATCCTCCAATCTACTAGCAATAGAACCATCACTAATGAATGGACAGTAAACATTAAAATCCCTATGAAATATTGAATACACAATTAGTCACCCTTCACAAAGGAAAATTATATTTTACCCCATCATAGGATATTTTCTCATAGAGAAAATTCTATACAATTTGTGTTGAATTTGGCCCTCATATTGTAATTGAGGTCCCTCTTTCAAGACACATGTACAATAAACAAGGGAATTGCATTCACATTGGATGTGTACAATGGATACTAGACATGATTAGCACAAAAATATCTCATTTGTTAGCATGTTCAACTTCATCAAGTGAAGCGTGTAAATCTCAATTTCAAACATGATTCCAACCTCATTCATTTTCATGGATACAATCTGATTCAACGAACCCACAACATGAAAATCATTCCTAAGTGAAAGGAAACTATCAAGTTATCAACTATAATAAGCAAGCTTCCTCCATGATGATAAGTAAAACAACCTACTTAACTATAATTTCGAGTTATATAGTTACCCTTTTATAAATTCCACGTTGGCATTGCGATTAATATTTTTTTGCATGCAAAGACTCCATTGGATTGAAGTAATGATAATACTGAAACAAGTTCAGATTTAGGTTGCTATAGATTAGTAGCATTAAAGATCTATTTTGAGTGTGCATGCAATGACTTAAAAATACATGAATTATTACTATGATTTGTCTCTAGATGTTTATCAGGTGAGGCTGCAAGTGGCAGACTTGTTTTCATGGAAAAGTATGTAAAAGAAATTACACTTTGAAGGCACCAAGCCAATCCTAGTTTGTCCAGTCTACTACAAATTGCAGCACTACTTCTTACAAGTATCTCCACCAAAATCCCAAGGGGTTAGCTCAACCAGTTGTCACGTGTTGGGCATTTGGATGGTATGAGCAGCTAACTAGTTTAATCCCCTAGATTAGGCTTACTGGTCTATAGCAATGTGTTTACAAGAGATGTCATGCACAAATCCTATGAATCATCCCTTGGTTCTCCCAATAGGATTGTCCAAGAGAAGCTCAAAATATGATGAAGCTTTCTTGTCTGTTTTTCCACCTTTAGGTAGCCCTTTAGTATTCTTCTGGATGAAACCCATATTCATTGTTGTTGTAGTTTTTTCTAGGAGTTATGTGAAACTCACTCAAAGAGTTTCTAAGCACAATAAGTCCATTTATTTTGTGGTGTCATAAAAAAATTTATACTAAATTTTATCACCCCACCACTGGATTTTTAACAATATAAACACCAAAACTAGATTCTAATGTCTATCATGAAGCAGTATTCTCCTCGCTTGACCAGATTCAATACTTTCAAAATAATAATAAAAACAAATTAAGATAGAACCCCAAGATTAATGCACATGATTAACCCAATATTAAAGGCCTTGTAAATTCCCACATCCATATTTGAGCATCGCCAATAGTTGTATTCCACATTAAGCACAAATTAAAGGCCTTTTAAGGTACCAGAAATCATGTTTGAGGGGATATCAAAATTATAATCAAAATTCTTAGCAAATTCATGGATCTTTATAGTATGAAAATCAGACCCTAAGGGCTCTGGAAATGTGATGACACAAATGATACCAGCATATACAGAGAGAATCTACCTAATCCATTAAGAAAAAATTGCTACAACAGAAAATTTTCTTCTACCATTCATGCACAACACAACACATTGTAACCCATATGGATGTTGAGAAGCAACAAAAGAAGTCAAGATATGTTAAAAAAAATCATTTTTGGAACAAGAATGGTGTAGAGTAGAGAATAGAAATTACTCAAGTTAGTTTCTTACTAGAAGATGAAAAGAAAAAAAGATCCCACCCATTGGACAAAATTAAAAACCAGCAAAATTGTTGTAGGAATTACACAAAGTATAAAATTTAAAACACAAAACAAAAGATAAAATAGAGATGCTACAAATACCACGAACTTTGATAATTAGTCAAACTACACCAAACATGTGACCATATTAAGACTATTTTACCTCTCAAACCAAATAAATGAAAGAACCATATACAAGTTACCTATGCATTTAATTAGGTCATCACTTAAGAAAGTACATCCATACACTCTTTGGATAGTACATACCTATTTTTTGTGCCTAGCTCATTGATTCCCACTAGAGTTGAAGTCCTTCTATGCATGTTCAACCATTGTAGAAGATGATGCTTCTCCACCCGTTCCAGAGTTACCTTACAAAGTGTCATTTGTTAGCACAATGAAATCTGTTAAAGCATCCAGGTATATGTGCAAACATAACTATATTGAGTGGATGGGAGGGGAAAACTATAAGAAATGACTAAATGTTGAGTAGATGATCTTTCTGTATTAGATTTATCATTTTTGTCATTTTCATTACCACATATCACCATTTTCTCCTTTATTTAGGATTTAGTTAGATGTACATTCATTCAACTGTACCTAGCATGGCAGGAAAGGTTGGATGGTCTTGCATCTTCCTTTGATCCTGGTTTATCGTCATAGCTATGGATTGTTGCATCGCTGTAAAAATAAACATATCACATGTTAAATAATGGTGATGAATAAATACACAAATCTAAAACCATCACTATATTCAATACATGTGTTAAGGAGGTAAATCCCCTCTGCAGACAGAGGCAATCCCTACTAGCCCAGATCGGGTCTAGCAACAATCAAACACACTACAGTGCAGGTTCATAATTGTAAATAAACCGACTTGCGAGGAAGGCTTACCTGGAATCCAATGTTGTCGTTTGTAGAAGAGGTGGTGCTCCCGTTCCTTCACCCTGGCAGATCACAGCCCTCACGATCTCCGTGGTTGGACACCTGCACATGCAAGAAACAACACAACGCAAGCATAAAATCCAGTACATACAACTATATATCAGTCGAAGAGGATATAACTCATGAACATGATCAAGAACAAGAGTGGAACCATAACCGATAGTCGCTTATCATTAAAGAGTCAAAAGAAGAATACAACCATAGCTTCGACGCAGCACTCTCCTTTAGCGGGTCGTCAGCACAACATGTCTCGATAAAGCCTGTCAGGGATGGGACAAGCCTCTCTCTCCAGATACTCGGCAATAGTCTCCTTGCTTGGATTTGGACTTAAGGAATCAAGAAGGCTTTTGCAGCATGAAAGCTCTTGGGAACTTAGAAATTCTGCCACCTTTTGGAACTAGCTTGCAAATGGAAATGGGAAAGCTTTTATAAAAGGAGGAAGGGGAGTTGGGATCCCTATAATTATGGGATTGGCCCTATCATCAAGGAAGCTTCCATGAGAGGTGGCAAACCACTTCCTCTCCATGGAAATCCGTAGCCAAACCTCCCAACTCAAGATAGAAATCAGCCCAGTAATTTGTTAGGATGAAACTTCCGCCTTTTATTTTTAAAAAACACCCCTTAATATGGTTGGCGCAGGTACGGATCTATGACAGAGTGCCAATTGGCGCAACCTCTTTGGATGATTTCCCTCTTGGCGCGAGGGCTGAACTATGGAACCGCACCAATGGAAAAAGAGCTATTTTTAGGGTTTTTTGCAGGGCGATGTCTTTAGGGCAATTAAAGCTCATCTTCAGAGGGATGCAATGAAAGTATTTTCAAGCCTTAACTCTTCCCACAGGTCACGAAATGAGCCCTCCAATGTGCGGGATGGGGATTGTAGAGACGGTGACAAATTTCTGTGTAACAGATGCCCCCTAAAGCATGAGGCCCGAAAGAGAGAGAGAGGGGTGAAATGCTTTACGAGAACATGCCGAACGAAGACACCGCCATCGGAAAACCTGCAGAGCGAAGTACAACTGATGTCTCAAATACATGATATATATGCGTGGTATGGGCGCAGCCATCCATAATAGAGTGTACAATAATCTAGATCCAAGGCATGGACACAGCCATCCAATGAAGATCGATAAATAGAATCAGGTATGGTCGCAGCCATCCAATCAGTGAGTCATGTAAATAATCATAATAATCCACAATATCGCAGCCTGGATTACAACAGACACAATCCAGGGTCTTGCGCTCCATCTCGACCCAAACAAAGTACAAGTTCAAGCATGCGATTATGTGAGCTGAAGTCGAACATGCAAGAACATCGTCTAATTACCAGCCAATGATGAAAGTTGTTAACAGACGCGAGAGGAACCACCAATAATGACAATGGTCCTCAAGGTACTAGAGGTACAATCTATGGCGTGTGAATCAATGAGATGGTGTCGAACACCCGTAGAATCACTCGATCGAAGGCCAATGATGAAAACCTCACGTCGAATGCGACGAACCTGCCATTGAGGCATGCAGGCTCCAAGGTACCATGAAAGAGTCTCTAGACCATCTTCCTGGATAATGAGCTGAAGTCGACAGGAAGTGACCTTGATCGAAGGTGGGCCATAATGTTTCCCACATCATCGACACGAGACAGAGGAACATGATGTTTTTTGTGAATCACGATCAGATGAGAATCAGAGGAAGGTTGGTACTTGTAGAGGTCAACTTCTCTTGAACATATTGCCGGCACGACAGTGTATTTGGCAGTATTTGACATCAAACGATTAGAGGTCATGGTGACGAGGCAAAGAGCAGATGAGAGGTCAAAAGAGATCACCCAAACCCACGGAGGCAAACAAAGAATGAGATGAGATGTCCCCAACCCGACACGAATGCAGACAAGTGCCATGTTCAAGAGCGACATACTGCCGACACGACAATGATGTTGGTTCCATTTTTTCCCCACCATTTCGGTGAGTACCTCTTTATTTTTACACAAGCTTGAAGAGGATACCATATGCTTGCAATATAAATCCGTCCTTCGGACGAATCCATCCTAGTACATTTAACGAGCCCTAGGAAGGAGAAACTCGAATACCGTCATTACGACTGAATCCAATGTCATCAGGTTTTAACGAGTCTGACAAAGGAAGAACTCGACGTCTTTTCATATTTAGAGAGTTTGAAAAGACAGCAGAAAATTAAACTCCAGCGGTCCCTTTTCGTAAATAGTTCCTCGGACCCGAAAAGGTAGAAAACAACCTCCGAGAAAACCTCCTAGTTGCAATAGGCTAGGGTATTCCTTTTTCGTAAGTAATCTATCCCAGCCCGAAAAAGGGGTAAACGTATACTGGGTAGATGTCGTTTCGCAGCCACTTTAACGAGATCGAAACAACAATGGACTCGGCAATATTTTCATGTTTAGAGAGTCAGAAAAGAGCTGAAAGTTGACTCCTCTTGGAGGAATGAGTGGTATAAAGGGTAGCAACTGGTTCCAGTAACGGTGGAACTGCTCAAAACATGATAAAAGTCAAGAGGTTGGCTAACAAGACCACTCATCACAGCGGTTCCCCAGGAACAGGAAAAACAACCAAGTGAAGGCATATGATTAGCCAAGCAGACAATGATGATGGAATTAGAAAACCAAGGCTCATCTGGCAAAAACAAGCTGATAAAATGGAAATCACAAGGGGTAAACTGGCAATGGTTTCATTTTTACACAAGCTTGAAATCAGGAAACTCTTCTTGAAGTTGGTTTCATTTTTACACAAGCTTGAAATCAAGAAACTTTGCTTGAAGTTGGTTTCATTTTTACACAAGCTTGAAACAAAGATAAACTATGCTTGAAACCGATTTCATTTTTACACAAGCTTGAAACAGAAACAAACTATGCTTGAAACAGTAAGCATGCCCCCAGCATGGTGACTCAATTCGAGGTACATGCCCCCCAAGCTTCAATCCATATGAAAGGCAGATGGAGTGAAGGTTCAAGTTACGAGATCCAAGAAAGACTCGACTGGGATTTTACGAGATCTGATCAAAGACTCGAATTGAACAGGAATGCGTTTCATTATTTTAACGAGGTTGACACAGTAAAAGAACTATCCTCAGGACACCTTGTTTCATGGTTTAAGGAGCTTGGCACAAGACAAGGAACTCTGCTCTGACAACCTAGTTTCATTTTTTAAGGAGCTTGACATAGGAAAAGAACCATGCTCCGACCAGACCTCATCATAATGAATAAGAATTCATGCCATCCAAGAGTTCCACTCCTGATGGAAGGAAAACATCCTGGAAGTCAGGACGTAATGCCCCCAGCACACTATGCACGACGGCATTATCACTGAGTACAGGCACGTGGTAGGTAGCCACATAGTTGACCTGTGGTGGGGCAGCTACAACGAGTGGATAAAAACCAGGAAGGGATGATGGCAGACCAGTTGCCACATCAGGACCAAAGAACGAAAGCTGATCAATGGTCACGATCCGTCCTTCATGTGGAAAACAGACCACACGAAAGAGGGAGGAGACAAGCGCTCCCATGGCATAGGTGTAATCGCGCCCCAAAATCAGATTAAAATCCAAGGGGCCTAGAACAACCATGACGTCCATATGGATGGTTTTACCTCCCAAAATAACAGGTAATTTTGGAAGGATCCCTAACGGTTGACTCGTTCTTCTGTTAAATGCCAACAGATTCTGCGTAACAGGCACAAGCGGCGGCGAGCCAAAAGCTTGCCAAGTAGTTGAGGATAGAACACTAATAGACGCGCCTTCATCTATAATGGTATTGGGTACGACCAGACCACAAGCCTGTACTGTGATCTCGAAAGGCACATAAGATGGAAGGCGGTATCCTACAAATCTATTCTAATCAAAGGAAGCGACCAAACTACTCGGAGGGGCTACCATCGAACCAATATGGTCTTCCCTTGGTGTTACGATAGAAGAAGGAGCATCCTCCACGACTTCCATCATGGAGTCGGGAAGAGTATCCTCTAACATCTCCATCACGGGAGGGGGAGGAACCACTTCTTGAGGTATAGGGACAGGAGAATCTTTCTCTAAGTTCGAGGAATCTGAAGAAACAAGAAGAACCTGAGGAGTGTGAGATCCACTCTCAATAGAAAATACTTGGTGCACCATAGATGGGGCCAGTTCAACCGATCCCACGACCAATGGTTGGTCGGGAACGGATTCCTGAATTTGAATTCCCGGAGGAGCGGGATCGACCAAGGATGACTCTTGACCAATCGTGGCATCAGCAGGTGGAAGAATCAAAGAAAGCTGTTTGTAACCAGCGGGAAGGCATGGTGTAGAAACAGTCGGGTTGTCCAACACTTATTTGGCTTCATCCATATACGGACAAAGGTGAATGGCATGGTTCCCCCCACACAACTTACAAGGATTGGTAATCTTACCCTGCTTCTTAGGAGTTTTACCAGCACCAGTTAAAGGCGTACCCCCAACCTGACTCCCGGAAGCCAAAGGCAACGGCGGGCGACCGTTGGACCATGCTTCAAGCACCTTGGGAATTCCAGGGCAGTCTCGAAGAAGATGGTCTCCTGTGCACAACATGCAAGGGAACTTGACTTTCCGCAGAGGGTTGGAAGTTTTATCAAGAGGAGACTTCTTAGGCGCAATAGCCGCAGAGCTAGCCTCTCCTTTATCAGACTTCTTCTTCTTTGTCTTCTTCTTCTTCTTCTTAGCCACCTGGTTACTCAAATCCAGACTTTCACCAGGCGAAGTAGAAGATGAGGACGCAGAAACATGCGAAGAAGGGGAGAGGTCCACCTTGGAATCAACATGATGTTGTTCAGGCGGAGGAACTGATTGACCAGTAGCCGAGACATTTGGGACCACAGAGGTTGAGAACAACCAAACAGGCAACCCAACAGTTAACCCAGGAAGGTACAACTTTGCCATATAAGGAGCACCAACATTTCCAAAAGGAGGAAAAGGACCAGGATTCCCATCGGAGGGGATTCCTTGGTTAGTGAACTCTGGAAAAGTTGCCATTAGAAACAATCTTCAGAACAACACCCTAAGGAAACTAACTTTAACCAGGAATATTTCGTGGGCAGTTAATTTTTAAAACATTGAAACAAAACTCTACCGTTTCATCTTTTAAGAGTTGAGAAACAGGAAAAAGGTGACTCTATCGCTTTCATATTGGAAACAAGTGTGAAAGGACAAGCGCTTGATGATCCTTTCAAATTTAAAAGAGTCAGAAAAGATCGAAATGACTACTCAGGAATGCTAGGCAAAGGGTGTACCAAATAACCGTGAACTGCAATATACACCTTGGTTTCAAAAATGAAAGAGAAATCAACCAAGGACTTTCCGTATGTGCAGGCAATCTCCCCGAATGCTATGTTCGGTGTATCACGGGTATAGGGCGGCAGACTCGGCTTCCTACGGATAAAGGATTGAAACCTAGTGGGGTCTCCCTTTATATACACGACGGTACGGGGAGCACAAGTCCGTACTAGTGCTGTCTAAAGCCAAAAGGCGAACGGCAGCTACTAGGTTTAAAGACGTCGGAACACGTCTCTAGCCTAGACCTCTAAATGTGTTTCGTTAGATTTCAATGCTGCCTTAGTGTAAATTGAATGAATTTTAAAGTTGATCTTCAATTACGTTTCAGTTTTCAGGCCCTAACGAATGTGCTGTCTCAAAAATCTCTTAAATGCAAAACTACATGCCATAGTTCATCATTTCGTTCGATGAAAACTAGCTACAAAAGAGTTGAGAGTTTTTACACAAACAAAATGATCAGAAGACAATGAATGATATCTCTAATGCAACTAATGAAACTAAAGACTTTTCTTTCAAATTCACTAAATACTAGTAAAATCGAAAAGATTTCAATTTGCACTAATCAACCAACAAGCAAAAGAGATTTTTTTTTTATTTTCAATGTTTGATAGCTAAATGCACTAAACAAACCGAAAACAAATAAGAAGCAATTCGAGAAATGATATTAAGAGAGCAAAACAAACAAATTTCACTCAATGGCACAAACAATCAGATCTCAAATCGACAAAAAGTCTCTCAAAACCAAGAAAAGTCCCGAAGACACCAATGAGCCGTGTGATCTAGGCCCAAAATGAAGCGAGGCAAAATTCGAATGAAAACGAAATCAGTCACTCAAAAAACGCAACAATATGATAGACAACTGTCAAATGAATGCAAGGAAGCAATCCCACAGCCGACTGAACAAACGGAAACCAAAAACTCCCAAGGGAGGCTCGACTCACAAAGGCACCTAGATGCCCTAGGGCTCGTATGCAAAATCGAAAGAAATAGGCAAACAACCAAAGGAAGGAGGCTCCAACCAGTCAAACCAGGCTCTAGTGCACTCAAACAGCCGAAAAAACAAGATCAAAATCACAAGTCAGCCTCAGAAAGCTTGAAACACAGAAAACCCTAATAGCTCACAGGATTGGCGCGACTGTGAGCTTGAAATTAGCGCCAGAAAGGCAATGGCGCGGGTGATACACAGGCAACCTACGCCAATGGGCGCGACTGTTATGCCAAAAAGTGCGCCAGCCAAGTTTACTATGGAAAAAATAAAAAAAAAGCGATCTCAGACACAGACAAGTGAAAACAAGGCTAAAACAAAGCCAAACAAACAAGAAAATCCAGTCCAAAGAGTTGACCAAGCAAGCAAGACCAAGAAGTTAACCGGAAAGAGAAGACAAAACTCCAAGTTGTTCAGTCCGTAAACCAAACCGGAGATTGACTGAAGCAGCGTTGATCTACTCCGCTAATGCAGAGCAAAAGCGTTTCGAAGGCTATCTGGCTGTGCTTCAGGCTCCGTCTATAGTTTACAAATCAAACAACAAGTTGAGTCCCCAGCGGAGTCGCCAAATTGTTGAGGAGGTAAATCCCCTCTGCGGACAGAGGCGATCCCTACTAGCCCAGATCAGGTCTAGCAACAATCAAACACGCTACAGTGCAGGTTCCTAATTGTAAATAAACTGACTTGCGAGGAAGGCTTACCTAGAATCCAACTCTATCGTCTGTAGAAGAGGTGGTGCTCCCGTTCCTTTGCCCTGGCAGATCACAATCCTCACGATCTCCGTGATCGGACACCTGCACATGCAAGAAACGACACAAACGCAAGCATAAAATCCAGTGCACACAACTATATATCAGTCGAAGAGGATATAACTCATGAACATGATCAAGAACAAGAGTGGAACCATAACCGATAGTCGCTTATCATTAAAGAGTTAAAAGAAGAATACAACCATAGCTTCGACGCAACACTCTCCTTTAGCGGGTCGTCAGCACAACATGTCTCGATAAAGCCTGTCAGGGATGGGACAAGCCTCTCTCTCCAGATACTCGGCAATAGTCTCCTTGCTTGGATTTGGCCTTAAGGAATCAAGAAGGCTTTTGCAGCATGAAAGCTCTTGGGAACTTAGAAATTCTTCCACCCTTTGGAACTAGCTTGCAAATGGAAATGGGCAAGCTTTTATAGAAGGAGGAAGGGGAGTTGGGATCCCTATAATTATGGGATTGGCCCTATCATCAAGGAAGCTTCCATGAGAGGTGGCAAACCACTTCCTCTCCATGGAAATCCATAGCCAAACCTCCCAACTCAAGATAGAAATTAGCCCAGTAATTTGTTAGGATGAAACTTCTGCCTTTTATTTTTTTTAAACACCCCTTAATATGGTTGGCGCGGGTACGACTCTATGACAGAGCGCCAATTGGCGCGCCCTCTTTGGAGGATTTCCCTCTTGGCGCGAGGGCTGAACTATGGAACTGCGCCAATGGAAAAAGAGCTATTTTTAGGGTTTTTTGCAGGGAGATGTCTTTAGGGCAATTAAAGCTCATCTTCAGAGGGATGCAATGAAAGTATTTTCAAGCCTTAACTCTACCCACAGGTCACGGAATGAGCCCTCCAATGTGCGGGATGGGGATTGTAGGGACGGTGACAAATTGCTGTGTAACAACATGAAACAAACCTCGAACCACATACAATGCATTATTTGATTGAGGATGCCCTTGCTTATTCCATGGATGTTCAACCATTGTAGAAGATGATGCTTCTCCACCCGTTCCATAATTACCTAACAAAGTGTCACTTGTTAGCACAATGAAATTTTTTAAAGCATCAAGGTATATTTACAAACATAACTATATTGAGTGGATGGGAGGGGAAAACTACAGGAAATGCCTAAATGTTGAGTAGATGGTCTTTCTGTATTAGATTTATCATTTTTGTCATTTGCATTACCAAATATCACATTTTTCTCCTTTATTTAGGATTTAGTTAGATGCACATTCATTCAAATGTACCTAGCATTGCACAAAATGTTGGATGGTCTTACATCATCCTTTGGTCTTCGTTTATCGCCATATCTATGGATTGTTGCATCGCTGTAAAAATAAACATATCACATGTTAAACAATGGTGATAACTAAATACACAAATCTAAAACCATCACTATATTCAATACATGAAACAAATTTGGAACCATAGACAATGCAGTATTTGATTGAGGATACCCTCGCCTATTCCATGGATGTTCAACCATTATATAATATGATGCTTCTCCACCCGTTCCATAGTTACCTAACAAAGTGCCATTTGTTAGCACAATGAAATTTGTTAAAGCATCAAAGTATATGCGCAAACATAACTATATTGAGTGGATGGAAGGGGAAAACTACAGGAAATGCCTAAATGTTGAGTAGATGGTCTCTCTGTATTAGATTTATCATTTTTGTCATTTTCATTACCAAATATCACATTTTTCTCCTTTATTTAGGATTTAGTTAGATTCACATTCATTCAAATGTACCTGGCATGGCAGGAAATGTTAGATGGTATTGCTTCCTCCTTTGGTCTTGGTTTATCGCCATAGCTATGGTTTGTTGCATCATTGTAAAAATACACATATAACATGTTAAATAATGGTGATGACCAAATACAAAAATCTAAAACCATCACTATATTCAATACATGAAACAAACCTAAAACCAGAAACAATGCATTATATGATTGAGGATGCCCTTGCCTATTCCATGGATGTTCAACCATTGTAGAAGATGATGCTTCTCCACTCGTTCCATAGTTACCTAACAAAGTGTCATTTGTTAGCACAATGAAATTTGTTAAAGCATCAAGGTATACGTGCAAACAAAACTATATTGAGTGGATGGGAGGGGAAAACTACAGGAAATGACTAAATGTTGAGTAGATGGTATTTATGTATTAGATTTATCATTTTTGTCATTTGCATCACCAAATATCACTTTTTTCTCCTTTATTTATGATTTAGCTATATGCACATTCATTCAAATGTACCTGGCATGGCAGGAAATGTTGGATGGCTTTGCATCTTCCTTTGGTCTTGGTTTATCGCCATAGCTATGGATTTTTGCATCGCGGTAAAAATAAACATATCACACATTAAATAATGGTGATGACTAAATACACAAATATAAAACCATCACTATATTCAATACATGAAACAAACCTGGAACCACAAACAATGCATTATTTGATTAAGGACGCCCTCGCCTATTCCATGGATGTTCAACCATTGTAGAAGATGATGCTTCTCCACCCATTCCATAGTTACCTAACAAAGTGTCATTTGTTAGCACAATGAAATTTTTTAAAGCATCAAGGTATATGTGAAAACATAACTATATTGAGTGGATGGGAGGGGAAAACTACAGGAAATGCCTAAATGTTGAGTAGATGGTCTTTCTGTATCAGATTTATCATTTTTGTCATTTGCATTACCACATATCACTTTTTTCTCCTTTATTTAGGATTTAGTTAGATGCACATTCATTCAAATGTACCTAGCATGGCATGAAATGTTGGACGGTCTTGCATCTTCCTTTGGTCTTGATTTATCACCATAACTATGGATTGTTGCATCACTGTAAAAATAAACATATCACATGTTAAATAATGTTGATTACTAAATACACAAATATAAAACCATCACTATATTCAATACATGAAACAAACTTGGAACCACAGACAATGCATTATTTGATCGAGGAAGCCCTCGCCTATTGAGGTATTGAAACTCAAATGGTTCATATTCTGATGGATGGACATTTAAATCAATTCCCAAACCATTTTTTTTTTTGCTCCTTTGTTTCTTTGTAGGTCTAAGGAAACTCTTCTTCCTCTTCAAAGATGAATCAAGAGAACCCAACCCAGGTGTGAAGTCAAAATCCATAATGTGCAAGTTGTTGGATTCATCCATCATTTTTTTAACTAGGCTAAGCAATTGGTTTGTCTTTGTCAGAGTAGTAGGAGGGTTATCTAGAATGAAATGCATGTGTCTAAACAACTCCTCTTTTACCAAATGAAGTGCTCCAACATTTGCATCAATAATATATGTGGCCATAGGAGTTGCATCTACATCATGGATCTAGGTCTCTATATTGATCTCAGAAGAGTCATTGAATATGTTATCCACTACATG
The DNA here is from genome assembly GCA_034641835.2 of Pinus albicaulis. Taxonomy (NCBI): domain Eukaryota; kingdom Viridiplantae; phylum Streptophyta; class Pinopsida; order Pinales; family Pinaceae; genus Pinus; species Pinus albicaulis. The sequence continues at coordinate 538,698,418 of CM076575.1, read as the reverse complement.
TTGATGAAGTATTGGATATGGATTATCTGAGTGGAAATAAAACCAATTAACCTTTATGGCATGCTTTCAAATGTTTCCATGAGTATACCATGGGCATTCACATGTTATAAAATCTGTGCGATACCATTTGACAAGGTACTTCTTATCTCGATCTGTTTGACTTCTCACCTAGTAAGCATTGGTTATGCTCTCATGAGGAGAAAAATCACTATTCAGAAATTTTCTTTCTTTTTCCAATGATGATTCAAGTTGTTTCTCTTTCTTGTAGTTGTTTATAAATCCTTCTTCTTTCAATGTTTCCTTGTACCGATAACAAGGTTCAACGGTTGTTAGCAGCATTTACAACAACCATTCCATCTGACGAGCATATTTTTTCTTCTATAAGATAAAAAATTGTTTTCAAATAGAAATGATATGACTCAACAACATTTTTGGTCTCCCGATTTGCATGGGGAAACTCCCGACAACCTTTCACCCACATCCCTAAATGCAAAGAGAATTAATTTAGTCTAAATATATCACTTTTATAGAATACAAACACGAATACAATACAAAGGGTTTGTTTACTTACGAATCTTATCGCCAACAACCCAATTCTTGTGGAAATAGTCTAAGAACTTCTTTTCATCTGCAAATTTGATAAAAAATCGATTGATTGCATCATCCACTTCAGTATTGAGAGTGTGTTTAATGATAGAACCTAACTCACTGAATATCTCATTGGCTTTTATGGAATTAGTGGCCAACTGGTTATATTTTTTTAACCAAGCCCTACGTACATGCCAAACACATAAGATCATATCACAACTTGTGATCATCCTACCATATTCAATGCATTTTAGTGCAAACATTTTAGAATAAATGAAATTTTTATTATATTATGATAATATTAAATACCTCAAGGCAGCGATTTCATTCAATGCATCATTGACCATGAATGCATTGACTTTCCAATCATGACAGATTTGGAAACACCTGTGCATGAGCTTCTCCAACCATAGTGCAATATCATCTGATGTGTTTCATGATGCCACAACCCATGCAACTGGTACCCCGCTTTGTTGTTCATCAAATGCCACAAGTGTATACAACTGATACTGTCATATTCAACGTTACATAAATTCAAATACACGTTATTAATCATATTTAATTTCTACAAATTAAATACATATATTCAATTAATCATTGCTATCCAACTTACCCCATATTTATTCGTATTAAATGTTGAATCCATGGCCATTAAACTATTGTGTGATAGATTGACCATTGTCTCCAACATCCACTTTGTTTGAATCCCTATTATAAAATGGACCTCCACACCATTGGGATTTTGGTAAAAGAAAAAATCTTCCTGGTGCTTTTGATACCAAAGGTTTACACTCATTTCATCCTTTTTGTGGAGGTTATAATTTCCCTTTGCCATCTTGTTATATATGTTTACAATATCTTTCCTGCATAAGAAGAAGTCTCTATCCCGATTTGTCGCATCCATGTCAACATGTCTCTTAATGTGGGTTCTATACACCATATCAATAGGCACTCCCAAAAAGAAACAGCTCTCAACATAAGAAATGATGTCCCTTGAAAGCCTTGGCTTATGCAAGGCCCTAGCCTCACCTGAATAGTGATGTTTTCCATGATAAGGCCAAACTTCTCCATCTTCATGTTCATACATATTGAAAATCAATAGTTCTATATGAGGACTTTCTTTCATAACTTTCACAATAAACTAGCATTGGCAACCCCTCTTCTACACAAATCAGGTTCTTTGTTTAGTTGAAGGCTCTCTTCTTTTATCCTCTGGGCCAAATGATCAATAATATCTACACGTAATAATATCTACACGTAAATTCTTGAAATGTCAATACATACAAAGAATGATAAATGTGGTTTTAAAGGACCTACACAATGCATTTTGAAATACTTACACTTCATATTGTGATGTAGCAGTAGATATTTGTGTTGGTTCTTTGTTATTTCTCCGTATGAAATTACATGGAGCAATACAATTTTCTTCCTCCCCTTTGATAAAAGAAGGAACTCTTTTTAAAGGGATTAAAGCAACCTGATCAATGTTGTTGTTATTTCGATTTATTTAGGTCCAAACTAAGTCTTTACTAGAAAATGTCGTCTTGTCTTTGAGGTCTTGCACCTCAAGATCCATGATATATCCCATTTTGCTCGCTTGCCCATTTTGAACTGTTCTTGCTAGAAAATATGCAAATGCATCAGGGAAATATCCTATACAAAAGCATGTTAGCAACAAATATATCCATTCTAGAGCATAACAAGAAAATAAAATTGATGATCCAAAGTTGACCATTCTTCATTGTTAACTATAAGTTATAGTTTCAAGTCTATATACAATTGCCACATGACTGAGTTAAATTTCGTGAACAACTCTGAACATGTGTATGTTATGTTTGGGCAGAAACGTGAACCTGGGTTACACTTTTGTGAGAATTGCGGGTTGAAAATTTTTTTCAGAAATAGTTCGGCCGAACATTTTATCGAGTTCGGCCGAACTTGTTTTTAACGTTCGGCCGAACTCGTGATTCCGTTTAGCCTGACGGCCTACTGACGGCGCGGGCAAATAGAATTGTTGCCGGAGATTGGAAAATCGACAACTAAAGTTCGGCCGAACTTATATAAAAGTTCGGCCGAACATGGGGTTCGGCCGAACTTTTACATTTAAAATAGTTCGGCCGAACTATTTTCTAGAAATAAATCGCCCGCGAAGTTATGTGGTTTATTGTTCCCGCGTTTTCTCCTGTCGCTGTCTCTCCTGCGTTTTGTCCGTCGCAGGTGTTGTAGCTGTTTCTCGTCGCCGCGTTGGTGCTGGTGCTGTTTCTCGTCGCCGCCACGGTCGTCCTCGTCGTCGCGCTGGTGTTGTCGCTGTTTCTCATCGCCGCCACGGTCGTCCTCGTCCCATGGTCGCGTAATCGGGTATTACGACTCTGTAATTTCATAATTGTCCTCATTTCTTACACAATTTTTTATTCACGAATCCCTTCATAACTCATACAATGAAAAATTATAGAAATTTAACCCAATCCTTTCAACTTGATCAAACTAAGGAGTAGTTCACAATCTTGTTTTATCTTTTAGGACACATTTTGTTTACATCCTTCCTAGAGAAGGAATGCTAAGATCAAGCCTTACTTCATTGAACTATGGATTAGTAAAAAACTTGGTCCTGTAACTTGGTTCACAATCATATATCATGTTTAACCCTTCATTAGAAATTTATTTCTTGAATTTTGGCAAGAAGTATCAATATATTATTCTTCTTATAGGAACAAACTAGTTTAAATCCAAAACACTCCTTTGATGGCTTATTTACTGAACTGAGATATCTCGAGCCTGTTTTCCCAAGCCTCTAGGCTTCTGTTTGATCATCCCCTGAGGCCTTTAGACCTACTTCTACTTGCAACCTTCCTTCTTACCAATTCTGCCACAACACAAGGCTTATGTGGTCCTCATTTCTCTTCTGTCCTAAGGCTTTTCGCCCCTCCTGCACTTCACAGTTGAAGCCACCAATATGTGGCTATGGGTTAGGCTAGACCTGATTTAGGGCTTTCAATCTCAAGCAAAATGAGAAGAGCTAATGAGAGAACAAACCCTATAAATTCTGTAAATTGTAAATTCTGTAAATTCTGTAAATTTTGTATTAATAATCTTATCAAAATGTAAATTCTGTAAATTTTTTAGATTTTTCTGTAAATTATTCTGTAAATTCTGTAGATTATTCTGTAAATTTTTTAGATTATTCTGTAAATTCTGTAGATTATTCTGTAAATTGTAAATTCTGTAAATTCTGTAAATTCTGTATTAATAATCTTATCAAAATGTAAATTCTGTAAATTTTTTAGATTATTCTGTAAATTATTCTGTAAATTCTGTAGATTATTCTGTAAATTTTTTTGAGACTACAACTTCCATTGCCTGTATTCCCTGAAGTTTCAAAAATCAAACAATAGATGCACACTGACTGCAACAA